>LDAU01000173.1:0-83518 GCA_001447515.1 Pseudocohnilembus persalinus
ATGAATTTAATAATATTATGATTATCGTATATATAATATATATATATAGAAATAAATAAATAATTAATTTTAGTAATTGTAAAAATTATAACTTCGATTTTATAATATTGTATATAAATGATATGTTAGCTTTAATTTATTTCTATTATAAATAAAAAATAATATTATATTTAAAGTTATTGTTATTCTTGAAAAATAATTCATTTAAATTTTCGTAAGAATATTTATTCCAAAGGAATAAAAAAGTACTGACTAAATTTATAATACAATTATTTTCAGATTATTAAATGTGCAAAAATTTTAATATTAAGTTATAAAGGCTTTTTCTAAAAGTAATATAATTATAATATTTATATAAATCAATTAATTAAAAATCAAAAACTATGAACAAAAAATTAAATGTTTGTAAATAAATATATATATTATTATTTGGACTTTAAAAATTTATTGTTTTATCAATAATAAAAAAAGTTGTGAAAATAAAAATAAATAAAAATGGAAGAAAAATAAAAATAAAAATTAAAATAAATTGATTAAGAATAAAATAATACTTCTTAAAGTATACACCTGGGATAACATTCTATTAATGAAACTGCGATGACTTTAAACCTAAAATAAGATAATTAGCTTAAAACTGATTAAACTTAACACTTTATTCAATAACATTATAATAATATAAATAATAGTAATAGTGTTAATATTAATTAAAATGGTGAACAAAGTTCTTTTTTAAATATCACAAATTCTTTATAATAAATATAAAGTCCTAATCAGAGTTTTAATGTAAATAATAATAATACTAGTTTTGCTAATAAGAAAAAAAAAAGTTAAAAGGGATCTAAATAGCACTTAAGTTAATCCCATATAAATTCTAACTATATTTCTATATTAAATGGGATAGGTTCTGAACATAATATGGAATCTCTTCGAAGTTCAAGAAAAATATAGATGTTATAAAAAAGGGGGTCATAAAAAAGCACTTAAAATTTATAAAAACTTCCAGATGCTCGTTTAAGTTTAGAAAATTAGAATGAAGTAAAAATAAATAAAAATAATAATATTTACAAAAGACGATTTTTTATTTTAATTTTCATATAATAAGTATTTATCAATTTTTGAAATATTGTTATTATAATCTTATTAATTTATCAACAAATTAAAAAAGGGTTTGGAATTAAGCAATAGAAGTGGTTTAAGTAGAAATGCATAAAGTGTTAAAACATAAAGAAATAATAGAATAAAAAACAATTTAAGTACTGTTAATCCTAATAAATTGCCTAATATAATTAATTTTTATGAAGATGAAATAATGAAAATAGAAGAGTATAATTATATGTTGTAAAAAAATAAGGAAATTGAATAATAATTTTATCAACAGAAAAAAACGATAAAAAGCATAAAAAGTTAAACCAATTTAATTAAAAAATCGAAATATTCAGATTTCAAATATCAAGATGCAATTACTGGTTAATCATTTGTTAGACAAGGTAGTTTAAATACTAGTTTTGCAACAAAATTACCAAGTTTGTTTAACAATTCTTAAAATAAAAGGGACAATAAATTAACGACTGATTCAATATTAGAAGATTCGTTGCATAAATCTTCTACTAATAAAAATTTTATCAATTCATTAAAGTAATTAGTTTTAATATTATATCTTATTAGAAATTTTAATTGTAAAATAGTTTCAAAAATTACAAACAGTTTTTATAAAATAATTTTTATAAAATAAATTTTTTTTTTTTACATTAGTCAACAATTTCAAATATCAAACTTTATAAATATTTATATTAGTTTAAAAATAAGTATGAATTTAATTTTATATTATTTAGAATTAGATAATAGAAATAAAAATCAGCCTTTGAATAGTTAACAAATCCTTTAAGTCTTAAAAAAATAAGTAAAACTAAAAAAATTATAGGAGACTTCAAAAAATCTTTTTATAAATATGATTTATTTGGAAACTTAAAACATAATATTAAAGAAGAATACATATTTTAAACAATAGATGGTATTGATTTTTTATTTGAATGTTTATAAAAGTTGAAAACTAACATACCAGTATAAGAAGTCAATGAATAGTTAGGTTAAATAATAGAATAATCAAGACTTTCCGGTCTTTTGTTAATATTTTAGCAAAATTGTTTAATCAAAGTAATATATATATATTTATATATATTGTATTAAATTATTATAATTTTTATGAATTTTTTGTTTCAATTAATAAATTAAATTAATTTATATAATTCTTTTAAATTATTGACTTTTTATTAATAAATGATAAAAAAATTTCAAGGCGAAGTTTAATATGATGATTGGAAATTATTATTAGGCTTTAAGAACACTTTTTATGGTCAAAACCTTTGCAAGATAAAATAAATACTTCGATATTAAGTTAAAATGTTATAAGTAAATAGGAAAATGTTTTTTGGAACTAAGACAATATAAATTTGCACTTAATGCATACTTAAAAATGTTGATTTTGGCATGGTATTAAAAAGATAGATATTTAGAAATATTTGCATATGATTAGTTGGGATTGATTTATTTTTATTAAGGAAATTTAAAGTTTTCTAAAAGTAATATTAATTGATAAGAATATTTTTTTTACTAAAAAAACATATTTTAATTAAATTAAAATAAAATAAATTATAGTTTTACATCAAAAATCACTTATCGGTAGAGCTGAGCCTTACGAGTCTGCTATAAGAAATAAAAAAATCAATTAGTATAATAATATACTAAGCTAAACCGAAGATGAAAGAAATCAGAGGAAATTAAAATAATAAAATAATAAATAGTAAAATACTGAAGCAAAATTAATGGAAGATGAAAACGATAAGTATATAAATGATTCTTCCGAAGATGAAAACGATAATTTTATTTAAGAAATTGTATATATAATATTGATTTAATCTTTATCATAAATAATTTGAATAATTATGTAAATTTATTATATTTTTAAGATAGTTTAAGAAATTGTCTAAAAATCAGAAGATGAAAGCATTTTTAAGCTTGAAAGAGAAAAATAAATGAGATTTTCACAAAATAAGAAGAAAAATGAAAAAGATTAAGATTAAGGAATACTTTAACTTGTAGATTTCGGAGGAAACAAAGTTAAACATATTAAAAGGTTGGCTCATTAATCTAATAATCGATAAACTACAAATTTTAAATTGCTGACTGGGAAAGATTTACTTAGTTATAAAAATAAAGAAGAAGAAATTCTTAATTTTTAAATTAATAAGAAATCTCTGGATTATTTATTTCAATGTAAATTATTATTACAAACAACATTTAATAATATTTTTAATATTAAATAAATTTTTTAATAAAATATTTAAATTAATTTGTTATTAATTTAGGTCTTTCCAAATAAAGAAAAAGAATTCATATTTTAACAAATTACCTAAATCAATTTTAAGCTCTAGAAAAATAAAAGAAAGAATAGTAGTTGTATGATGAATAGAAAAAAAATACTTAATAACATTAATATAATAATAGTAATACTGATATTTTAAATGAAAGTAAGGTTCCTAAATATTAAAAAAGATAGGGCTTAAAAAAATTTTTCTGAGCATTTAATTGCTTTTATATAATTTATAGTTTAATATATTTAGATATATATAAATTTTTTTCACTTATAAATAATATAAATAATAATATAATAAATGTTTATAAATAAGTTTAAAGAATTAATTACGTATTTTTAATTAAAATAAAAAAATATAAAAATCATTTATTGTTGAAATTTAAAAACTTAGTAAATTATTAAATATTTTATTCAGTTAATCCATATATGATTTAAAAGATAATATACTGTTTTTTGAAGATTTTTATTTTTAATTTGTGGATTTTTTTACTTAATTAGTTTAAAAAAAATAGCCTACTTTTCTTTTTTTTAATTTTCTATTTTTTATAGAAAATTATTTTTAAAATTTTTATTAAAAATTTCAACCTAGTTTTGGCTTCTAGATTAATAAACATATCTTTCAAAATTAAATTACTATCTCGTCTTTTATAAATTTTCAACTCTATTTTAATCAAAATTTTCTTGATAAATTTAATTATTCTAGTTTTTTTTCATTGATTTATGTTCTAATATCATGTTGAAATTTTTTTTGAGCTCTATTATCTTATTCTACAATTTAATTTTTATTTCATCATTACAAGTATCAAAATTTCCATAATTTAATATTATGATTTTTCTGAAGTAAATTTCTTCAAGTTCTTAATATTTTTTATTTTAATAAATGCAGGATTATTTTAAAATTTTTAATATATTTAGTTACCTTAATAAACCAAAAAACCTATAAGAAAAGTTTCAAAAGCATATTTATCTTATTAATTTTCTAAGAAAAAATTAGAAAATAAATTCAATACATCAGTACTTAATTACTTAATTTCAATATAGTACTTTTCTTGAAAAAATAATTTAAAAATCATATATAATTTATCAGATATATCTGATTGCATTTTGTTTTCTAAATTTTAAACCAGATATTCAAATTATTATTCAAATTTTTTTTAATAGTTTATTAAATATTCATCTTCTAAATCTTCATTAAAAAAATTTTTCTTTAATGTTTCTATATTTATAGTTATATTTTGAATATTTTATAGGGTAATAAAATTTAAAGCATAATAATCTGTTTCTTATAAACTTATGTCAATACATTTTAAAAAATAGTTAACAAAATTTTCTGGCTTATTTTATATCAAACTATTTTTAGCATAATTTATGTATGGCATGAAATTAACCTTTTTATTTTTAATATTTTTCCCAGTTATTTTGTCTTTTTTGTAATGTTTAATAGCAATTTGATAAAATTTTTAAGCTTCTAATAATTTTTCTTTTTAAGTCAAAATATTTCCTTAAAAATGAATTATATTATTCATAATTGTATTTAAATATTTAAATTACCTAAAATTTCTAAGAAAACAGGATTTTTTTAATCATTATTTATTTATTTTTTTGTTAATTCTAATGCTTATTTATCTTAGTTTAACATAAAATATGAAATTATCATTTTTATATTAAAATCTTATTGCATTTATTCAATTTCTTTAGATATGTCTTCCTATTTAATTTAAACCAGTTCTAATTATTAATTAAAAAGAATTGTCTACTTATATTTTTATGAGTCAAAATATTGTTCTACATGTTTTTTTAAAGTTATTTCAAGGTCTTCACCTTCATTTATATTGCATCCTATAATTACCTTTTAATTTAAATATTCAGTTTCTTAAGAATAAAATTAATTGTTAATACATTATTTTTATAATTAACTAATTAAAATCTCTTAACATGAATTAATTAAAATATTCTAAATTTGGAAATCGTCATACATTCTATAAAGTATAATAAATTTATTAAAAAAATATAAAATTATTATTATTATTTATAAAAGTCTTAATAAAATAATTGAGACATTTTACTATAAACTTTATTTAGCATATAATTTTGCAAATTCAAAATTTTTTTTATCATAGTATGCTTTGGCTAGCATTTTGGAAATTTATTAATTATCAACAAAATTTGGATCTTACTTTTCTAAATTATATGCAATTTAATATGCTTTTTAAAAATTTCCCAATTTTTCCAAGCAAATTGCATAAAAATTTAAAAATTGATATTTAAATTCTTCGCATATATAATTGAAATCTAGTTATATTTTTTCAATTTAAGTCAAACAATTTTAATAACTATTTATTTAAATAAAATATTAATTATTTTAAATAATTACTTTAAAATATAAATAAAAATATTTAAAAAACTAATTACTCCTTTGCTTCAATCATAGATTTGAATAAAAAAGCATAAATTTCCTAAGTTTCTTCATAATAATCCTATATATCTTAAGATTTTTACTATTCAAATAATTATAAGTACTATTTAGATTTTATAATAATCTATTATTCTGAGTTAGGTATTTTTTCTAAATTTAATAGTATGTAATATAATGATAGAATATTCTAAGGATGATAGTATTAGTATAAGTTAAAGTAATAATGAGAAAGATTATATTACTTTTTTTAAAAATAAATTTCTCCTAATTTTTAGTAAATTTTTGTCTACATTGGATATAAATTGGTAATTTTTTTCAAAATCAAAATACTAATTAATTCAGTTTTATAGTTTTAATAGCATAGATTAGCTTGAAATAAGTTATAAAATGAATTAGGTATTATAAATTTATAAATAAAAAAAATATAAACAATAATTAAGTACTATATTTATTTACCTATTTTCTTTAAAATTTTATAATCTTCTTGATAAGAAATTAAATTAAAATTTTACTCATAATACAGTAATTCTATTTATATATGTTTTATTATATTATCATCAATCAAATTTTCTTTTTCAATTGTTTGTTAATTTTAATTTTATATTCTCTCAATTTTAAGATTGCAAAATATATATCCCCATTCTATAATACTGAAATATAGCTGAATATTTAAATTGTAAAATTCAAAAATATTTAGTAATTTCAACTATTTTTTTCCTGATTTAATTTATAACTTTTTGGTAAATTTATTTTAAATACTTTTTTCATTAAATTTTTTACATTTTTTATTTTTTATTTCTAAAACTACTAATTTTAATAAACAAATAAATTTTTAATTTTCTTCGTTTTCCATTTATATATAAGCTTATTAATACAAGTTGTATATTTCCGGTAATTTTGAGAAATATTACCTAATATGTAAGAAATAATTATAAAACTATATAAATTTTATTTAAAATATATATTACTTTTTTTTTTCTTGGCTATAATTCGATTTGTCATAATTATATTTTAGTTCTAAAACTAGTGCCTTATAAAATATTATCATAGGTAAATTATTTTGATTTTCCATATATTAATAGAGCTTTTCAACTTATTATTAAGCCTTATCAATTTATTTTAATAAAATATATAACTTTATATAGATAAAATTTATTTGAATATCTTAATCACGATCAAACAAAATATCTTAGAATTGCACAGTATGATTTTACATATCTCATTAATTTTATTATAGATCATTTAATATGTTTTTATAAAATTCCAAGCTTTGATGCTCTTATATACTTTATTAATCCTTTAAAATTTTTTTTATATTAATAATGGTTTATTACTACATCTTTTATGCTATAATATTTTTATTTAAATTTTTTTGATTAATTAGAATTTTAATTAATTATATTAATTATAGTATTTATAATTAAATAATTTTTATAGTTATTATATTTAAAATATAAAAATAGATATCATATTATTGTAAATATCTATATTAATGCATTTTAAAATATTTTATATGGAAATAATTTAATAATTATACAAGTATCTTTTCATTCATATATATCAAAAGAAGCTAAAAAAAATAATTATTTAAATATAAATTATAAGAATATTTACAAAATATTAATTAATTATTATTATTTTTACAATAGGATATAAAAAATTGCCATTAAAGTAAAGCAAGCATAAGTTTTTATGATTGCAGAATTATTCACATATTAGCTCTAAGTCATTAAAAGCCAGAAAATTCCAAACATTGTCCAGTTAGTTTTCCCTTAATATTCCAAGTAGTTTAATGCTCTAGCAACATGACTATGACAGTTATTACAACATAAATTATGCTACAATTATATATATTAATTAATGAAAAATATTTAAAAATATTTAAATAAAATAATAATAAAATTTTATATTATATTTACTATTATTTTTCCGAAATCTTAATCAGCCTTAAAAATAGACAAATCGTAATTTTATATCTTCATTTAACTTTTATCTAATTTTATATATTTCAACGGTCTTCCAAAAGGATTTTCACCCACCTAAATATATATATAATATTATTTATAACATTATTAAATATGTATATTTAATTTTATGAAAAATTTAAATTTATAGTAATTTCATAATTTTACGGCCACATAATAAGGTCCTACAAAATCATGTTATATTCCATCTGATCTTTTAAAAATTAAATAAATTAAAAATATTTTATTTTTTATTTTAAAAATATTTATAAATGTAAAAATAAAATTTAATTGTTTTTATTTGTACCCACAAATTCCAGTGTGCCCAATTATAGGGAAAAGCCAAGATAAACAAGGTATAGGGGTCCATACTATACAAAATGGAAATCTATATAAAAAAATTGGAATACATGGAAAATACTATATTATATAATTTTTATATAAAACTAGTATTTATAACATTTATAAAAAATAATAATTGAATTTTAGATAATTTATTTTTTAATATAAATTCAAATAGGTTTTTTTTGACAATATTTTTTTGATTTTATTTAAATTGAATTTTTTATTAAATTATTCATATTATTTTTTTCTAAATTAAAAATAAAATAGATAAATTATGTAGAATATTCTTACTTATCTTAATCTATTTAAATTTCAACCTTCTCATCTAATTAAATTTCAAAATTTGATTATTTATAATCCGTTTCTTCGTCGTGACTATCTTCGTTTTGTAAATTAGACTGATATTTATTTTACATTTTTAGTCCAGTATTAAATTAAATATTATAATTATTTTGATTTATTTTTAAGAATTATTATTTATTAATTATCATAATAAAGCGATAAAGTACTAATTATAGTATTTGTATTTAATATAAGAATAAATTGTATTTATATTTAAATGTAAATAATAATCAAAATTTGTTTAAAAAACGTATTTTTAGTCATTTTAACTTTATATAATCATTTTTAAATTGTTGTAAAATTGCAAGATAAATTATATAACATATTAATTTATTTATGATAGAAATAACCTCATAATTTAAATTTAGATTTTAGTACAATATTTAATACATAAACTTTGTTTGATTCATATAATTTTTCTACTATAATTATTATTGGATAGCAAGTTATTTATTAAACAAATTTTATTAGATATTTTTTTTATTAATCATTTGGACTAGTAAATTATCAATAAAATAAAAAATATATAAAATAAAATAAAATAATAAAGAAATAATTTTAAATCGAATGGATTCTACAGCAGTTTGCTCTGGTACAAAAATTTTTTATTAACACCTTTATTTATTTTATCATTTAACTAAATTCATTTTATAACAAACTTTATTTTAATTATTAAATTAGTATGTCTTTGTATAAGCATATTTGTAGTAATATTTATGATATTTTCGTCATATAGCTCTTTAGATATTAATGAGTTAGGTTTAAATTATAGTGGTATTTCTATGTCAGTAATAAATATATATGTTTAAGTCTATATTCCTTAGTTTAATTTTTATACAATTAATTACTTTTTAGACATTTTTGAAAAAATTTTAATAAATTGATCTTAAAAAAATAATAAAGAATTAAATATTTTTTTACTAAATGTGAATTTATCAATATATTTATTAAACTAAAAATTTATAGGTTGAAAATAAAACTTACGAGTCTGGTTTCTATTTTTTAGGAGTATCACACTCCTTTATTATATATCCTAAGACAGTTTAACAATTAGAATTTTCGAAAGATGCAGATGCAGATTACACTCTTTTACACAGTAGAACTAACGATGGGTTAGAAGTTTAATTAGAAATTTCTTTTTAATATAGGTAAATATTTAAATAATATGGACTTTATGATACTATTTTTGAATTTAAGTTTAATAAGGGTTTTAAAATATATATTTTTATAAAGGTTATAAAAAGATAAAATATATGATTTATTTTCTACCTTTAAGAAAGAATATAAAAAAGTATTTAAAAATATGGCAATAGATATAATTAGTGAACATGTAAAATACAATTATTGATAATAATATATATTTAAAATACACAAAAGATCTTATAATTTTTTTTTAATTTAAATATAGGCAACTAGATATGAAGCTTATGAATTTTTTGTTAACAGAACTCATGTAAAATAAATTTTAAATAAATAATTACTTTTTAAAATTAATTATAAATATTTCATATTCTTTTATTATAAAGATTGGATAATCTATGCATCGAGAACTGAATTCTATTTTCACAAAGAATTGTTTTGCAGATATCGAATTTTTCTAGTTAAGATCAGTTGATTTGCCAGATAAATTTGAAGATTCTATATCAGAAACAGAAGTTTATAAATAGAATATAAATAAAGCCGCAGCAGAAAAGGAAAAAGTTTAGGTAGAATTAGAAACTTTGTTAAAAAAAGCAGAATATTAAAAATAGATTACTGAAGTAATTATAATTTTTTTAATCAAAATATAATAAATATAATTATATATATATATGTATATGTAGTTTAGCATTTTTAAAATGATATATAAAATATAAACAAATTATAAATTTAAATAAAGCTTGTAGCTGAAGGTGACGCTATTGAAATTTATTCAAGTGGTTACGCAGAGGCAAATTCTTTGTTAATAAAGTAACATGCAAGTGCATAATCATTTTAAGCTGTAAAAAAGGCATTAAATTTGGACGACGAATAATTAGTATAATATGTCCTGGTAATTTTAATAAAAAATAAAATATTTTTGTCATATATTATATTTTGTAAAATTTATTATTTTAAAAATAATTAAATATCTAAATTATTATCTTTTTTAAGGATAAAGTTATTAGAAAATAAAAAGAATAAAGCTTAGTTGTCAATTTAGAAAGGCGTAGTAAATGGTCAGCTAACAAAGAATGATAATTTATGATTTATATATAAATTTATAAATAATTGGTATTAAACTTGATTTTAACTAATAAAGTTGTAAAAATAAAAAATATATTTATAAGAGTTCATTTTAATTAATAAACCGTTATCTAGTTAATTAAAAAATAATTAAAAGTAAATAACTTATTTTATATTTATATCACTATTTTATTAATATTTTATTAAGTTGTGTTTTACAGTGGTATAATATATAATAAATAAAAATAATTTAGTATGTATTTATCTCTTATTTGATGCTATATTATTATAGTTTTCCAATTTTTATTTTACTTATTTTATAATTTATTTAATTTAAAAAAAATCTATAATTAATTAATAATAAAGTTTAATATTAAATAAAAAAAAAATTAAAATTTTTAGAATTATTATATTATTAAAAATAATTCGAAATTAAGTATATGAATAATTAACAGTGGTCTTTGAAAAAAATTTCGTTTTAAAAATATTTGGTAATATTTTAATATTTATTATAAAATAAGTTATATTTTAAGTCTATATTTATAATAATTTTTTAATAACAAATATATATATTTATTTCAGGACGAATGGAAAGAAAAATAGGTAGCTAAAAATAGTGATAAAATTGAAGATATTCATTTTTACTCTTAATAATATAATAGATTAATTTATGGGTTTTAAGGATTTAAAATTTAAAGAAAAGGAAAATCAGGGAATTTTCTTTAATTTTATTTATTAGAAGATAATTAAGAAATTCTATAGTGGATATCAAAGAAAAAAACGTATACGGATTCTAGAGTAAATAAAAATTTAATAGAATTTCCATTTATAAATATAGCATATATTAAAATATTTATCCACTTTTATAATTTACTTAAATTTATATAATAAAATGAAAATCTACGATAATACAAATTAGGATATTATCAGAATCTCCTTAATTGTTTTATTTTATTTTATTTTTTATTGATTCTAAAAGGGATTTTTTAATAATAAAAAATTTTTTTGAAAACATCTTATTTATAAAATTAGATTTTCTTCAAAGATATAAAAATGATTTCATACGAATATAGATATTCCTTGGCAAATAAAATATTAGATAAATTTCCAAAATTGGTTTTGGAAACAAGTAATTATGATTTATGTATTGTATTTAGGCCATAAGATTTAAAATTTTAAAATGAAGGAGAATTATAATTAGAAATTTAAAAATAAACAAGAGAAAGAGATTTAACACACTGCATTATTTAATACCACATTACAGAAACTCTTGAAAAGAATTAATAAATGTAAATTAATATATAAATATATTAATAAAATTAATATTAAAATATAAATTTATATTTTTTTACTTTTTTAGGGGAATTGATAAAGCTTAAGAATTAACGACAAAATTCTTTTATAAAGCGGATAAAGATGGTGATAGGGAACTAGACTTTAAAGAATTTTAAAAAGAGTTTTAAAAATTACACACTGCTGTTAATAAAAAGAAGTTAAAGTATTATTTTAAGAAATACGATACTGTAAGTTATAATAAAACATACATATATAGATATATAAATGCCTAAAAAATTTATTTTTCAAATTAGAAAATAATAAATATATTTTTTAAAAAAATACACATATAAATATTATACTATATTATAGGATAATAGTGGTACCATTTAGCAAGATGAGCTCAAGAAAATTTTTAGAGATATTTTGTATAAAGATTAAATTTTAGAAATTTATTTAATGTACAGTAATCTAGGTTAAGAAGTGTATCAAAAAAGAAAAGAGTAATTATAAAATGGAAAAATTATGCATTAATCTTAAGTTGATTTGGATTCGTTAATGTAAAAATCTATTAGATAAAAAGGATAAAGTGGTAAAAATGGGACCTTAGACTCAGAACTTATGAAAAGTTCTAGAAAGAAAATGAACAAAATTACAATGGACAATCATATAATTAAAGATTATTATAAATTGATGACTATTAAAGAATTTATGGAATTTTTAAGATGTGTAAAAAAATATTTAGTTAATTTATTTATAGCCTTAAAAAATTATATGTTATTATATTTAATTTTTTATAAAAATTTTTTAAAAAAAATACACAGGAATAAGGAGATGTATTTGAAGTTTCAGAGGCCAAATTATAAGAATTATTTAGAACTGTTTATACTGATAATTTTTATTACTAACTTTAGAATGAAGTTAATGAAAAAACGGGAAAATAACTAATTGAAATTTTAAGAGAATAAGGTAAGTTAAATGAAAAAAAAGATAATTTTCATTTTATTAATTATAAATTACTAAAATATATAAATATTTTTAGTAATTTTATATAAAATTTCAAGATGGAGATATATATGACAATAGCTTAAATATATCACTATATTAATTTCATAATTATTTGATGAGTTCTTAAAATTCAATTTTCCATACAGGAAAAACCTAAGTATTTTAGGTAAATTAACTTTTTATCTATTCACATATTTATTATTAATAATTTATTTTTATTATTTTCTATTAAGGATATGGAAAAACCATTAACTGATTATTTTATTAACTCATCTCATAATACCTATTTATTAGAAAATTAATTGACAGGATAGTCATCAGTTAATGCGTACCGAAATGCATTTTTTAAAGGCTGTAAATGTGTTGAATTGGACATTTGGGTAATAAATATATAAAATATAAATATATAATTATTTAACATTTATAAAGGATAATGCTAATTAAAAAGTACCCATTATAACTCATGGACATACACTAACTTCAAAAATAACTTTTGAATCAGTAGTATAAACTGTAAAATAAAAAAAATTTGTTATTTTTAATAAATATTTTTAAAATATGTTATTAAAATTTAAAAATTAAACTTAGATAAAAGAAAATGCCTTTGATTACTCAGAATTTCCTTTAATTTTGTCTTTTGAAAACCACTGCACTAAGCCATATTAAAAATAAATGGCTTAATTATTAAATTAACATTTAAAGAATTAAATATACTATGTACCTAATGATGCACTGGTTACTGACAAATATCCCAGTCCTAAAGATTTAAAAAATAAAATTATAATAAAAGGTAAGGCTAAATTGGAAGAGGCATTGAAAGGGTTGTATAAAGATGATTATGTATAAGAAACAAAATATCATGTTAATTCTGAAGACCTTTAGTTTTAGGACGAAGAAAATTTGGACAATTTGGTGCATTTAGAGGAAAAGACTTTTAAAGAGGTATATTTTTTAATTTTTTTTTAATTTTATTTCAGCTTTTTAATGATATTAATTTTTTAAAATTTTAAGGAGGAATTTAATTATAATTTTTTAAAATTTTATTTATATATTTTTTTAAAATGATATAAAATTTAAATTTTTTGAATTTTAGTTTCAATAATAATAATAATTATAAAATAAAGAATTAAAAATTTATTCAACTCTTTTAAATTTAACTTAATTTAATATAGGTGCCTAAAATTAGGAAATTACATAATTTAATACCAAGAACTAAAGCTTAAGATTTAAGTAAATTTTAGTCTGAAGGAGACGTGGATGAAGATGATAGAGACGATGAATTGGATAAGGAAGTAGAACTTGGAGAAGAGTATATAAATATATATAAATAAATAAAAAACGTTTAAATTGTATAATATATTATTATATTATAGATTGACACCATATATTGCTATGTTTGGAACTAAATTTGGAATTAGTGGAGAACGAAATATTTGGTAAATTTCTTCACTTTCTGAGTCAAAATTGCTAAAAATATCTAAAAAATATCAAAAAGTAATAAAAAAATTATAATATATTTTATTTATTATATTATAAATAATAAAATTCCAAGGAATTAATTGACTGGCACAGTCGGTATTTATCTAGAGTTTATCCATTTGGTCTTAGATTTAATTCATCTAATTATGATCCATTTCCATCTTTGCTATCGGGGTCTTAAATTGTTGCATTGAATGTTTAAACATATGATATTCATCAATTAATTTATATGGGTAAAAAAATTGTCTTTTATATAAAATAATATTTAAATTAATACAAAAATTAATATAATTATAAAATTTTAATATTTAAAAAGGCATGTTTCAATAAAATGGAGGAAGAAATAGTGGATATGTTCTGAAGCCAAAGTGGATGAGACATGGGGAAATTCTAAAACATTAAAATGATTTCAATGATATATAAGTGAAATTGAAAATAACAGTACTTATCTTTTTCTTATATATTTTTTTTAAATAAAATTTATTAATTTTTCATTTTACAAGGTTATATTAGGATAGTTTTTAAGGCCGTTTGATTATGAAAATAATGTATCAGATATAGTAGACCCTTTTGTGGAAATTTAAATTAAAGTAAATTTATAAAATTAAAACTTATAAATTTAACATATATATATATATTAATTTTATTTTAAGGGAAGTGAATTAGATACTTAGAAAAATAAAAAATAAATTACCAATATTATTTTCGATAATGGTTTTAATCCAGTTTGGACGCCTAAAATAAATAGTACAAATAAAAAAACCCTAGAATTTAATTTAAGATGCCCTGACTTAGCTTAAGTTGTTATATAAGGTAATTTATAATATATATTGATATATAAAATTTAATTAATAATTATATAAGGAATATATTAGCTATATTATTATAATTATTTAAAAATAGTTTATGATAAAGACATAATTGGAAAAGAAAAACTTGGGTGGTATAGTTTGCCATTTAATTGTATAAGGCCTGGATTTAGAGTTGTTTAATTATTAGATTAAAAATTAAATACAATTGAAAACAGTTGTTTATTTTTACATATTGATATAACTCATGTAAAACCAGCATCAATTGATAATGATTTATAGTAGTATCCATAAAATAATAGGTAATATTATGTAGAGAAATTTAAGAATATACCTGTAGTAACAAAGTTTAATGGAAAAACCCCCGATGTTTTTAATAATAAAGAAATTTAAAATGAATTTAATAGTAAAAATTAACAAAATTAAATTGAATATTATACAGAAAAAGATGACGATGAAGATGATGAAGAATAATAATAATTTAAATTAAATTAAATAGTTTCTGGAGACGATTAGGCCGAATAAGTGATAACAAAAGAAAATGATGAAGATAAAAAAATACTTAATAATTAATTATAATAGGAATATGACTAAAAAAATCAAGATAAATAAAATTAAAGCATCACTAATAAGAAAAAGTGATAAGTACAAATTTTAAATTTTAAATTTCAAATTTTATTGTATTTTAAGTTATAAAATGTTTTATTAAGATGTAAACTAAATTTAAATTAATATTAATTTTTTATTCAATTGAAAATTATAATTTTATATATCTAATTTAAATGGGTTAAAAAAAAAAAAATTATATATCTTCAAGTCATTAAGTAAGTTATTTAAAGGATATATATTTAATATGTTTCAATTATTATTTTACGTTTTTTATTCAATAACAAAAACAAGGATTAAAATAAATATAAAAAATATTAATGATATGACAAAGATTGTATACATTTATAAAAATTTAAAAAAAAGCATCAAAATTTATATAAAATTTTTTAATAAATATATATATATTTTTATATAATTATTTATATTCATAAAAATTATAGTAAAAATTTAATATATAATAAATCATTATAAAATTAAAAACCAAATCATTAAAATTTTTTATTATTTTTAGTCAAATATTTTCTGAATTTTTATTAATAATATTATAAATAAAATCTAAATTTGGAAATTAGCACTCCTAGTTTATTTAATCATTATTTTGGTTTTATTAAAATTATAATTATTATTTTTATTCTGAAATCACATTATAATGTTAGTTAATATTAGTTATTTTGTCTATTTCATTATTATTAACGTTATTATTTTAAATTTAATTTGTATTTTTTTAATTTTAATCGCTTTATTTCATTTATAATTGTTATTAAATTTCTTTTATAATTTGTTATTATTATTGTTCTTCATTTTCATTGCCATTTATTTTACCGCTTTTATTTCCAATATGTTAGGATAATTTTAAAGTATTTTAAAAAAATTATTGGTTCCTGTTATTTATATTTTAGCCCATTTTATTTTCTTATTATTAATCAAAATGTTATTATTATAAATTGTAATTTTCATTTTAACTCATTTATTCTTTTTATTAATTATCTTACTATTGCAGTAATATTTGTTCTTAATATTATAAAATTTATTCCTATTTGGACTCATTATTTAAATCATTTTATATTTCTTCTTCGTTTGTTTTACTATTATTATTGTTATTTTTATTTCCAAATTTTTATTTAATTTCTTTAAACTTAGTATCTTCTTCCCTAAAATTATTCATTTAATTTTTATTATCATTTATAAAATTCGTTTTTCTAACTTTGTTAAAATTATTGTTTTTAACTTCGTCCAAACTTTAACTATAATTTTAATTATTTTATCTAGTTGTATTCATAAGAATTTCTCGAATTGCACTTTCTCTAATCTAATCTTCGTCAAACTCATTCATTTAAGACTAATTAAAAAAATGGCTATTTTAAGTTTCTTAAAGAAAATTATTGAAATTTTGCTAATTTTAACTTTATTTAGCAAATTATTATAATTATTAAAAAATTTCTTGACTTTGTTTAAGGTTACTTAAATTATTTAAGTCAATATTGCATATATTAAATTTTTCTCGCTCTGAAATTTATTACATTTATTAGGTATTGTTATAAATATTATTAAGCTTTAGAGAACTAGAATTTTAAAATTATAATTTGAATAATTCTTGTAATTTTTATAAATTTTGTTTTTATTCGTCGTTATTTTTTTTTTATTCTTCTTATTAAAGCTAGCTTAAAGATGTTTAACAATTTTACTCACTTTATTTGTATAAATTTTAATAGTTTAAATACTGTTGTTCATATTGTTTTTATTAAAATGAAGAATTTATATTTTAATTTTAGTTTATTTATGAAGTATTATTAGATTATAAAAAAGAGTTTCTATTTTTAAATTTTTCTTCCTATTTTTTTAAATTTTCTTCGATTTAAAACCTAAATTTTTGGTCCTCCAAATCAGAATTTTCGAAATAATTATTTTTTTAAATATTTTATTAAGAATTACTCTCTTAACAATTTACTTAGTTTTTTTATTGTTGTAATTATTTTAAATATTATTTTATGCCATCGATAGTATAATCGTCATTATCACTGTTATTTTCATTTTATTAATTTTGATTATTTTCGGTTGTTACAAGTTTATTTTTATTTTAAAAAACTTGATTTTTATTTGGTGATTGTGACTTTTTAAGACTGGACTTAGGTTTATTCGGACTTTTAAATTATTTTTTGTTTTAAGATTGCTATATTTTTCTC
Organism: Pseudocohnilembus persalinus; assembly: GCA_001447515.1. NCBI lineage: Eukaryota > Ciliophora > Oligohymenophorea > Philasterida > Pseudocohnilembidae > Pseudocohnilembus > Pseudocohnilembus persalinus. Next base: position 18,009 of record LDAU01000173.1, read on the forward strand.
TTATTTTTATCTATATTTTATTATTATTGATTTAATTTTTTATTTTATAATTTTTTAATTGGACTTTTACTTTGGTTCAAAATTTTTTAGGAATATTAACTAACTAAATTATTTTTTTATTTATTTTTCGAAGTAGATGTCTATTTTTATTTAATTTAATTATTTTAAATTTTAAATTATGTTTTAGGTGTAATGTTATTAGAAACCTTTGAATTAAGGTCACCTTACTTTGTAAATTTTGGAAATTATTGTTAGTTTTCGTTTTATTATTGTTCTAAAGGAGTTACAGATATAGATCTGGTTTATTTTTAATACAATGGAGTTCTTTTAATACATTATGCTAAAATTTATGATTTTTTATTTATTTTAGGGGTGAAAGTACAATTCTCAAGTTCATCCTAATTACTATTTTTTAAATAAAATATAAAAAATTAAAATTTATACTTTAGAAAAAATTGTAATAATTATTATTACACAAAATTTATATCTTTTTGCTTCATAGGAGATTTATTGTATAATTTTTGATGAGATTTATTTATTTTGGTATCACTTTATTTTTAATTGATATGTTTATATGAAAATTGATTTAACAAGTGTTGTTTTTGGTGGTTAAAACAAGATACAGGTTTTATTACATTTTTCTCTAATGATAAATTATGATACAGTTTTCTATGAGAATTTGAACTTTCTGTGGGTAACTAATATCCAGGTCCTTAATAGTTATTCTGAAATAAATTATATTAAAATAATTAGAGAAAATAATATGTCATTAAAAATTTATTCAATATTAATAATTACCTATTAACAAATCAATTTTGAGTTTTTGTTAATTTTTGGAGTAAAAGAAAGATTTTATTATTAATTTTAATCATTTTGTTCTTATAAAATCCTTTGTTTATCTATCTTATTTTATTAAAATTGCATTTATTGTAAATAAAACCTATTTATATTTTCTTTGCTCATTTTTCTTGTTGATGGTTAGTTTTATTGCCTTAAAATTTCTAAAAAAATAGTAATTAAGGTATTATTAATATTAAATTGTTAAAAATTATTTATATATTTATCATTAAAAGCGTTATACCATTTTGTTTTATTTATTTTGCATGGTCTCTTTATTATTTAATTTAACTATGGGATCTTTTATGCAAAGGTATATATGAATTTGAATTATTTATCTCAAATCCCCTAATAAAATTTTAAAAATATAATTATATTATAATTATAGTACATTTTAGAAGCAGTTTTTCAAATATTATGCATAAAAAATATATAAAATAATTACCTACTATTAATATTCTTTTATTAACTATTTTTATTACTATTATTATATCTATGAAATTCAGGTGTTTAATTTTTGTTATTTCTTTATGATATAATATTCTAAAAAATAAATATTTTATAAAAAAAACAATTTAATATATATTTTATTGAAAAATTTTTTTTTTTTTTACTTAGTTTTAAGGCTCTTTAGAAATTTTTCCATACTATTTAGAAAAATTCATAATATCTTGGGCTAAGTTTTTAATATTCTATAAACTTGATATCTATTAAAAGACAATAAAATAGATATATTTGTGTATAAAAACAAAAAAATTGAAATAAATTAATTTATTTAATTAATTATTACTTATGATGAATCATTTTCCGATTGTATATTTTTTTAATTATTATTCTAGTCTTTAATATCGTTTTATTAAGTATAAATAGCACCTTAATTATTAGCTAACTATGTATCATTTTATTGAGAATTATTTTGTATATTTTCTAAATTTTTTTTATTGGCAAGAATATTATTTAGCTGAGAAAGGACGGAAAGAATTTCTGATTCGTTCATATTTTCAAATTATAAATTTTATATATTATTTGGTAGATTTTAAGTGTTTTGTTATTTTGCTGATTCTTCTTATTCTTAAAAATTCATTTTTTTTTTATATTATAAATTTTATTTGGCCGGATCTGTTTATATTTATTGTATGCACTTATTTTATTATTTTGCTAGATTGATAATTGAAGAATTTTTAATATTTTTAAATATAATTTTTATTATTGATTTTATTTTATTTTTTTCTAGGCTTATAAATTTTTGAGAATAATTGAAATGATTTTTATTTTTAATAAATAAAATATTAAATTTTATTTGGGGAATTGTAATTATCTAGTGCTTATTTGTCTTTTTTAACAAACGAATTAATATAAAAATTTATTATTGATAAAAATGTATTTTTCTAAAAAAAATTAATACTATATTTTTTAAAAAATAATTTAATATTAATAATATTAATTGCATTTTTATTTTATATCAAAAAATTTTTTTTAGTAAATTATTGAAATCATTATATTTTAAGATTGTTGTAACTCATTTTTTTATTTTTATAATCAGATTTTGCAAAATTTATCAGAAGTATATGTAATGATTTATATTAATTATTTGTGGGAATGGGTCTAACAAATTTTCTATATATTATAAGAGATTTATCAATGAACTATAGTATTTGATTTTTATAATAAATAAGGAATATTATAATTTGCATAAATTATTTAACTAATTAATTGAAATAATTATATCGAATTTACTTGGTTATTAAATTTTTAATTATAAAAAAAAACAAAATCAAAATAACTAAAAAATTAACAAAAATTAAAATAAATAAGAATAGATTTATTCCAGATAATTATAGTTTTTCCAATAATTTATAAATTAAAACAAGATGAATTTGTTTAGATCTGAAAAAATGTCATATTATAATTTGGCAATGCCTAGAGAATCGGCTTGGGAAGTTTTAAATGAATTAGGTAACTTTATATTTTTTATTTTTTTTTGTATGAATTTAATAAATATCTAAAATAAAAATAGCTATAATTTATTTTATCATCAAGCTATTTTTTATTATATTTTAAAGAAGAAACTTAGGATAATTTATATATATATGCAAAAAATAAGTAATTAAATTAATTTTTCAGGTAAAATTGGTACCATTCACTGTATTGATGCCTTAGATGGTGCCCCTAATATATCTAGACCATTTGCTAATATAATTAAAAGATGTGATGAATTATTAGTTAAAATTTCAATTTTTGAATCTGAATTTGCTAAATTTAAGAAGTATCCAGTCAAAGTAATAAATAAAAATGACATAAAAATGTTTATATTATTTTCATATCTAAGGATACAAATAATTTAATTATAATTTTAATTAGTGTGAAAATTATGAGCAGTTAATTCAGAAATTTAATAAAATTTTGACAGGAAGAAACCAAGCAGGTTAAACTTATTTTGAATCAATAGAATCAAGTATTAATTAATAATATGGGTAAATAATACATGTATCTTATAAATTTATATATAATATCTTTTAAAAAATGTTTAGAGCAAAAAATATTTTTTTTTTTTTGTTTATTTTTTTTTCAAGTGGTTAGAAAATATAAAAATGATATACCGTTTAAATATTATTGTGAAGTTGGCTAAATTTTTTTAATTTTATTTTTAATTTATATTAAATAAATATAATAATAAATCTTATCTTAATTATAACTTTAGTTGGTTTTAAGAGTAATTAAGTCATTTTGAAAATCTGATATCTAGTAAAAATCATTTGGTAGAAATGCGAGCAGTCTTAATTAAAACAAAAAATATTTTGGGCAAAAAATTTTATGCAGGAGATGATATTGAAGATTATGGGAATGGCGGTATTAATATGGCTGATTTAAATGATGTTTAAGTTAATTTTGGGTAAATAATTTTAAATAATATAAATTAATAGATTTTTTTATAAAGCTAAATCCAATTAATTATATTTTAAATATTTAAGAGCTTCTTTTCACCACATGATTGGAGTTATCGATGCAAGCGAATCGGCTAGATTTTAAAGAATTGTATTTAGAATTACCAAAGGAAATGTTTGGAGTGATATAATAGATATTGATAAGTAGTTAGTTTAGGGTGAAGATGAAATAATAGATCCAAGATAAGTAAAATAGAATTTAAATTTTATATGATAATATTAATATGGTCAATTATTAATAATTGATAAATAAGTATCTATATATTTTTTATAAATCAGAGAACAAAGTAAATGAAGAAATAAGTTTTTATTGTAATGTATCCTGGCGGAGAATTGTAATGAAATCGCAAAAATTGATTTTTTATTGATATATATATATAATAATTTTAACAATATAAGAAAGTTAAATTAATAAATTATAATTTTTATAGAGGAAGCATTAAATAAAGGTTAATAAGATGTTGTGATAGTTTTGGAGCTATTAGATATAATTTTCCAGCTACATAAGAATAATTTTCATAAAAACTAAAAGATATTGATCAAAGACTATAAGATTCCAAATAATTAGTAAAAATGACCGAAGAATAAATTAATTATTTCATTAACAAATACATAGGCTTCAATGATGAGGTATATAAAAATTATATTAAAAAATGTATATATAAATTTATATTTTTTAATACTATCATTTAAATATAATTTAAAAGATGAGAATATGTAGTTAAATTGAGGAAATTAAATTATACGTATTAAAGGAAAGATCTTTATATGCAACAATGAATAAATTTAAAATTTAAGAAAATTATATTTAAGGAACATGTTGGATTCCAGATTCATTAGCTTTAGCCGTATAATTATTATTTTAATCATATAAATTATAAAAAATAAAGAAAAAATAAATATAATTTTTAAAAATAATTAAATATAGACATAAGACAAATTACTCAAGTTAGGTTCTAATAATTCTGCAGGCCCTCATTTATCTAAAGTGTATGCACACGTAAATATTTTTTTAAATTATTAATTACTTATATAAATCTTTAAAAATTTATTGGAATTTTATATTTATATATATAAATATACTGAATTAAATTATAATTTTTTAGAATAAAAAGCCTCCTACTTATTTTAGAACAAATGAGTTTACGGCAGTTTTTCAGTAAATTGTAGACACTTATGGAATTCCAAGATATTAAGAGATAAATCCAGGTCTTTTTACTATTATGACATTCCCATTTTTATTTGGGGTTATGTATGGAGATATTGGTCATGGTTTTGGAGTTTTTGCTTTTGGAGTTTATTTGATGTTTAATAGTGATTCTATAAAAAAAGGTAAATTGTATATAAAATTGTAAAAAAAAGAAAATTTATATAAAATTATTATTAAAATAATATAAGATGGTGATAAAACTGATATAAAAATAATATTTTATAAAAATAGATGAGTTTTTAGCAATTTATATAAAAATAATATATTAATATATAAATTATTGTTTTATAAAATTATATTTTTTTTTAGATAGTACTTCCATGTTGAAGCCCTTGGTTGGACCTAGGTATTTAATATTTTTTATGGGACTTTTTGCAACATTTTGCGGCTTTATTTATAACGATTTTTTGAGTGTTAAATTGAATTTATTTAATACTTGCTATGATGGAGAAGCAACTGGCGAATATTATGAATTAAAAGATAGTTGCACATATCCATTTGGAATGTAAAAAAAAATATTTTAAAAGAAAATTTTTTCTTAAATTTAAAAATCTTTAAATATTTTAAATTTAAATTTAAATTTTATATAGAGATCCAGTTTGGGGAATAGCTCCCAATAGTTTGGGAATTAATAACTCATTAAAAATGAAAATGTCCGTTATATTTGGAGTTCTATAAATGATGTTTGGAATTATTTTAAAAGGTTTAAATGCATTTTTTGCTGGAAATAAATTAGATTTTTTCTTTGAATTTATTCCATAAATTGTATTCATGACCGTTACTTTCTTTTATATGGATATAATGATTATAATTAAATGGTTTACTAATTATAGTGAAGATACAAGCTAGGTAATTAAATAAAGCAATTTAAATTATTTATAATTTCAATTATAATTAAAAAAAGGCCCCTTCTATTATAACAATGCTTATAAATATGCCATTAAAAGTTGGTGATCCAGGAGAACATTAGTTATACGAAGGATAGGCTGGGATTTAAAAATTCTTTTTAAGTAATATTTTCTATTTTTATAATAAATAAAATAAATAAATATTTAAATAATATTTTTTAAATTTTAGTTGTATCTTTGTTATGCATTCCTCTTATGTTAATACCAAAACCCATATTAGAATATAGAAAATATAAAAAAACTCCCATAAGATATTCTTCTATGGTAAGAGGTCCTAGTGAGGACGAAAGAGTTGAGAAAAAATAAAATTTGTTAGGAGTATTTAAGAAATTTAAATAATGATTTATATATATGAAAATAATTAATAATTTAATTTTTTTTTAGTAATAATAAATGGAAAATTAGTTAAATTAAAGCGACATGATGAAATATAATATAGAATTATAGTAACATAGTTTAAAATTAGATTTAGAAAAAGAATTACAGCACGCAAATGAAGGAAGTCACGAAGATTTACCCTTGCATAATTTAACTTAAGAAGATGAACATGAACATTAAGATGAACATTCTTTTGGTGAATTATTTGTACATTAAATTATAGAGACAATAGAATTTGTACTAGGTAATATATATTTTTATTTATTAAATTAATATTTATTTTAGATTTGCACTTTAATTTGTTTAAGATATGAAAAAAGTGTTTTTTTTTTTTTATTTATTTATTATTTTTAATATTTATTTTTTATTATTTTTAAGGATCTATTTCTAATACTGCAAGTTATTTAAGATTGTGGGCTTTATCTTTAGCTCATTCGTAATTGGCTGAGGTATTTTTAGATAAAATGTTATTAGGGTCTATAGAAGAAGGAAGTCTTTTTGGAGTAATATATATAATTAATAAAATTAACTTTTTTTTAATAATAAATAAGATTTTTATTTTATTTTAATTTAAAAATTAAATATAATTTTAAATAGATAATGTTTGGTTTTTATATATTTTTTTTAATAACTTTTGGAGTTTTGATGTGTATGGATGTAATGGAATGTTTTTTACATGCATTAAGATTGCATTGGTAAACTTATTATATTAACTTTAGAATGTTTTTTTTATAATAGAAAATAATATTTATTTTATAATTTTTGTAAAGGGTTGAATTCTAGAATAAATTTTATAAAGCTGACGGATTTTAATTCTAACCATTTTATTTTGTAAAAGAAATTTAAGATTAAAATAATGATATATCTGTTTAAAAATAAGAATGAAAATTTAAAAATTTTTAATATTATTATAATGTAATTACAAAAATATTTAATTAATTATTAATCGTATTAATATGAAATATATATAAAATAATTTTAGAAATAAATAATTTATTTCATATATATATAGCGACATAAAATAATTTTTAATTTATTTTAAAAAATTTATATTTTAATTTTTTTTTTAATTTAGCTTTGTAAATTAATTAAAATATAGGTATATATATATACATATTGATAAGCATTGTAATTAATTATTATTGACCCATTTTAGTAAGTTTAAAACCATAAATTGAAAATTATTCAATTAATATTTAATAATAAAAAATAATTCAAAAACAAAAAAAATAAAAAATAAAAAATATAAAAGAAACCTTTGTTAAGGGTTTCGATATCTTTAAAAGAAGACTGCCTTAACTTTTGAAATGTAATTAATTAAAAAAAAATTTAAAAAGAATTTAATATATATATTATACCCCCTTCGCTATACTTTAATAGATTTACCTATGCTATTGAAGCTCGTTAGGTGGGTTAAATAAATGTAGTATTGTTTAATACTTTATGGAGACAATCCTTAGGAATGTTCATCATTCTTAAGAAATACCCATAAATACATTTATTTTAACTCTCGTTAACTATATACTATTAAATTTTAAAATATATTTATATTTTTAAATTTTCATCTAATTTTATTCATTAATTTAGATTAATTTCAAAATGAAAAGGAGTAAGAATGAAAATCTATTTTAAGACTTAATTGTTACTAAAAAATAAAAAAATGTGAATAAAAATGAAAATTACTACTACCACACTGACTATGTATATTACCTATAAAAAACTTACTATAATTTTACTTGTGTATATATAACCTATGCTCTTAATTTAATTGTATATAATATAATTATATAAAAATTAAGAAAAAATGTTAAAAAAACAAAAAAAAGTTGGCTCTTTTTGAATTAATTTATATATATATAAAAAAAATCCATTTTCTAGCTCTGGATAGACTTTTCATGTCTTTACAGATTCGCAGATGGAGAAAGAAAATATTAGGTTATTTTACTGTTATTATTATATATAATAAGAGATATACGCCCTAATTACAAAAAAATTAAAAATAAAAATTTTTATTTAAAATTTTTAAATCTTTTAAAAATTAAATAAAATAATTATTTTTCAAAACAATTATTTTAATAAATAAAAATTATTTGAATTTTTTTATTTAAATAACTATATATTGGATAACTTATTAAATTATTATATAAAATAAAAAAATATATATTCTTTTTTTTTTAGTATATTTATCATTTTAACACTTCTGATCCTTTAAATTATTTTTTTCTTAATTCATCATAAGGATTTAGCGACATTTCTTCTTTTTCTCTTTCTAATAAATAATGAATGTGGTTTCTAGTATCAAATTCTTTTCCTGTAAAATTTTGTTAATTTTGATAGTCCATGAAACTAAAAGGTTTTTTGGAAGTTTCTAAATGATTCAAATGATTTCTCATATAAGGTCTATCGAATTTATGCACACTTTTTATATCTACTGGTTTAATCTATAAATAAAAAAAAAGTAATTACTAATTAACTATTAATTTATTTTCGAATATTATAAATCAGTTTTAAATTATAAAAGTGAAATATATATTTTAATTTTTTATTTACTGATCTAATTTTATAACCCATCGTTTACGTTTCTTAATCTTTTTATTAATATACAAATTTGGTAAATCTGTCTCCAAATTAATCGAAAGGAAAGTAAAAAAACGGGTCTACAGAATAAAACGTTTAAATGTTCTTGTCTAATCTATTATTAAGTTTCCTTTTTTTATAGTAATAATAAAAGTCACATAATTCGATTAAAATAAATAAAAAAAAAATAATTTTTTAGACAAATAATTAATTTAATTTATATTTTATTTTACGGTTTAAAATCTCTTCTATGGACAACTTTTCTTCCAGGTTCATCTTCTTATGTTTCCTTTGTCAGGGTTGGCAAAATAATTTCTTTATTAGGATGCCACTCATTTCCTAAAAAAATTTCAACTGGATGTTAATACTTATATTCCCCCTCATAAGTCCCGTCCCAGACAGCTCTGTTTAAAACTGCAGAATTATCATGCAATTTTAGCATTATCCAACATAATTTCTTATAAAATTTATTAAAAAAAAATATTTATAAAATTATAATAGTAGCTTTTATTCAATAATTTTAAGTAACGAACTTTTATATATTTTTATTTTAATTATCTTACTTTATATTAGTTTTCAAAATTCAGTAACTTTGGGGTTTTTAAAATTTTGTCTAGTTCCATTCCTTCCATCAAAAAATAATATAATATGCTAATAATAGGGACTGCACCATCCAAGGCATTTTTATTTTTTTCAACCAAATAATCTTACTAAAAATCCGCAAAATCCTTGTATTTTAATTTTTAATATCAGACGTATAAAAATTTATATTAAAATTAGAAATAAAGTTATAAGCTTTATTTAATTTTCTATGATTTTTAATTTACTGTCTAATGAATTTTTTTTAAAACTTTCCTAACATAATCCCATTCATTATCAAAGTCCTTATTTTATGTTAAATTTTAAAATAATCTCATTTATTTTGTTGGAATTCTTAACATAACCATTTCCCATTCAACGTCTTTCAAAAGCAGACTTGACACAAATAATTTAAAAATTTTTATAACTTAATAAGTATTTATTAATAAAATTAAATTAATTAATTAATTAATTACCCTTTTTTTACTTTTTTTACTATAGTTGTTAAATATAAAGTGTCATCCATTTTTAAAGTTTTTTTAATTAAATTCTCTGTTAGAACTGAAAATTTATAATCTGGAACCTAATAATTGATTTCAATTAGATCAAAAAACATAGACCTTGATTTTTCATATCTATGTTCGTCATAATTTTAAAATAAATTTATAAAAAAGGCCATTAATGTTGGAGAAACGGTTCTTTTAGATGATAAAAAGTTCTAAACATCATCATTTGATAATTTATTTCCGAATAAAACTGGAAATTCTTGCTATTTTTTTTTTAATTTTTTATATTTTTCAAGTTTATTTAGGTACTCATCTTCTGTATAATTAGTAAAATCAATCAGATTCATTTTAGATTTAATATGTTTTTATCTTAAATGTTCCTTATTTAAAAAATAATCTAATTTTTAATAAATTAATTAGAATGAATTCTGATTTAATATGATGAAAATAATTACTTTATGAGAATTATAAGAAAAATATCAATATTGGGATTCTAATTAATAGTAAATGATTTAAAAATAATCTTATAATTTCTAAAATAAATTAATATAAAATTATAATTAATATCATAATCAATATTATAGTATCTTATTAAATAAATAGGATTATTAATTTTAAACTTAGGTATTAATGCTGGTAAATTTACTATTGTGATTATAATTTTTAGTTATATATAATAATAAAAGTTTGCTATAATTACTTTTTATTAAGATTTGGTATATCCAAATTCAATTTTTAAATAATTTTAATTTTATTAATATAAATATAATTATAAAATTTAATTCATATTTTTTAAATTATTCTTAAAACATAATTATTTTATACTATTTAATTTTCTTAATATATTTATTATTTAACTATTTATAATTTTAAGCGCATAATATTTTCTAAATTAAGCCCAGTTTATCAATTTATAAGAAAAAAATTACTAAAATCAATAGAGGTTATATAATTTATAATAAAAATATTAAATAAAGACTTTATGAAAACTCTCTAATGTTTTAAATAAAAATGATTTAATTTTAGTTTTAATTTTAAAAATTTGAATGAATAAAATGCCAAATATTTAGATTAAACAAAGAAAAAACATTTCAAAAATAGAAAAATGATCATGTTTTTAGTAATTAAATATAAACTAAAGTACTTATTAACCCAAAAAGTTTATAATAAAAATAATAAATTTAATTGACTTTTAAAAATATTAAAAAATTATTATATTTACGTGCTGCAAAAATATTTTATTTTTTATGTAAAAAAAATATGGTATTATTAATATAAAGTTGGTATTTAATTTTATTAAATCAATAAAATAATTTTTTATATTATGAATAATTTTTAGATATAAAATTTATATATTATTGCCTTGAAGATTAATTAACAATTTTATTATTTTATTTATAAATTGAAATTTGAAATTTATACATTCATGTTTAAACATAATTTTTTATAATTTTAGGATTTTAATATAAGATTGTTAGCTATTTTTTCTATTCAAATATGGTCACATTGGCCTGATAATTTGATTAAAGAATGTATTTTAAAACAAATTATTTCATTTCTAAATATATGAATAAAATATGTTATTATTTTATATATTATATAATCAATCATATTTAGCCAATAAAATAATTAACTGAACAATAATTTTTATATTTGATTTTTTAAAACTTTAAAATGATAATTTTAAGAAACATATTAATATAAATAATAAGCAATATATTAATTATAAATTGAATTATTATGAATTCTTAAATTTTTATAAAAATAAAAAAAATACAAATTTTATAAAATAAAATAATTGCATTAGTATATTTTTGCCATTTTATCTATTAGTATATACGCAAAAATTTTAATTTCTATAAATTATTCTAAAGAAAATATTTATAAAAATATGGACTAATTTTTTTATTAATAAAATTAAGAAAGTTAGATGACTTTTTATAGACATTTTAATTAAAAGATAAGATATATTATTTATTTAATTTATCAAATAAATTTATTAACTTTAAGAAGCTAAGTGATATTTAAGTGAAATTTTTAAAAGGAATAGATTCAAAAAAAAAAAGTATTAAATAAAATTTTATTTAATACTAAATTAAAAATAATCGTTCACTTTTAAATTTATTGGCAATTCAAATGATTATTTATTTATGTTTTAAATATTATAAAATATTATTATAATTAATATTTCTTAAAAAAAATTGGTCTGGTATTAATTTGATTGTTTATATTGTCTATTTAAAAAGAGAATAATCCTAAAAACTTTTCATATTATTTTAAAAGCATTTATACTTTTAAAACTTATAACTATGTATATTTTTTGTCATATTTTTTTGGTATATACAATTTAAATTTTATATAATAATTAATTTTCGGTATTAAAACATTTTATCATCTTGTTATTAATTTACATCTAACTTTAAATTTAATAAAAGGTTTAAGTGGTAATAAAGTAATTTCTATCGAAAATATTAAATTTATATAAATATAATATATTACATTTTAAAATATTAATAATATACAATAATATATAAAATAAATAAAAAAAAAAAAAAAAAAAAAAAAAAAAAAAAAAAAAAAAAAAAAAAAAAAAAAAAAAAAAAAAAAAAAAAAAAAAAAAAAAAAAAAAAAAAAAAAAAAAAAAAAAAAAAAAAAAAAAAAAAAAAAAAAAAAAAAAAAAAAAAAAAAAAAAAAAAAAAAAAAAAAAAAAAAAAAAAAAAAAAAAAAAAAAAAGTAAAAATGGAAATTACTAATCAAGACTTTTAATTAACGAAGACTAATGAAAACAAAAAGCCTAAATAAGAAGATAATTTAAAAAAGTTTTTCAAGGTTAAGAAGAAATTAATAAAATAAATAGAAACAAATAGGATAAATTAACTTAAAAAACACAAAAATTAATTACAAGAGAAATTTATATTGGAATAAGAATAGACGAAAAAAAAATGTTTAGAGTTAGTAAAATAATTCTTAAATTAAGGGATTAAATCAAATTTTATGATGAAAATGGAAAAATAAGAATACAAAAATTTTTTATTTAAATTATGGGATAAAATGCCAGATGTTAATTTAAGTAATGTTATTAAATTAACTCATAACTAATTTATTTGGTGGAAAAATCTACTGATTCCTAAAAAATATTTAAAAATTATCCCGGATTTATTTAACTCAATTTAGAATTTAAACGACTAATAAATGTCAATTTAATAAGGCTAAAATTAGTATATGTTGGATTATCTAAATTATATAGAATAAATGGAACATTTAGTTTTGAAATTACGGAAATAGTATGAAAGTCTAAAGAATTTAAAAAGATAAAATAAAAAGCTTTTTACAATTTATAGTGAATGTGAATCCTTAGAAGAAATTCATGATATTATATGCCAAAAAAAATAAATTAATCCGAAAGAAAATAGCTTCTAACTAAACTAAATTAATTAATTTTGTGATAGAAGTAATCAAATTAATAACTAAAATCAAAATAATTTTAGCCAAAATAATATCAACAATTAAAATTAGAATGATAATAGAGATATAGAGTAAGAAAGTGTAGAAGATATATTATGTTATTTATAGGAGGTTGAAATAGCTCAAGAATATGATGGGTAGAATAAATCTTTAAAAAATGTTTTTTACTGCAGTGAATTTAAAGGAAATAGTAAATAAGAACAAGTTAAAGCTTCTCAAAAATACTTTTTACAAAAATAATATAATTCAGAAAGTGGTAAAAATATATTTGACAACACCTATACAGATATTTAAGAAGAGGAAGAAGATCAATAATGTCTTTCCATTTCTAAAAAATTAATGAATATTTCTGATTCTCTTACAAGTTATTAAAAGAGTAATTTTGCTAAAAATAATATAAATATCAGTGATTTCTAAATTGATGAAATTTAAAAAGAAAAATAGAATGCCAAATAATTCTAATAAAAAATCAAGTTGAATAATAAAAACAATAATTATAAATAAATCAAAAATGAGAATGAATAATACATGAATGAAATTTTAATGAATTAATAATAATAGTAACAATAGAATAAAACTGTCAACTAAAATTTAAATTAAAGCAAATTGATAACATAAAATAATAATGACGAGTATTAATAACAAACTAATAGTTTGAATTTGAATAAAAGTGATGATGTATTGAATACTGAAGAATTGTTTAAAAATAGGGTTGGAAATGTATTATTTGGTAAATATTAGGAAATTTTAAAGTATATAGCAACAAATAGCAGAAGTTCATATTCAAGTACTGATTCATCTAATAAGCTGGAATATGTATAATAAACAATAGAAAAGCAAATTATAGATGGAAAATAATTTTAGTAAGATAACTTCAATCCATTAGAAACAAACTTATGCGAAAGTGAAACTGGGTATATTATCCCCAGAAAAACATCAATTAAGATTTTAAATGATGAATATGTAAATATAATTTAAGATAGCTATTTACAAGAAAATTTGCTTGAATAATTGAATGAAAATTATTAAAATAATAAAAATATATAATTTAATTAAAAATACTAGAAACAAGAAGTATAAAATTTATTGTAAGTTTACTGTGAGTAGTAATATTAACTACATGAATGTAAATAAAGTATATAAAGAAATCGGGAATTTAAAAATAGTAATGATGATTATTAAGAAAAAATATCAATTTAAATCCCATAATTGATGGAAGTAAATAGTTTTAAAAAATTCAGCTTCTGATTTAAATTAAATAATATTGTTTAAATATATATAAATAAATAATTTATATAAATTATTGTAAATATATGTAAAAAATGTAATATAAATTTATACTGTAAATAAAATAATAACTATTTAAAATAATTTAAAAAAAAAAATCTTTTAACCTTACAATAAATATATTACTTTTTATTTTTTATTTTTATTTATTCATTTTTAATTATTCAAGTATAAATAGTTGCATATATTTTTTAAATTTACAATTAATTATCTAAGTAATAAAAATTTAATAGGAAATTTAACCAAACATAATTTAAGTTAAAATGATAAAATATGTATTCAAATTATTTTTAAAAGAGTAATATTGCCAATAATTACCAATTTTTAAAAATAAATTAGAATCACAAAATTCTAAAATTCAAAAATTCAAAAAAATAAAAAAGATTTCTGTAAACGTTATAAATAAATATATACAATATATTTTTAAGAAACATTAGTAAATGATAGTAAAATTAGCTTTTTATAATTTATATAAATCTATTCTATAATATAGTGCATACATTAGTTTAAAAGAATAATTTATCATTCTAATTAGAATATATAAAAGATTAAATACAAATTTCTAATTACTCAATAATGGTACCTTGAATATAACTTTTTTGGCAAAAATGCTTAATCTAAATTGGTTTATAATAAAAATCCATAGCCTAATTTGTCATATTTAGATAAGAGTAATTGAACCTCTTCAATATCAAATTTAGTATCAAATTCTCTGTTTTGGAAAAAATACTAAAAATATAAATATATCTTATAAATTCAAACAATGAAAAATAAGTTTAAATATAAATAAAATTAAATATTTATTATTTTTTTGAAATAAATTAATTTATATAATTCTTTTAAATTAAGCTAGAATGGAAAAAATTGTAAGAATTATTTAAATAATTTAATTATTTTTAACCTTAGACAAGAAATTTAATAAATCATCCGCTAATATTTTTCCTTTTTAATGAATATCTATATATTAAAATAAAACTTATATAGGAGTCATTTTATCAAATAATAATTAGTTATAATGTTCTTGATAAGAAAGAGAATCAAATGTCATTTTAAAAACCTTCCCAATTTTAATCAAAGTAATCTCACTTATTTCCTTTTAGTTAATAAAAAAAGTAAGAAGTTTTATTTTATTATACTTATATTTTTTAATTATGTACTTAAGTTTAATATATAAAAAAAAATTACCTATTTTACATCTTTCTAGTATAAAAAATCATTTGCTTATTTTCTTCCTTTTATTGATAGAGGTTTGAATATTGATGCAAATTCTTCTATGCTATAAGAATATATATTCATTAGTGATAAAAAGTAATAAAAATCAAATGATAAAAGTCATATTTAATAATTTAATATATACAAAAGTTTTCCATCTCTTAAACTTATACCCTTATCCAAAAAAAGTAGTTCAATATTTGTTGTATTAGGCTTAATTTTTAATCTTTCTAATATGAGCATTAGTTGTTCAATACTCAAAAAGCTATTATAAAAGTTGAGTAATAAATACAAAAAAATATAAAATAAATATAAATAGCTATATTTATGAATAGAAGTTTTTAAATATTTAAATACTTTTGGATATTAAATAGTATTCTATTCCATTATAATCAATCTAAATTGACTTATTTAATTATTTATTTTTATATTTATTAAAATTGCATAAAATAAGTAAAATAAGTTATTTTTATTTTATTTCCATTTATAAGTGAATTAATTTACATAATATATTATCATAAAAAATTTAATTACTTTTACTAGTTTTGTGCATTAAGGTAGTTTAAAAAGAATTCTAAAGCCTTTTTATAACTAAAATCTTCTTATTCTAATAATTCTATTTTGCATTTTTCTAGTTCTTTTTCAATAAGTAATAAATCATTTAGAATGAATGCAAAATTAGTTAACATTTCTTCTACATTATTAAAATGGCCTTTTTTATTAGTTTATAATAGACTTTGTGAATTGATTTATTATTTAAATTATTATTAATTTTATTAAGTATAGTTTTTTCCATTTAGAAAAGAAAAATGCTTAAACTGATATCTTATAAAAAAAATTTTTATTGGTATATTGTATAAATTATATGTAGTTAAATAACTAAAAACTATTATGCCAGCCGAAACTTGGACTGACTTTTGTTTTATTTATAGTTAAATTAAAAATTGATTAGATAGTAAATTGAAATTAAATATATTAATTAAAACATATTTCATTTAATAAACTTTATAAATTCTTAATTTAATTGTTTTTATTTAACTATCTAATCAATTTTTAATTAATCTATAAATAGAACAAAACTCGGTCCAAATTTCGATAAGGGTTATAATAAATTTATAAATTTAGACATATCCTCTATATATATATAAAATACTTGTTATTTAATTTTTTATTTTATTATTATTTATAAAATGCGAAGAATAAAATAAACTAAATAAGGTAAATATCATGAAAATTTTATAAAAAGATTAGCTTGGTAAATTTTTTTTATTCTTTATTATTTTTTCTTATATTAGAGTAAAATAATATTTTAATTAAGTATTTTTTATTATGAAATGTTATTATCCTAATCAAGATACATTCCAATTCATGTTTATGGATTTTTTCAAAATATTTTATGCTGTGAGATGTTGGAAAAAATATGTCAATTTTGGCAGAAATATGCTTATGCTAGGAAATTTGACCATTTTTTAATAAAAATACAATGTTACTACATGAAAATTTTTTACAAAGAAAAATCTTAAAAATTTTAAAAAAAAATTCATATTCCAAAATAATGATATATATAAAATTGGATATTAAAATTATTAATTAATTTTTATATGCATTTTAAATAGCTACTTTATGCAATTATAAAAAATTAATTAAACTCATTTTGTAAGTTATCTTAATTATTATTTACTTAAAAATATAAATAAGAATTATTTGAATATTTTATATTTATATTTTCAAAAATATTTTTTTCATTATTTAATTCTCTATTTGGATCATCATAAATTTCCAATTCTATTTGCTATCAATAGGCATTGCAAAATTTATGACTAATATATAATAATTTTAATAAAAAACAGCAATTTTATTAAATACCCGACAAATTTTTTGCAGGGGATAATGGATAAATATTTTTGGAAATGCGGCCAGGTTGTGAAATAAATAATTTTGGCAAATTTTCTATATAAATTATTTTTATATTTAAAATAAAAGTTTATTATTTTTTATTCTAATAATATTTTGACTGATAAACTTGGCAAAAGGATTATATCTAATATAAATTTTTATAATTACTATTTATCTTGCGCATAATGATCCAATTGATATTAATTTAACCTATTTTTTACATATAATTCATTTTCCTGAGATTTTAAGTAGTTTTTTTATAATATATCTACTTGTTATTAGTAATCATTTCTAATTCTTTGATCTTAATTTACATATGTTCGTTATGGATCATTGGGTTATATATATATAGAATTTGGATATTAATGTATATCAAATTTTCTAGTTTATATTAGATATGACGGAGGGAAATAGCTCATTATTTTTTTTTTTTAATTAAATTGTGTTTATAATATTTTTTAGAAAAAAATTATTTTGAGAATTATTAGAATCAAAAAATGATTTTATTGATTCAATTTAATATAGCTGTTATTTTTCATTTAATTATTTAAATGCATTTACAATGATTAATATAAAAAAAAAATAATATTTCTTTTTTCAAATTTGTATTCACTTTTTTCATTATTAATTTTAATTAACTTTATATCTTAATTATAATTTTCAAATATACTAATATCTATACTATAGTTAATGCTAATATTAATTGTAATTAATTAATAATATTTAGTTCAAATTTGATTTATAATTAGTATCAAAATATACCGAAATCCCTTAAAATTAATAATTAATATTATTAAAAAAATTTTAATAATTTGTTTGTCAAACAAAATAAAATTAAGTTTTGTGGATATTTTTGATTATATCATAATTATTTCAATAAATCATAATTTTTTATTTTCTAATTATAATTAATTAAAAAAGTGAACACAAATTTGAAAATAGTTATATGTAAATAATATAATCATTTTTTAAAAATACTTCATTTTAAAATCATATAAAATTTAATTTTAATTAACTAATTTATAAATATTTTTAATATATTATACTATGTAAATATCAAATTTTTATTAATTTTATATCATTAACTAAATAATTATAAGTTTTTCCAACCATGATTCCCATAAACATATGATAAAGTGTATAATCATAGAAAACACCTAGTTTAGTGCTTTAACCTAAAATGAACATGAAACTGAATAAAACCCAAGGTAATCTTCTATCTAAAAAAATATTAATTATTAAAAAATTCACTAATAATTAGTAAAATATAAGTAATTTTTTTAATTATTTTTACTTTATAATGATATAACAAGGAAGTCAGTTTCTTTGAAAGGGTTTTATAAGTTATAAATAGTATATAATGCCGTGTGAAAAGGTATATAGTTCATTACAGGCTATTATATTACTCCAGCAAGCTCAAAATCAAATCCAAATTTAATAAATTATTATGAAATCAAAGAAAAAATTCTTTGAACTAATACATTTTAGATTATAAGTGGTCCTAAAAATCCGTAAATCTAAGAAAATATTTATAATAAAAACGTATAAAATATGAATTAACATAATAAGATCAAAAATATTTCAATTAATTACTGCTATAAATATCATAATGAATATTATTGTTTTTAATAATTTAATCGTTCCTTATCTTTGATTCTAAATTGATTACATACTTACATATCTAAAAATAAAATATAAAGATCATATTTTATTATTTTAAATATTTATTTAAGAAGGACATTAATATATAGTAATTGTTTTATTTATTAAATAAATTTTTACATATTTCTTAGTTAAAATATTCCTGTGTAAAAAAGCCAAATTGTTAGATATGCTCCGAAATTTCCCGCTTCAAATAGTGGGACTATCTTCTGTAAAGAAAATCCTTAAAAAAAAGTTCCTCCTACTAAAAAACTAGAGAAAAGTTTGGTAAACTATAAAATATAAAATAAAATTATATTATATGATTTAAATAAATTTATTCTAAAGGTGTTAATTTTTCAATTATTTTAAATTATTTTTTGTTGATTAAATAGTTAATACTTATTTTTCATAGAAAAATTCTTCCCAATCCAAATAATATATATCTTTTTATAAATAGGCAGCGTATACAGCTAGGTGGGCCAATAAAGTTAAAATTAGATATATTTGGTTAATTTACATTAAACTATTATTTTTATAATTAAATTTGTTGAAAATCGAATAAATATTTATTTTGTTAATTTTTAATATTTATTTTATATTTTTGGGATTTTATATTATTTAGTAACTTCTTTAATATAATAATTATTAATGCTCAGAATAAGATAGTATTTATTTGATATAATTATAGTAAAAATTACAAATTTTAGTTCTTAACACGTATTTTTCAATATTAATTTGATGTCAAAAATAAAAATAAAAAGAAGATACATAAATTAATTTATTAAATTAGTTGGCCAATTTATTTTCATACTAATTTAATTATAATTATATTTATTATTAGTAAGAATTTAGTGATAATATTTACAAATAAACATTATAAATTTTTAAATTTATAGTATTATAGTAGTAAATTTAATCAATACAAATTAAGTATAGTGTTTTTAATTTAATATTTTTAATCACATTATCATGCTTAAATTTTTATAAATTTTCTATCTTAAGCGAAATGAGAAAATCCCTTTCCTACAAGAGTTCCCATGACCATATGATACATAGTATAGTCGTAAAATGATCCGATGTTAAAAAATAGACCCATTATAAAATAAATGGCAAGCAATAAATATGGTAAGTATTAGTCTATAAATTATTAAATTAATTATTTAGCATTATAAAATGCATTTAGTATAAATTTATAAATAAAAATCATTAATTAAAAAAAACTATTTAAAATATAGTTTATTTGCTAAAATAATATCGTTACCTTAAACTTTAAAGGCAACTAAATCATTTTCGTGTAAAGGGATCATATTGCAACAAATAGTATATAAAGCCATATGGAATGGAATATAGTTCAAAACAGGTTATTACATAACTTTTACTAATTAGCTATCAAATCCTAATTTTCCAATAAAGTTTGCTATTCCATTTATGAAAGAATAAAATAACTTGTTTTTCATTAGCATAGGTCCAAGCAATCCATAAGCCTAATATATAGTATATTTTATGCTAAAAATTTTTAAAAATTGAATTTTAAATAATAAATTACGCATATTAAAAGAGAAACAACTCCAACAGTGTAAAGTAAATTTTTTTTTCCTTATTCTTAGGATTTTCCTGAGTTTTCTAAAGTCTTCATACTATAGTATCTAAAAAAATTTAATTAAAATTAAAATACAAAAATTCCATTTTGTAAGGTTAAATTATTGATTAAATTTTACAAATTTCTAAGTTAAATAAATCCTGAATAAAAGAGGACTAACATAAAATAGTATCCTACGTCATCAGCTTTTAAATTTGAATTAATTCCATGTTTTTCTAAATTACTTATGAAAGTTCCCCCCACTAAGAAACTAGTGAAAAAGTTGAAAACCTAGAAAATATTTATAAATATAAAAATTAGGTTTATAAAAAATAAGTATACATAAATTTAAAAAAGAAAAAAAAATAGTATTAAGCATTAATAGTATGTAATCTACTTTATGTTCATCGAACCCACCTTTCCAATCAATTGAATATATATCTCTTGAGAAAATGTTCAAATAATAAACTGATATATGAAAAAGGACTGTTGCTATTAAATATATTGTATGTATTTTCATTTATTTTTTTTATATATTTTTATGTATAATAATATCGACTTTTTTAAGATAAATTGTATATTTTTAGTTTTTTTTTAATATTTTTAAATTTTAATATTTTTTTTTATTTATATGCTTCAAATTTCAAATATAAATTTGCTTTATATATAATGGTATATTTTGAAAATAAAGCTCTTACTTTTAAAAAAATACTCTTTTAAAAAATTATTAATGTAATAATGCAAAATTTTATATACTTTCTTAATGGTATAATTCATAAGTAAAAACTTAAAATTTTAATATAAAATTGTATTTTTTTTTACACTGTATTTAATTTTAATTTAATATAATATCGAGGTAATGAGCTTTTATCGTAATATCAATATTTATAATAAATAAATTTAACCTCTTTTCGATAATACGTGATAGGTGTGTGAAAATAAATTTTATAAATAGGATTCTTTTTTAAATGCAGGGAAATTAATTAAAATTTAATCATATGTTAACTATTTATATAATTATATATAAAAAAAGTATTTGTAAATCCAAAACCATTTTTAAATTATTAAAACCAATCAACTCCATTTTTTTTATCACATTATATAAGAATGTCAGAATTTATTTATATTTTTCTATTATTTCCAACTTATTTTTAAATATAAAAAGAATAAACGGGAAAAAATTATTGAGTTTTTAACTTTAAATAAAATATTTAATAATAAAAATTTTTATTATAAGTAGTTTAATTATATTTAATGAAATATTTTTATGAATTAAATTATACAGCTTATATATTTTTTACTTTTATTTTTTTAATAACTTTGTTTGTTCTAATATTATTCAATATGTTTAAATAAAAAAAAGCGAAACCTCTTATTTTTTTTTAATTCATTATATATAAAATACATATTACAAAATATAATTATTTCCAATAAATATTGAAAATAAAAAAATTAAAAGTCAAACTTATTGATAATTTAAAATATTGTATACAAAAAAAAGCATTTCTACAAACAAAACAATTAAAAATAAAAACGCTAAAAAAATTAAATTAATTTTTTACCAAAGTTTATTTATTATGTAACAATCTAAATCGAATAAAAACTTTACTGATAAATCATTATAAAGAAGAAATTTAAATAAAAATGGCCGAACAGCTTCTGTGAAAGAATTAAATAATTAAAGTATAAGAAGTACAAAAAATGATTAAAATTTGGAACATAATACAATACCTAGAAATGTAAATTATTATTCACATTTTTTAAAAAATTCTTATATTACTGGAAAAGATATTGAATTTGTTTTGAAATTAAGAGGATAAGATGAAACATTAAAATAAAAATTAAATAAAATTCCTAATTAACCATTTTAAGTTTATTATAAAAAAAATGAAGAAAGAGACAATTTTAATCCTGACCCGAAAAATGTTAATATAAAAGGTATATCATAATTTATTTAAGTTTAATATAATTATTAATTTAAAAGCAATTTATACGAATTGTTTTTTTGTTTTTTTTATAACATTTGTGAAAAGAATAATTCTTATGAATTATATAATAAATTATTTTTAATTCCAAATCTTTATTAATTTAATTATATTTAAAATAATTTTAAATTATAAAAAGGGAGTTTAGGATAATATGAACATTTAATGAGAAGAAGATTAGGTCCAACTCCAAGTTTATCATAGGTTGAATTCGAAACATAATTAAGAAAAGGTAGCTAAGATTAAAAACTTGTTTAAAAAGAAAAACAATGGAGTAACATACCTTTCAAGCCAAAAAAAAATAAATTTCCAGAATTAATGATAAAATTTAAAGATGAATTAAAAATAAAATAAGAAGCGAAAAAATCAGGGACAGCCCCTAATTTTTCGTTAACTCGAACTGCTTTTGACGGACATTAAAATTATTAACCATATGATTATAAATCATAAGGGGTTAAAAATATATAGGAAATGAAACATTTATATACATCTGATGCATTTATGTCAACTGTATAATGGGAGTCCAATTTGAGGGGAGGAAGTGGCTTTAATTCTACAAAAAATAGTTTAAGTAATATTAAATAGGTTAAATGATAAACAATATATATTTCTTATAAATATAATACAATAATTTTATCAGTTTATATATTTATTATTAATTTATAACTTAATTACATGTTTAATATTTTAAAATTTTTATTTTTTTTAATAAATTAAATACATATACTATATTGAAACGTTTATTAAATTTAAAAAAGAATAAATTTTTATGATTCTAAATAGTACACTTATTTTAATTATATATAAATTCTAATAAATGCATATATATAAATTAATATAGTATATTAAAAGTTGGAAATTTATGAACTTTATAAATTAATCATTATTAGAGGATATTAAAGAAGTATTCTACCTAATTATTAAATTTAATTTAGGTAAATTAAAATTATTAAAGATAAATTTTATTTTTAAATTATTTACTTCCAATACGCCATCTTCCGGTAAATCGGTACAATGAACAGCATTTTTAATATTATCAATTCCAAACTTAGCTCTTATAGAATTTTTTCTTATAGTTCTTCCAATTTAAGGGTCGGCTGGCCCACACAAATCTCTAAAACTTTAAACTGCATTCTCTTATCTTACTTCGATAGCAATACATAGTCCATCTGTCAAAACAGCAGCCATTTATGGGTACTCACTGACAACTCCCTATTTAAAAAATAAAATTATTAATTTATTTTTTTATTTATTTATTGATTTTTTATAATGAAATATTTTAAAATATATAAAAATCCTTTTTTGGAAAAAATAAGAGATTTTTTAAAAATTGTTAAGATATTGTTTTGAGTTATTTTATTACCTTATAAACTTCTAAAAATTCTTCTGCGGCCTATTTATCCAAAAAGAAGGTTTACATGGCTGAAATTTCATACCCTTCTTATAAAATTATGTCTATAATTTAACCTGCAGATTTTTATTGTAAAATATGGGGTTTTATGACACAGCAGGTACAGTGATTGAACAAAGCAGTTGTCTTTATTAAAATTAATTTAAATATACTTTTTAAATAATAATAATTAATAAATACAAATTATTGAATCAATATATTTACTTGTAAAGGAGATTATTTAGAAAAAAAGAAGTTAATTTCCCTGTTAGCTGATTAAGGAGAATCACTTCCGTGTGCAGCATTTTTTGTGCCATCAGTACCAAATAATCCTCTAATACTGTTAGGTGCCTCTTATTATGCTTGCTAATTTTATATTTTATTTAAATAATTAAAAAAATATATAATAATTATATTTATCTACTGATTAATTAATAAATTAATTATCATTTTTATTAAATTGTTTTCATATATACATTAAATATTTTATAAAATTAATTACCTAACTGTTAGTGGGTCCTAATAGGTTTCTCCATTTTTAAACTGCATTGTCAGAAACTAATTCAATTCCAACAACGAAATCTGATGTCATAAAATTTATCAAATTATCAAAAAAGTGTTTTCCTTTGTGTTCAGCATAGAATTCTAATATAATTATATTTAAACTATAAATTCAATTTTTTTAAAAATTTAATACTATTTATATTTTTTTTATACCTTCGGCATCTGGTCTTGTAAATTTCGACATTTTTATATTACTGATGGTAAACCCACTTTGCTCAATAATAGATATAATTTTTCCAATATTTGTATATGCATCTGGTTTAATCATAGCAAATGTTCTAAAATGAAAATTTTGTTTAATATTTATCTTATAAAATTAACAATTTTATATATTTATATTTTTATCAATTAAATTGTAAATTTACTTTGATTATGAAACTTCGAATTTACTTCTAGTATAAACATCTCCATAATCTACAATTTTAAGTTATCTTGAATAAATATTTAAAATAGACCCTATATATAAATCATTTATAGATATATTAGGGTTTTCGCATCTTTTTAAAAATACTCTTTTATTTTTAAGATCATGCTATAAATTAAATTTATATTTAAAATAAAGATTAAATTTTGATCATATCTATTATATAAATAATTTTAAGCTGGTTATTTAATTTTTTATTTAAAAATTTTATTGCTGAATTTTTTCATATATTTATATATATACTTTAATTTGCTTTAAAAAATAAGTAGAAAATATTAATTATATTATAAAGAGACTGAAATAAACTATAAAATCAGAACTTTTAAAAATTTATTAATTTTTTTTTCTAAATTCAGATTTATATACTTTATAAGAATTTAAAATATATTTTTTTATAAATCATTATTAATTTTAATAGTTATAATTACCATTTCTATTGTTTTATCATTAGGATAGTACATTAAATTATATTATCTAATTAATTAGGCAGCTTGGTCAAACCATTCAGCCAAAAATACATATCTATCGTCACTAGGCATAATTATTTATTTATCGATTATTTAATTGATGTATTAGTTTAACTAAAAATATTTTTTTTTTGGTTTTTTTATGTATTAATAAATATTTAATTTATTATATAACTAATTATTTTGAATAAAGTCATATTTTAATTAATAGAATTTTTTGTTTTTAATATTATTCAATACATATGAAATTTTATTTAATATTTATTAATATTATAACGCCTAATTAATTTACAAATAGTCTATCTATCATTTTATATATTTTAAATATATAAGAATAAATTAAGGAAACTTTTATTTTATTATTTATAACTTATACAATAAATAATTGAAATGAATAAAATTTGATAAAAATTAATAATATTACAATATTAATTTAGTATTCATTGCGAAAATGAATCATCTGAATTATTTACTTTTTATATTAATGGAGGCCTTATGTCTCTATGTTTAGAACAATTATTTTACAATTAAAATTCTCCATCAGGATCAATTGTTCTATAAAATTTTTCACAGTCAGGACAGCTATAGCCATTTAATTAAAGTCTTTTTTATTTATTTAAAATTTTTTGTCTTGGTATAACATTATTATCACTGTCATAATTATTTTAAATATATAATTGATCTTCTATATGCTGTTATTATTAGTTTTATGCTTATATTTTTGAATTAAAATTTAAATTTTTAGTTTCATCTGAAATAGATGCCTTAGTATACAGATTATCATTATCATTTATTTCATTATCGATATTTGAATTTTTATCCAATCCTTGTTAGTTTACAGAATATATGTTATTGTTTGACTTTTTTTTTTTGGCATTATTTTTAAATTTAAAATCCTCTAAGTCATTCAAATCAATTTTATTATTCACATTTTTTTAAGTACTTTTACCCTTTATTAAAAAAATTATAAAAATATTAATATTTAATTTTTTTTAAAATATCAAATTAGTTGTTTATTAAATTACATAATTTTCACTCATCCCCAGTTTTTCTGGTAAATATTAATCATCTGGATTTTAAGAATTGAATTCTATATTTGACTAACTTTATGAAAATTAAAAATTTTTTTTTGTTTTAAAATTATAAACTCTTTGTTCCCCTATTTTTTATTGAATTTATATTTAAGGTTTCTTTTTAGAATTGGAACCTGAGTTTTAACTTTTATTTTAATCCGAGTTTTCGTTATTGTTATAATCTTCACTATCTGAATTAAAACTATTTTCTTATATTTAAAATTATTTATAATCTATATTATTTTTCTTTTTAAATTTTTTCCCGCTGACAGCTCCAATTTTATTTTAAGAAAAATAAAAGTTTTGTTATTTTTATTAATTGTTCTATTTTTCATTTTAATCCTCCTCAGACAATGTATTTTTAGGGCTAATTTCTTATAAATCACCAATATTTTTGTTAAAAGATGGATTTTACTTACAGTAATTTTTAGTTTAATTTTAATAATCATCGTCTTTATTTTCATTTTCTATTTCCATATATTTCAATTAATTTTAAACCTAAAATTAATTAACTTGATTATTATTTGTTTATTATTAACCATTCTATAAGTTTTGTTATTCTTAAATGAAATCAAATTTATACTTATTTGTTTATTTAGATTCATTAATCTAACTACCATTTTCTTATGTTTCATAATTATTGTCCTATTTATAAATATCTTCTTACATAACTTTTTAAGATTAATTTATGTTATCGTGTTATTTTTAGAATATTTGAGTACTATTTTAATTGTTTTTATTACTATAACTAAAGTCAGTTGACTTATTAGTTTATTAGATTTTCTAAATTTTCTTTTATGTATCATCTAAAAAATCATTATAATTTAATACTATTTAATTTATAATAATTATTTTAAATTATATGCTTAATATTTATTATTATAGTATATACCTTAATTTTGAAATTACTTATTGCTATTTTATTCCAAGGTGGTTACTTATAATTTTAGGGTTTTATTTTCACAAGATAATTAAGCCATTGTTTAAGTAATCTATAAAAATTATAGAGACAATAAATTTTATGCCCAAGCTATATGATTAGACAAGTGTTTAAACTTTTCATCTAAGTCAATATTATAGACATTTTTATCTAAATTTGAATCTATATTTTATAGGAATTCATTATATACTGTTAAATATGGGTTTTCCTTTTAAAATTTAGTATAAAATTCTGTTTTAACGGACATATTAAAATAAATGAACTATTTTTATATTTATTTAAAATTAATATAATTGTTAGTGTCTAATTTGTTATTAATGATTTTTTTTTGTTTTTATTTTATTTTTTATATAATTTTTTATACAATACCTCGAAACAATTTAGATTAAATTAGAAATAAAGTTATTGGGTGATAGTGGAATAATATTCTTAATTATAAGAATTAATTATGATAATATTTTAAAATTTATAGTTTTAACATATTCCGCGAAATTGAATATTTTTTAGTGATATATAAATTTAGGTTAATATAATTATAAACATATATAATTGTATGTATATATAATATATATAATTTAAAAATTTATTGAATAAAAAGTCTTAAATAAATTATAATAAGAAGCATAAAAGTGTTTTAAATTTAATAAATTTTGCTATTTGATATTTTTATCTTATTTCTATTAGTTTATGTACTTTTATCCTTTATATGTTTATTTTGGCCTTCTATAATTATTTCTATTAATTTTTTTACATAATAATAAAACTCATTTTTGTTTTTTCATTGTTATTAATTATTCTTTTTAATATAATCTTTAGTTACAGTCTCTTCCAATTTTTTATTTTTATTTTACAAATCTACACAATTAGGATTGTTTTCCTCTATTTATATAAAATTTTAAGTTTATTGTATGCATTTTGAAATATTTATTTAATTTTATGAAATAGAAGAATCAGAGAAACTACATAAGTTTTCACTATTATTTTTTATATGTAAATTCTAATTTTTTATTTTATTGACAACTGTATAGCTGGAATACATTTGATTTATTTAATTTTTACTACTATTATTTTATTATTATTAAAATTAAAAGGTAAGTTGTTTTAATCCATCGTCAATTTTTTTCTTTTCTTCTTTTTAATAGCTTAGATTTAAATTTTTACTAACTTAATTCACCTCATTATTTTATTAGGGATCTTCATTAAGAACATCATTTTTTTTTAAAATTTCTTAACTATCAGAAGAATCTACATCAATAAAATTGTATTTATTTTCAAATAATTATTTTTATAAAATATATGTTTTAAACTAAAAATTACCAGAATCACTTGCAGCGAATTTTTTTCCAGTAATAATTTTTTTTTAGGTTTTAAGCTATCTATTTTATTTCAAGCCTTCTTCTGATATTTTATCCAAATTAAACAATGATTTACGATCATCACTTTATTTTTCTTGAGTCTATTTGTATTACAATTTTTAATATGACCCACTTTCAGTTCCTTATACAAATTGCGTTAAACTATTAATTATACTGTATTATTTATTTTTAAATGCTTCCATATGCATTGTTACATCACTTTAGTCTTCCTATTTAAATTAATCATTAAATAATATAATATATACTTATATTGATATAAATTATAGATTTTTTTAAAATTTTAATTTTGTTACTTTATAATCTAGAAAAAGACATTTGCATTAGCAAACAGCCAATTAAGCTAGACAAGCTACTAGAGATTTAAAAAATGAAAATATTTTTTCTTTAATTGATTTTTTTTACTAGCTTTTATATTATGGATTCGTTAAGTAAATATTTTAGGTTATTTTTTTTTTTTTATCTTATATTTAGGTTTCCTTTGGCCAATGTATATTTTTAAATTCATTAATAAATATGAAATTCAAAAAGCAGTTTAAGATGCTCCCAAATTATATTATAAAGATCAAGGCAAAATAATAATTTTCATACTAGCTGGGTAAAAACTTTTATAAATCGTTTTCTTTATGCGATTCACCTAATTTAATCCATTATTATTAAATTCTGTCAAAACACACCCAATTTTCATCCCAAGATGATTTTAAAACTCCAAAATTTAAAAAAAAAATAATAACTATAGTTTCCACACACCTAAAAAGCAGAGGGGACCAGCCTTACAACAAAAAAAGAGTCCATAAAAAAGTTTTTTTTGCCGATTTTAATTTTTGTTCGACGCCACTTTATGAACAAAGAATTTTGTTATTTGTGTCATAAATTTTTTGAGAAAATTTTTTGACTCTTTCTTTAAATTTTTAGGCGTTTTCCGAATTTATTATTTGGTTTATATATTTTTCCGAGTCGTTAATTATTTACTATATTTTTTAAGGGTCGTCTTTGCAATCATGACTGTAATGAATTAGTTTTTTCATGGATTTTATGTATAGGGTTTCTTTTTTGAAATTTTACAATTATTTTTGCTATTCTGTCGCAATTTCCTCTTTAGATATTATTTGTAGTTTTTCTTTGATTTCAGGAATCAATTTTTTAAACAGAAATTTAAGGTTTTCTTATTTTTCTGGATCATCTATATTTAAGATATTTTCTATTTAGTATCTATCATTTAATTTATACTTTTCAATCCATTTCAAGCTTGGTTCATTTTCCTATAATTAACTTAAAATGATATTAAAATCTAGATGCTGTATTTCTTCTGGAATTTATCTATGCACAGTTAAATATATCTCTAAAGTGTTATTTAAGTGAGTATCAAGCTGATTATTATTAAGAAGTTTTTAATATTTTTATTTGAGTAAACCTTCTATTAATAACCTTTCTTCTTCGATTATTGTTTGACTAATTTATTCTTCTAAAAATATATTTATGAAAAACCTTTATAAATTATTGAATTTTTTTATGAATATTTTTATATCTTTAATAGAGTCTTTATGGTCTATCAATATTAACAATTTTCTTATTGATCTATAATTGATTAAATGTCTTTAAATTAAGACTTAATAAATTTAAAAAGGAAAAAGTAGAACAAGAGCTTAAGGTATAAAAATATTATTTTCTGCGTCATTTTTTGCCCTGTCAAATTACTTCATCATCAAATAAAAATAACCAAAAAAATAAATAACTGCTTGAATTAAAATATGCCATATAAGAAATTCATATGCGAACTGTACAGGACACTAATCCAAATACAAAGCCCTTGGAAAATAAAATAAACATAAAATTCCTATTAAAATTGGTCTAGTTATAATATCCCACAATTAGAGTCCTACCTAATTTGATTACTTCAATACGAACATTTATTTTCTTTCAGTAGATTTTTAATCCTCTTATATTTATATCGAAAAATTTACTTATTAACTTTATTAGGAAATCAAATCATTATTATTACTACATATATTATTATCAATACTGTTAATATTAATTTCATTACTATCAATATTCTTATTTTAATTTTAATCGTTTTTATTTCTTTATTTTTAATTAAATTTATTTTAGATTTGACTGAAAATATTTTGTTTTTTTTAAGTTTATTCATTTTTTATTTTTTGGAGAAATGTTATTTAAGAGTTTTTTCTGCTAATATGGTGCTCTCTTACTGATAATTCTTAATTTAGTTCATCACTTTTCTATAAATTTTGAATTTAAACTTCGTTTGATGCTATATTGGATTTATTTTTATTTTTATCAATTTTCTAAAATTAATTAATATTATTTTTTGAATCGTTTACTGGACTCATATTTTATTAAGTAAAATATTCTGTTAATTTATTTTTACTGTTGTATTAATCAATTGTCTAATTTTCTTTTTTAGAATCTTTGCCTTTCTTTTATTTTTTACATTAAAAGCATTAAAAACAGAATTATAAATTTTTGTATAGTTTTTATAATATTAAAATAAATAAAAATTTAACATTTATTTTCTTATTATGTTTTTCTTTATTTTGATAATAATAGGGGTTTTTTAAATAATACTGGCCCGAAATTATAACTATGAAATGCAGAATAACCCAAATTAAAAATGGTACAAAATAACCATATTCATTATATTTTTCTTTTTAAATTAAATAGCTAAGTCCAACATAAGTATTTAAAATACTTTGCCAATGCGACCATATATTTTTAGCTCCAATAAAACTATTTAGATGCCTATAAAATGTTTCTGGCCCCTTTTTATTTTTCACAGAGTAATAACATAGAATAATTGGCGGAATTCCTAAAAAATGCGAAAATTTAATAAACCAATATATATTTTTCCTTTTTGGCCTTTTCCCTAAAATATTTTATTTTTCTACAATTTACACTATATCTTTTTCACTTATAAAGGTATTAGATATAAGAGACAATATGATCGTTATTAATGAATATATACTCATAAACATAAAGTGGTAATCTTGTGCTAAATTTTAGGCCTTATAATGTATTTAAACCTCATTCAGTAATATTAAAATTAGAATGTCATATAATATTGCTATAGTTTGCAATATAATATACATAATTATAGCAGGTTCATGTTTTTTTATTTGTTTCATTTATTTTTTGTATTCCTCTTCATTTATAGTTTTAAGGTCAAACATAATATGGATTTAGTGAAATTAGAGTTTATATATTCCAATATTTTATTTTTAAAAGCTAGTATTAAAATTTATTTATTTTTGATAAAATATATAATAAATTTTATTGTAATTTTTATCTTTTATTTTAATTTTATTTAAATTGTATTTTTAATATTTATTTTGTTTTACTTGATGTAATATACTTCAAGTTAATATTTAGAAAAAGAAGAATTTAAATAAAAATTAATATGTCAGGTTTAATAAACTAAAAACTAATATAAATTAATCATTGGATTTTATTAAATATTTTAAATTTACTTAAAGAATAGAAAAAAACATATTAAAAAATAAGATATATAATCAGAAAAATATAATAATATTATATTATATAGACTTTTTATATAAAATAAGTATATCTTCTTAATTCTAATTTTATTACTATTGATAAAATTAATAAACCATAACAATTATAGCCTAATTATAAAATATAAATTTAAAATTAATTTTAATATACAGATACAATAATAAAATTATTTAATAATAAGTTGTACTATTCGTAAACATATTACTAATTTATAAAAATAAATTAAATAAAATATTTATATGTATTAGGAAAATTTAAACAAAACTAAATATATAATTATTATTATTAAATTCTTTTATATTATTTTTATATCAATTTAATATAGATACATCATCTTTTTTTTCAGAAATATGAAATAAGTCAACATTTTCTTTAAATAAGAATAACAGAACCATAATTAAATTAGAAATTGCCATAAACGATACAAATATATTAAATAAGTATTTAATGTATTTATTTTCTTTTCTAAATTGTTCTTTTTCAATTTCTGTTTTCCTTTAAATTGGAATAGATAATTCAGTAATTTATGATTTTTGAAGTAGTTAATTTTTGTCCATAAATTTATATATTGGTATTATATTGTGTTCTTTGAGTTTGATTATTTTTTATTATTTATTTAAGTTTATAGTTATCCATTTAATTAAATTCTAACAATAAAATCTATTTATAAAAAATATATCCATAATTAAAAAAAATTATATTAGAAAAATTTTAAATAAATATTTTATTAATTTGTTTTAGTAAATTTCAAATACTCTTAAATATACATTAATAATATTAATTTTATAAATATATTGTGGAATTATAAATCATATTAATTTTTAAAAATTCATAAATATTTTTGTAAATTTTTTAAAAATTCATCTTTTTATTATTAATCTTATTAATACTCAATAAATGCTTATTTATTTCTACGTTTTATGTTTTATTCTCTATCTGATTATAATTAATATCTAAATTTTTTTGCTTATTATTTTAGTGAAATAAGTTATTTCTCAAATTAATACATATCGTCTCCATCATATGTTAAAGCTTTTTACGTTAATTATTGTTATTTATCTAAGTTTTCTCTTTGTGACTTTTTATATTTTAAAAAATAAATAGATAAATAAAATAAATTAGCTGTTTGAATTTTTTATAAATCTTATATAATTATTATGAAAATTTTTTTTTACATATAATTCACTTTTAAACCTTTATTTTCCTACTTTAAAACCTTCTAATGGATGTGGAGTCAGCTTTGCTAAATATTGTTATTTTAGTGAATCGGATGTTACAATTTTTTTATTATTTGTATTCCTTTCTGATAAAATTTTCTATCTATAAGAATTCTAATCATATAAGTTATTTTACTTTGGCTATTTAATATTTACAAAATAATTATTATTTATAATTTTTATTATTATATTTATAAATTAAAATAACAATTTTAAAATTTACAGTATTTATTCTGGCTTCGTATATTCTTTTTTTTAAGACCTGACAATAATTATCAGTGTTATATAAATTAAGTGTCGGTAATATTGATTATTAATGAATTAAAAGTTGCTTGTTTTATTTTTATTATTTCCGATTTTTTAGCAAATTTTAATATTAATCTGGAGAAAAACATTCTAATTTTTTTAAGGATTTTTGCTAAAATTTATAAAAAATTTAATTAATATTAGGAAAATTTTTGCAAATAGATTATGCAAATTTATATTTATAAGTATATAATCCAATTTTTTTTATCAACTAAATTTAACATATAAATTATGTTAAAACCATATATTTTATAAAATTTAATAAAAATAATTATTATAATAACTAATTAGATTATAATGGTTTTATAAAAAAAGCCATAAAAATTATTTTTTCCTTTTAATCAGTATAATATTATTTACCTATAACTTAAATTTTGAATCCAAACTTTTTGATTAAAAATTGTTTTTATTATTTTTTAATTTGTTTTCTTCACTCAAGAGATCAATATTAAGTTAATTTAATTTGAATCCCTGTTTTCCTACATCTTCTTATAAATTTATATTTGTTTATTGATCTTTCTCGCTTTACATAGCTTTTAATTTTGCTAATAGTTTACTATTTTTTGCAATTATATTATTTTACTATGTTAATTAATTTGTTATTCTACTCTATAAAAATTTTTATTTTTATTTCGAAAATATACTTTTGAAATTTGAAGATTTATTATTTATACTATTTATACTTTAATCATTATAATCTCTAGGTATTTTTACTAAAATATTATTATTTTAAGTATCCTTTTTTTCAGATATATTCTTATTTAATTATATCATATTAAATTATATAAAAAATTTATAATTATAATTTTTATTATATATACATTTTGTATTAATCTTCCTAAACAATCCCTTTCTTATACAAATGGCGTGAAATCTAAATTTTTCTTATTTATAACCTAAGAAATATTATTGCTTTTTAAGCTGTTTTTTTATTTATTATAATCATTTAATATTATTTAATTATTAGTAAATGTCATATTTTTTTTGAATAATTTTTCAATATATATTTTTCCCTCATTTTAAATTATTTAAGGCTATGTTAAATAGTCAATATTGTTCTAATCATAAAAACTCTGAATGTTTAAATTTAAAATTAAGTAAAAATATAAACAAATTAAATAATTTTAATTATATTATAATATCTTAAATTATAAAATATATAATAAATACGAATAGTTACAAAAGTACCGTCTACTTTATTCTAACTTTATTATAAATCTATTATATCTTCCATAATTGAATTTTGTATTTATTTAATAGACCTACTGTCAATCAATTTATTTTTTTCTCTGAAATTTTATGTGCTATGATTTCTTCTCATAATAATTTAATCTGCAAATAATTAGAAAAATGAATAATTTTATAAACTTGTTTTATTTCTTTTTAAAAATTCAATATTTATTTTTATTTTAATAATTTATTATAATAATATGTTCCAATTAATGTTGAAGGGAATAAAATATTATAATAATAAGTAAATTATAATAAATTAAATTTTAGAATTTTACACTTTTATTATAAAGTTAATTTAACAATAATAAAAAAAAAAATAATTGGTTAAAAATTAAAAAAAAAATTATGAACAATATTATTATTATAGTAAATTTTTTATATTATCTATTATATAGTATATAAATTTAAGTTTTTTATCAAAAATTATAAATACTTATTATATAATAATACTAATTAAATATTTAAAAATAATATTTATCATTTAATGCTTTAAGGGGTAATATATTTTAACAAAGAAATTAATTTTCATATTAAAAGTTTTTATTAGTATAAATTTATAGCTTTACTAAGACATTAAAATTATAAAGTTTTAATATTTAAATAAGATTATAAATTGAAATAAAAGTATAGGTAAGTCATTATTTTTTTTCTTAATTTATTTATTTAATTAATTTATAAAAAAGTTTATGTGTTTTATTTTATTATTACTAGATTTTATTATTTGTGTGAATATTTTTTATAAAAACTTTTTTAACATCTAATGCATTAATTTTATATTTTATATTATTATTATTTATTTATAATTATTATTATTAAATCATTCGATTTATTGTTTTTTCATAGAAGTTGTACTAAACTATGATGCAAAAGATTCTTCCCTAGATTTATCTTATTATAATTAAACAAATAATTCATGTTAAAAAACTTCCAGCCAACTAAGCCTTTTACTTTCTAATTTTATAATTTAAATATTATTAATAAGTAGGTAGTAATATTTCATATTTTATAAAAAATAAATATTTATTTTTAAACTTTTAATGAAATATAAATTATATATTATTTTACCATCAAATCTCAACATTTTAGTAATTAAATCTATAACAAGTTAAGGGGTTCCATTAGGAAATTCTAGTTAGTCTTTTTGCATACTGTTCAGCCACAACTATATATTATTACTATTTTAATATGGTTTATTTCCAGTTAACATTTAATAAAAAACTACTCCCATACTCCAAACATCACATTTGGGACTATATTAAACTTCATCATCTTCTTATTCTATTTCTTAATTTTTATTTTAATTTTATTATTTTTATTGTTTTTAACTTAATTTTATATATTAAGTTAATAATTCAGGGGCCATATATTCTATACACCCTAATAA
Organism: Pseudocohnilembus persalinus; assembly: GCA_001447515.1. Classification (NCBI taxonomy): domain Eukaryota; phylum Ciliophora; class Oligohymenophorea; order Philasterida; family Pseudocohnilembidae; genus Pseudocohnilembus; species Pseudocohnilembus persalinus. Next base: position 54,919 of record LDAU01000173.1, read on the forward strand.
TGTATGTGATTTTGTCTCTTCATATTCGTAATCAGTTAAAATTTTTCCAAAACCAAAGCCTGAAATTTTTATATGATGGTTGTGGACATAAATATTTTCTAATTTTATATCTCTGTGCATAATATTTGCATTGTAAATTGGTTTGAATCCTTCTTATAGTTCACTAAAAAAATAAAACAAATATTAAAAAAATCATTTTTTAATCTATAATATTTGTAGTATGTGGTAACAAAATAAGATAAAAAAAAAAAATTATGATTCATAGATAAAAATTTTACTTTTTAAATTTATTTATAATTTTAAAAATCAATAATTGTCCTGAATTTTAATTTTAATTGTTTTAAAGTACAAATATTTTTTAAATTTACTAGAAAAATTGGAGACAAGTTTATAGATCTAATTTATTGTCCTATCCATTTTAAGATATATATTTATTTAAAGAACCTTGATTGGGATATTCAAAGAATATATATATATTTTATGATGTTTTTTTGAATGACTTAAACCTAACTACATATTTAGATTTTATACTGCTCATAATTTTAATTTCTCTATTTATATATTCTACCATTTCTTGATTTTATTATTGGTAGGGTCTTTGCTTTACTGAAAGTATAAGATCTGGTTTGTCTTTATTGTATCCTAAGTATGTGACAATATTTCCACTTGTTTTATCTACGATTCTAGATTTATATAAATTGATTAACTTAATTTTTTAAAATTTAATTTGTAAATTTATAAATTAATGAGTAATTGTTTAAATTCTAATCTCAAAGGTATATAAATTAAATTAATAGCTTTTTTTATTTTATTTTTATTCAAGATGTAATTTTTATTTTATTTTTCAATATTTAATATATAAATTTTATTTCGGATTTTATTATGGAATTACTGGTCTTTATTGATGATATAATTTCCTATTTCAACTAATGTATTTTGTCCGTTTTAGTTATTTTCTTATTTTTACATTTGTACTATGAAAACTTATTAATTTTTTATTTTTTTATACAGGAAATTTTTTTACTATTTTATTAGGTTTTCAACTTATTGATTTATTGTTATATTAATTATCAATATAAATAACTAAAAATTTTAATATTATATTATTACTTAATCATAAAAATCAAAAGGAGGTAATATTTATATTAATAAACCTTATATGATAATTTTCAAGATTTATATTGTATATTTAAAACTAATATAATTTAAATGATCTGATTTAAAAAATTTAAGATATAAAACATTTTTTTTTGATTTATTATAAAATATTTTGTTTAAAAATATCAAATTTACATTAATTTTTATACTTCTTTTAATTGAAATGTTTAAAATGATATGTTTAATTTGAATTAACTTAACTAAATAAAATTATGTTCATAATTTGACTGATTTTATAAATATATAACATTTCATATATGTTAGCCCTCTCCATCTATTTTCAATATAATTTATAAATTATAAAACGTAAAGGTAATATGAAAAAGTATCAAAAGGCGTTGTTGATTAAAGAAAATTAAGTTTTAATAAATTTTTTTGTAGTTGATTAAAAATTATGTACTGAAGAACTCAAATTCTAGTTTTGAATTAATATTCACTAGGAGAAAAACCAAATTAAAAATTAATTAAAAAAATAAAAATAAAACCAAAAATTTTTTTTTATTCGCATGAGGTTCTCAAACCTAAAAAATGCTTTAAAAAATTAAAAAAGTCAGTACCAACTTTATACCTATTTTAATTTTTATAAATTTATATAATTTAATTTAATATTTAAATTAGAACTGCTAACATATTTGGGATTTATGGGTTTATATGGAATAGTTTATGAATAAAAATCGAAAACTTATTTAATTTATGATGAAAATGATTTGAACAAATAAATTTTGGAAAATTGCACTAGTTTATATAAATATCGACCTTCTTTATATCTTATTAATGGGGTATTATAGGCTTGGTATGGCTCAAATGATACTCTTATAGATCAGAATGTAAGATATGAATAACAATATATTGATATAATTAATAAGGGAAAATTTTTGATAGGTAAACAAAAATTCAATATATTTTCAAAAAGTTGGTTTTTTTTATATAATATAGAGTATCTTTAATTATTTTAATTTTATTTTTAAGAATGGGGTTATTTAGATACCAATGAAATGAATAACTAGGAAAAGTAAAATCTACACGCATAGTAATTAAAGAACCAAAATAAATTAATAGTGGTTATTCCAGGTGTAACTGCTTCAAGAGAGGAACCTTATATTTTGTAAGAATTAATTATAAAAATAAATGAATAAATATTTAAAAAAAACTTAGAATAAACGCTTTTATTTTATTAAAAATCAATAAATATAATTTGAAAAAAATATATCGGTGAAATAATAAAAAAAAATTTTAAAAATTAAATTTAAAATTTAAATTTTATTTTTCTAAACTAGAAATATGATTAGTGAATCGCTGCATTAAGGCTTTAAAGTAGTTTTGGTTAACGATAGATTATATAGTAGAAATAGCCCTGCCTTTCATTTAAATGCGGATAATTATTATTGTTACTTAGAAGATTTGGCCGGTGTGATTAACTATATTTTTTAGAACACAAAATATGACGAATATTATGCAATTGGCCATTCTTTAGGCGCGAATACATTAGTAAGGTATTTAGGAAGCGACCATTAAAAGTAAAATTTAATAAATAATTAAAAAAAATTAATAAAATAAGATTTTATAAATAATTTATTATTTTTATTATTTATATTAATGGTTAATATTTTTTTTATGAAGTAAATTTAATGCAGCTATATCTGTGGCGAACCCGTGGGATTTGATAGCTGTAAGCAAAAATCTATCAGGTTTTTATGATTAGTATATTTTGTAGAATAGGTTGCATATAATGGAATAAAAAAAAAGTGATATTGAAAAATAATTATCCAAAATCACATAATATAGTATAAATTTAAATGAATGTATGTAATCAAAAACTTCTATGTAGTTCGGTAAATTTAATTTAATTTATATGATATTACTTTTAAATTATTTATTTTTATTTTATTTTATAATTTTAATTATTTTATTTATTTTTATAAAAAGACGATTGTTTTACCAAATTCGTTTTGGGAAATTATAAACACATGGATGAGTATTTCGATTACATGGCCAGTCATAAAGTAATAAATAATATAGACATACCTTTACTTTGTCTTCAATCAAAAGATGATCCTATATGTAATTGGGAAAGTGTCCCATTTGACAAATTTTCATAAAATAAAAACGTGGTTCTTTGGATATCTGAGACAGGAGGTCATATTGGGTGGTACTAGGGACTTTATAAGCCGTAGAGATGGTATATGAAACCTTGTTTGGAGTTTATTAATTTTATTTCTTAAAATTAAAACAAAAATTAAAATTAAGGATAGATTATCAATAGATTTTCTGATAAAATTAATTAGAATTAAAAATATAACAATTTTTTAGGATAGAAAAAAGAAATGATGATTTAAAATTGATTTTGTTTTTTTATGTTGTAACAAAGTTATTTTTATTTTTTTTTTCATGTGATAGGGAATACTTAATTTCTAAACTATTTTTATTATTTTTTTATTTAAAATGTTTTATATTGTGTTAGAAAATTTTTTGTTTTTTTATATTATTTAATAATATAATCTTAATAATATTTGGCTACTTTGATTATATATTATTAAATTACATTTGAATCCAATTTGCTGGTTATTGACTATAAATATGTGGTCACCAAAACAATATATATTACTGAATTAAATTTATTTATACTTTTTCTTACTTTTATTAATTAAATCACCTAATAGATGTTATTAATTATTTCAATGAATATGTACCAAACAATTTTTAGTAAATTACAGGAAAATTTTTAAGGATTAATCACATATTATTTAATTATTTAAAAAAGTAATAATAACATTAAAATATAATACAATTCTTGAAAATTATTAAAAAATAAAATAAATACAACAATTTAAAATGGATGATAAAAAAACTGTTGAAGTAGGAGATTATATAATAGAAAAAGAAAAGTAATTAATAAATTTATAGATACATTATTTTTGAAAATTATAACTTAATTTAAACAAGTAAAGATAGCAATTAAATAAAACCAAAAGTTATCATATAAAATTAAAATAGAAAATAATATATATTAAATAAAAATCGGAAACTTTTAAGCTAGTAGCAATGTCTATAATTTTTTTTTACATTATTTTAAAGCAAACTTAAAATTTTTATATCAGATCTTAATAATTAAATAAAATGAATTTTTTAATATTAAATAAATTGATAATTGATAGAATAATTGATAAAAATAGTAAATAAATAATTTTATTTTTTATATTATTAATATAGTATAATAGGTTATGGTAGTTTTGGATCCGTTTGCACTGGTTATCATAAAGACAAGCCAGAAATTAAATATGCAGTTAAATAAATTCCTTATGATTCTTAAAAACACGACCCTAAAAGAATTAATTAGGAAATTTAAATTATGAGAAAAATTAAAAGTCCTTACGTGGTTAGACTTAAAAGTTTTAGAAGAAGTTAAACAAAAGTGTATTTGATAATTGAAAAATGTAATGGGGGCTCTTTGGAAAAATATTTGGGATTAAATGGAAATAAGTTGACAGTTAGTTAATGCGCCGAATTTTTTTAGTACAAAATTAAAAATAATTAAAAAATAATTTTAGAATTACATTTTTATTTTATACTTTTTTATGAATCAGTATAGTAATTTCTTTTTTTATGTTTAGAAATATTTCTTTTCTTAATTAAATAAAATAATAAAAATTATAAAATAATTTAATATAATTTCTTTCTTATTAAAATTTATTAGTTAACTTTAAGAAGGGTTCAAGCCACTTTATGAAAACAATATAATGCACAGAGACATTAAGCCCGAAAATATATTATTACACAATGGAAAATGCAAAATTTCTGATTTCGGACTTAGTAAAATGCTAACAGAGTATGAGTACGAGGAAAATAAGACACATTCTCTCTGTGGGAGTCCAAGTTACATGGCGCCCGAATTATTATAATAATATGTAAAATTATAAATGAATGGAAATTAAGCAAATATGAAATTAAAATACAATCCCAAATGCGATGTTTGGAGTATGGGTATGGTTTTTTATTAAATGTTAGTCGGAACTAAGCCCTTTTCTTAGAGCAATAAAAATTCGAATGTTTTGAACTGGATAATCGATATTTAAAATAACAAACTTGATTTTCCAGAAAACACTCCGGAGTTGATGAAAGATTTGATTAGTAATATGTTGATAATTGATGGTAAAATAAAAATCAGAAAAAAATAAAATAAAAAAGAAGAAAAAAAATAAAATAAAATTTTTATTATTTAGCTTTTAATTTATATAATTTTTATGAAAAAATACTAATTTTTTTAGAGGACAAAAGATGTGATTGGTATAAAATATTTGAACACCCTTTGTTTACAGAAAAATCATAAAAAGAATTAAAAAATTAAGCAATAACCTTAGAACTTAAAGAGTTTAGTGATGTTTCTTCTTCAAAAAGTAGCGAGTATTAAAAATTACAGTATTCAATTGAGAAAAATGGAGGAACCATACAAAAAATTGAAGAATCAATGGAAAGCAATAAATAATTCAACCCGCTATTTGTTTAAATTCATACGAGCATATACAATTTTTAAATGATAATTAAATTTAATCAACTTTATAACCAATCATAGCTGCCTAATATAACTGAAGAAATTTATTCATAATTTATGACAGTTGCGTTAAAATTTTGTGGTTCTGATAACAGCAGACTTTAGTTTATAATTTAAAAGTTAATAAATGATATAACAGGTTCTTCTTAACAGTAACTTAATTTAGCAAAACAAGGGTTATTATAATAATTAATAAAATGTAATAAATAAATGAGCAATAACTTGGCCTCACAGTATTAATTTTTAATTCAATTAATTCAAAAAATTAATGCAAACATGGACGATGAAGCTAAAAAAACTAATTAATTTTATCTTTAATATGTAAATACCAAATTCAATTATGATTTGCCAAAATTATAGGGTTTATATTAAAATTATGTTGACTCTATATACGATATTTTAAAAAAAGCCTTGTTAAATTAATATTAAAATTAAAAAGTAGACAATGATTTACTATTATTAGCATATAATTTAAAATTGATAGGCGATTTAGAAAATCATATTTAAAAGTTTAAAATAGAACAAGTTAATAATTTAGCAAATGACTTTTTTGGGTTAATCAATACATCAGTAAATTTATAGGAAGCTACGTAAATAGTGCTATTTTAAAAATGAGAAAAATAAAATAATTAAAAATAAAAATTACTAAAATATAAAAATACTAAAAACTTGTAAAAAATTGCTGAAATTTTATTCTACTATTTATAGTTTACAGTATATTTGTTTCATTTCAATTTCAAATTTTTATAATAATATATATTTAGTTTAAATAAGTTTTAAGAACGTAAACATATATAAATTGTATTTAAATTTTATAATCCATATTAAACTTAAATTAAATAGAAGTATATTATTAATATTTTATTTTATATATATATCTATAATTTAATTCATATCAAATTCTTGGTTTTTGTTCATTTTTTTGGTAATTTAAACCTAACTATTAATTTATTATTAATATTCTGATAATTCTTTTTATTACATGTATTTTAAAAAAAATTATTAGTGGTAAATACATCAATAATGTAAAATAATTAATTTATCTATATTCCGATAAAATTGTTAAAAAAACTGATCAATTTATTTGTAAAATTACTTGAAAAAAATAAAAATTATTTTTTAATTATAAAACATAAAAGAAAATTTGTATAAATATTTATAAGCACATAATAAAAATAACAAATAACTAATATACATATGTAATTCCTAGTCAATTATTTAAAAACTTCGAAATAAGTACATAATACCCTACTGATAAATCGAAAAATTAATCACAAAATTAATCTTTTATTTTCGGCTAATAAAAAAACTCTGAATGAACTATACAGTAACATAATATTAAACTTTATTTTTAAATTTTAATTAATAAAATAAAAATTTACCTAGATATCATTGGCATAAGTTAAAATGCAACTTAAGATGAAATTAAAAAAGCTTATTATAAAAAAGCTCATTAACTGCATCCAGATAAATCAAATCATGATTCTGCTTAAGAAAAGTTTTAGGAACTAAACGAGTAAAAATAATAATAATAATTAAGTATAGAAATACTTTAAAAAATTTTTATAATACATATTTTAACACTTTTTTAAAAATAAATGTATATATATTAATTTTAAAAATTTTTTTTTACTTTTCTGATAAAAATTTTATTATTATAAACATAACTTAATTTTTTGTATAAAATAATAGTGCTTATCAAATATTATCAGACCCTGTTAAAAGAGATGAATTAAGGTAAAATTAATAATTTAATGGTTTTAGCGGTAATTATGGAGATCAAAGAGGCTAATAAAGTGGGGCATATAATGGATATTACTCTGATAATTTTACTAAAGATTATTAGCATTATAATGGTGGTGATTTTTACGATTTTGCGTAAAAATCACAGTAAAACCGAGGTTATAGCACAAAATTTACTTAAGATTAGGATTTTGAATTTTATGAATTTGAATAAATGTATAATGAATATGTATAGAATGGAAAGGGTAAAAAAAAGAGTGGCAAAAAAAGTAAAAAAAATAATAAAAGTGCTTAGTTTTCAGATTCTGAAGATTTTGAGAATTTTTTCGATGCTTTTTTTGGAGGGGGCTAAAGTTTTAAAGCATAATAGAAATAGTATTCAAAATAAATGAAAGGTGAAAACGTAACATCAACTACAGAAATTAGCTTTGAATAATCTATAAAGGGGGTTACAAAGGCTTTGAAAATTAAAAAAAAAATTATTTGTAAAGAATGCAAAGGAAGGTATTATAATTAATTAATAATTATTCTTTTTATATAGTTTATAAATTTATATATTATTTTTAAAAAATTATAATATAAATTATATTCAATATTCATTTATTTTATTATTAATATACAAATTTTTTTATATAATTAATAAATAAATAAATAAATAAATAAATAAATAAATAAATAAATAAATAAATAAATAAATAAATAAATAAATAAATAAATAAATAAATAAATAAATAAATAAATAAATAAATAAATAAATAAATAAATAAATAAATAAATAAATAAATATAGGAAAGGAGATAAAAGCGCAGGAAAAGTAAAATGTAAAGCTTGTAATGGAAAAGGAAGTTAAAAGATATTTGAAGGAGATTATATATTTGAGTATATTTGTAAAAAATGTTAAGGGGAAGGAAGTGTTTCTCATAATAAATGTTCTTCTTGTCACGGCTAAGGCTTAGTAAAAGAGGACGTTATGGAAAATATATAAATTCCCCCAGGTGTGTAGAATAATTAAACAGTCAAATTTCCGGGCAGAGTACTTAAAATTTATATTTTTAATTAATTTTATAAAAAAATATAAAATGTTTTTTTAAAATATTAAAAAATTATTTAGTTTACCTTTATTTATCTAAATTAATTTTCATGATTATTTATAATTATTTATATATTTATTTTAGGGAAGTATAAGTATATTAGGGGGAAGTCCAGGAGATCTACATTTGAAAATAAAAGTAAAACCTGATAAATCTTTTACCTAAGAAGGAATTAATTTAAGAAGTTCCGAATACATAAATTTAGAAGAAGTATATAATAATTTAGTATTTATGTACTATATATTATACAAATTAAAATTTTATATAACAAATATTAGGCAATTTTGGGAGGAAATATTAAAGTTAAAACAATCGATGGTGATTAAGAAGTTCCTATAAAACCTGGATTTAATGGATAAAAAGACATTATTTTAGAAGGAATGGTAAAAAAATATGCTTATTATCTTATATTTTTATAATATTTGACACATTTATTTTATTATATTTTTTTAAAGGGATTTAGCAAAAACTTTTAAAGCTTAAAGCAAGGGGACCACCTTATTTCATTAAAATTAAAAGTTCCTAAAAAGTTAACTAAAAGGCAAATGGAAATAATCAAAGAATTTTAATAGATTGAAAATGCCAAAGGATAAGGTTATGATAAGTATTAAGAATCATATATATGATTTTTTCTAAAGGGTTGAGTTCAAAAGGGAAAAAATAATTTATTTTGTACAGTCTTTTATTTTATTTAATGCTATATTAATTATATTTATAATTATTTAAATTATTATGTTCACACATTTCGATTAAGGATATATATTTAATTAATTCGAATTTTTAAATTTAAAATATGAATATTATTTAATTATTAATATAGGCAAATAAAAATTTAAAATAATTAATTAATTATAAAATAAAAAAAATAAAAGCAAACAAAAATAAACTATTTTCTAAAATCTTTCAAATTAAATTTAAATTAACAGTTTTTTAAAAACATAAAGCTAAAATTTATATAATTTATATTATATATTTTGAAGTTTTAATGTTTTAAACCATTTACAAATTTAAAATTTAAGTTTTGAAAGAAAAAAGCTATAATGTGTATCCAAACATTTTTTAATAATTTAAATATTGCTCTTAGTTTTTAAAATTGGAAAAAATAATTTTTAAATCATAGAAAGTGTAATCAGAATTTCTTAATAAATTTTCTTAGTCCAGACAAACTTTTAAAATTTATCTATATTCTGATTATATTTTGTCCAAAACAGTTTCGATGAGCGATTTTTAAATATTAAAAAAAGAAATGGAAATCACCACTATGCTTTGAAAAAAATTAAAAAATCAATAAAAAATAAAAAAAATTTTAAATTACAAATATTATTCCTTTTTATTTTCTTTTTCTTTTTTTTTTTTAAATTTATCTATCAAAATCTAATGTCAAACAAAGTCAAAGTCAAGTCAAAAAATAGTCATTTAAAATGCCATAAATTAATTAAAATATTTAAAATTTTTTAATTGAAATAATTTAAAGTATAATAAAAATTTTAAAATTATTGAAATTTTAAAATTAAATTTAATTTAAATCATTATATACATTTTAATTTAAACTTTAATATTTATATAAAACTTTATGTGATTATATACATTATATAATATAAAAAATTTATGTTTATTTAATAAATAACATGTGACTTTGTTAATTCAAATCTATTAATTTATTTATTATATTTATGTATATTTTAATTTTATTTTATTTCTAAATTTTATTTTCATAACAATATACATTTATAAACTTATTTTTAATTAAATTATTATAAAATATTATAAGTAAAAATATAGTATCATTATTTTTTTCCTAAATTAAGGCCGGAATATTATTTTAAATTTGTAATTTCTTTTTCAATACGAACCCAGTTGGGAAGTTTTTTTTCTAAGGAACTTCCATCTTCACCCTCCTGTATATCAACTGAATCAACTTTTAAAATACATATTATATTTTCTTTGGAATCTTTAAATCTTTCTAAAACATAAGAACTTTATTTAATTAAAAAATAATAAAAATTAAATCAAAACTATATAAATATAAAAAAGATATATATTTTACACATTATTATAGATAAAAACATATTTTTATTTCTTAAATATAATTGTATTTAAGTCCCTGTTTTAAAATAATTTTATATACTAAGATGCACTTATATTCTATTTAATAACTTTTCTTTTTTATTTATCTTTTACCTATAAATAAATATTTATATTTTTTAAATAAATCCTAGAATTTTAATAAATTATAAATAAATTTATTATTATTTCTTATTATAATATCATATATATATATAAATATATTTATTTACATTTAACCTGTCTGTTTTTGAGTAAGTATATGCACCACCACTTCCTCTTTTTCTTATATACGAATACTATAAAACTTCCCCAGTTTCTTCATTAGATGCTTTTTTATTTAAATGATTTTATTATAATTAAATTTACTATAATTATTATTGTTATTGTAAATTTTATTATTAGGCAAATTCTGAATTTGTAGAACCTTTTCTAAATTCAGATTTAGTAGGAGTACCATTGTTATTTTAATTATCATCTATTTAAATATTTGAATTTGAACCAGTTAATTATTTTTATTAATTTAAGCTCGTAATTTGTGCGTCTTTTATAATATTGCTATCGTATGTTTTTTTATTTAATGGACTACTAAGATTTGAACTGTTATTTGTTTCTGACTAATTTTGTTATTTATTTTATGTTTTTAAATAAACTTCTTCCACATTTATAATTTTAACTTCTTCTTTTTAAGTAGGGATATCATTAATAACTTAAGAAATTAAAAAAAATATATTAATTTAATTAATTATTTTTAGAAATATAATTAATAATAAATTTATCATTATTACAGTCTTAAACCAAAAACTTTTTAAAAAGTGAATTTTCTGTTGTAATTCCAATAAATTTATCAACTCCTTTAAAAAGGCAGTTAATTTTTTATTCAAAATTTTCTAATTTATTTCCTATAATTAAATGATGGGGATGGCCTAACCAAGCATTTTATAGATTTACATCTATTTGTTTTGCAGTATCAATATCCAAAGGTCTAAGATATTAAATAAATTAAAAATATATTTATTTATTAGCATTTAAAGATATTAATTTTTAGTTGCTTTTTTAATATTACTTTTCTTCATCTTCATCTAAATCAGCGTAAAAATGTTATGGCAGACCTTAAGCTGTACTCAACATATGAATAATAATATCATATCTAATTTTAAACAATTTAAAGTTTAAATAAGAATGTATATAAACTTATATAAATTAAACTCTATAAATTTAATTTTTGGTTACCTTTTGTCCCTTAGATAAACTTCATTAAATCCCATCATATCTATTACGCTTTACCAAACACTTTTTTCTTTTTTTTAAAAATATTATATTTGTTAGATGTTATTAATAAATATTATTTACCAACCAATGCTTAAATATCCATGATTCCTTTATTATATAAAACTATGGTTGGTTGTTTTAATAACTTTGCAATTCTCTAATATATATGTATTTTTTTTTAAATTATGTTATTATTCTATATTTGAAATTTAAATATATAAATTTTACTAAAAAGTGATTTTCAATATCTATCTGAGCCTAAACTAATGACATTACATATGCAATCATTACTTGATGTTCTAAATCTTCATTCAATAATAAAGCTCCTCCGTCCTTTTTTTAAAACATTTAAATAAAAATTAAGTAAAGGACAATGTTAATAATATAAAATAATTATATATATTATATGTATATGTATATTTATGTTTTATTTTTATACGTCAGTAAGTTATGTAATATCTGGAGTAACAAATACTTTATAACCTTTACTTTCCAAGTGTTCTTATAATTATTCTATACCTATTTTGTTATAATATTAAATTATATATAATCAATTTTAAATAAAATATTCATCATATAAACTAAATATCAAAAATATTATTATATATAAAATCTATATTTACCAGTTTTTTTTCCTGCACAAGGTCCCCTTTTTAATATTATGTTTAATATATTTAATATCTAAAAGCTTATTATTATAAATAAAATAAAATTATAAATTTTTACCCAGTAATACATATTTTATAAATAGGAAATTCGCTTTCATTTTAGAAAATATCTTCCAATCTAGTATTCATTGATTAATTAAATATTTTGTTAGAAAAAATTAAACAAACACTTATTTTATGAATGAGTTAATTATATATTTATTTTTTATGAATTTTTATTTGAATATATTTGATTTATGATAATTTGATTCGATCTGATTTAATTCTAATACTAGATCTATGATAAATATTGCTACAAAATAATTATTCTTAAAAAAAATCTTTTATTTTTAATTTACGGATAGAACCATTAAATAAATTTTTAAGATTAAAATTTTAAGTATTTATATTCAAATCAGGCTTTTAAAATTATAATGTTGTATCTTAATATTTTTTTTAATAAATACATTATATTATTAATTATTTCATATATATAAATATTTTTAATTGGAACTTATAATAAAAATTTATGTGTATTATTAAATTAATATAAATTAAAATTTAATAACTTATAATAAAAAAAATTATATAAGGTTAATTAATTAGTATATTTTAGGACATTTTTAATTTGGTCATAAAAAATAATCGGGTGTTTTTTTGGTTAGATGTATTTCACCTCTTCTAGGAGCCGGGTCAAATTATAAATTTTATGTATTCATAAATTCATCAACTTCTATAATTGCAGCCTTTAATTTTAATAATAAAATATTTAATAAATTTAAAAATGAACAATTTTAGTAAGTTTTAAAAATTATTTTTAAGAATTAAAAAATATTCGAAATTTATATACTACATTTATTTTAAATTAAAAATAGCAAAAATTGTACCTAATTAGCACATCTATAACAATAATTAGGAGCAGAAAACAAGGTAACAACTTTGTCGTCGTGATTTTATTAATATCCCTCCATTACTAACTAATGAGCTCTATATATGTATTTAATTCCATTTTAATGTATATATTATTCAGATATGTCTTATCCAAAGGTGTAACCTGCCCCTCTAGGTGAAAAATTAAAACCAACTCTGTCGTCTGGGTCCGACCATAAAAGATCGCACATAGCTCCTTCGTGTGGAATTTCTTAAGCTCTATCTAATTCTCTTATATTATCTAAAGTGTCTATTGATGGAGAAAGACCCTGTAAATAAAAATAATTTAAATTTAAAATTTAATATTTAATATTATTTATTGTTTTTAGTGTTGAAATTTTTTTATAATTTTTTTTATAAAAAACAATATTTAATGGAAATAGAATTATTTGTATTTTTTACTCCGTGTAGCCCAAATATTTCTCCTTATACTAAAGCTGTTAAAGGTAAAAAGTCAAATATATCTGTTAAGTATTTCCAAACATTAGCATTACCATATTTTCTCAAACATTCGTCGTAGAATCCATAAACTTACGTGATTTATCTTGATTCGTGATTTCCTCTTAATAATGTTATTCTTTCTCTATATCTGTAGAAAATATATTATTTTAGTATATAAATTAATTTAGGCACAACTTTTTAGTTTTTTCATAAATTTTATTATTTTTTATAATAGATTATAAATAACTTACCTAACCTTTAAAGCAAGTAATAAGGTCACACATTCTACAGAATTATAACCTCTATCTACATAATCTCCCAAAAAAAGGTAATTTGTGTCTGGAACCTAAAACAAATTAAAATTTATTAAAATCAATTATAAAAAAAGCTTCTTTTTTTAAATATTTTGCATTTTCCTTATTAATAAAAAGCAAAATTTATATTTTTTTAGGTACCTTAAAAAAATCAAATTTTAAAATAAATCCAATACTAAATAAAATATATATAAAAGTATTAATATTATATCATATAATCAAAAATAAATAAATGTATATATATAAATATATAAATATATAATACCCTTCCTCCAATTCTGAAAAGTTCAATTAAATCGTGGAATTATCCATGTATGTCCCCGCATATAGTTACAGGGGCCCGTACAGGTTATACATTAGATTCTGTAATTAAAATTTCCCTGGCTTTTTCACATAGTACTTTTACTTCTGATTCTCCTATTTATTTTCCCTCGTAAAGAGTTTCTAGCCAGGAATCTACGTTTTAGATTTCAGCTTTTTTTTCAGCTATATTTGATGATTATGCCATTTTTTTACTTTTTTATATTACTTTTTTTTTATTTTTTAAGGTAACTATTATTATAATAATGATAATATATGTATGTGTGTTTTTTAATGTTTATTTTTAGATTATATAAGTTTTGTATTTTTATTTTATTTTATCTTATCTTATCTTTTTGCTAAATTTTTTAATGTAGAAATTTAGTTTTTAGTTTTTTTTTTTTTATAATTTTTACTTTTTCTTATTAATTTTTTTTGTAAAAATTTGAAAATAAAAATTGAAATTTTGATTAATTATTATTTATGATTTAAAGGAATGAATAATTATTTTAAAATTTGATATATTAGTAATTAAGATGTATAATAATATAAGTAAAAGTTTTAATTATTAGTATTAATAAATTTTTACATTCAATATATAGTCTATTAATATAAATATTTTACAAATAATTATTCTTCTCAGTTTTTTTTTAGTTCATTACTTTATTCAATAATTTTTTATTTACTTAAATTTTATACAATACTATCTATTTATTTCTATTAATCAATTATTTATTCATTCTATATATTAGAGGTTTTCATTTTATTAATTTTTTCTTATTATTTTTAATATTTTGATTATTTATGGCCCTATTATTTTTAAGTAATTTTTTTCAAACTAGATACAGGGTGATAATATTTACTATGTTTATTTTGTATTAAAGAAGCCGTTATAGTGGAAATATCCTAGTTTATACTTTTTAAATTTTACAATTTTTTATGACTCTATTATTATTATATATTTTTTTAATTTTGGTCGTTATCTTTCTACTAATTTTGCGGTTAATTAAAATTATTATCTGAATATAGTTATTTATAATAATCTTAATTTTTTCTATTATTTTGGTTTTCATATCTTTGATTCATAAGATCTTTTATCTGAGTAAAATGAATATAACTTTTATTTAAGTTACATTATTCATTCTCATTTTAATTTTCTTGATTATTATTTATTATATCTCCTTCTGTTTTTAAATATTAAATTTATGATTAGCTTACTAAATCAGAACAATTTTTAGATTTAATTTTGGGAGAATAAATATTTTGGTAAATGACTTTTTTAGATCCTTATTTTTATAATCTGGAATCATTTGTTTTATTATATTTTATATTAAAATTATTATTATTATTTTGAGATGGAGTCTAAATTTTTTGTAAATTAAAAGGCGAAAGTGATTTGGAAATGGGTTAAATTATTTATGTAAGTTAGTTTTTATTTACAAAACTTTAATTATTATTTATAATTTAAAAGGAATTTTAAAAATTGTTTTTACTAATTGATGATAAATCTTAATTTTAATTATGTTTTTGAGTCAATATTTTTGTCTTTGGAAAAAATGTTTAGCCATTATTCAAATTTTAACTTTGGCTATTTACGCTATGATTTTATAAGAATTTATTTTATAATATTTATTTTTAAATAGATTCTGTTTAAGATTATGGTCTAATCTACAATTTTAATAAATTTTATTTTTTCTGTATTTAATCCAAACTATTTCTTTTATTATCTAAATTTTATGAAACACTTTTTAGTTTTCTATTATTATTCATTTACATATTTTGTTACTGGGTTGTGTTTTTTATTACTATGTTTTTATCTTATAAATTATAATTTTGTTCATTTTATTACTGGTATTATGGATATGGCTTATATAAATCCTTTAAGATATTTAAAGCTTCAATCAGTATCCTATAAATATTTTTATTAATAAATTTAATTTTATTTTGTATATGAATATAATTTATAAAAATTCTTTAGATATAATTTTTACTATTCCTTATTTTAATACAAAACATTTGGATCTAAAGGATTATGTTAATTTTATTGAAATTATTGTTTATATTTATTTAAATTAGTTTCTTATTCTTTTTGATAGTCTTTTTAATTTTAACAATTTTGTATAATAAATTGGTCATAATTTGCATTACTGCTATTTATATTATTAGAATCTGTAATTTAATCTTTTAACATATTAAATCCATTTTTATCCACTTAGTCATCTTTAAGCTTATCTTAACTTAATTATTCAACTTTTTATTAAAAGGCATAATTGTATCCTGAACATAATTAAAGCGTATTGAATAAAATATTGTATTCATCTTTTTGAATTTATTCTCTATTTAAATTTCTGTTTTCAATAAAATCTAGTAATTTATTTTAAATAAGAAAAAACTAATCAAATTAAAATTTATATTTTATATTTTATAATTTACCTGTCAATTATAATTATACATCTTAAACTTTCGATTTTAAATCATTAAAATTATATAATTGCTATTCTATTTCAAAAAATCTTTTTTCGTTTTCTTTTTGTTGGATGTGAAATTAAGATAATTTTATTTAAAAATCATTGCTAATTTTTAATATTTGATCCTGACAATACATAAAATTTTCATTTATTACATCTTTTTTTAGCAATGTGAAAATATAAATAATCTTTCTGGAAAACTACATATTTATAAATTCCAGTTTTCTTTAATTTTCTAGCTCTTCTCTATATCTTCTATTCATTTATTTTTACAAATCTTGACTTTTTTAAAATTTTTAACTATAATTTTCATTTTCATTTTCATTTTCGCTTTTGTTTTTTTAATTTTACTAAAAATTCAAATATTCTTGAGTTTCTTTTTATTTTTATATTTAAAAATCCTCTAAATCTTTTTCAAATTTATGTCTTTCTTTAAAATAATCTTCCGTTATTTTTTGAATTTTACTTAAATTTTTTGCATGTATATTTGTAAAATCTCGAAATATTATTTGATCACTCAGAATTGGTATATCATCAAATTATTTATTATTATACATGTTTTAAACTATTTTTTATTTATGTTAATTGTCACTGCTTTCCAACTAGACTTTCTTTTATTTTTATTTTTTAGTATTATTTTGGGTTTTTGTTTGCTTTTATTCTTCTTCCAATTTTTCTTATTATTATTGAGTTTATTCCTCATTACCACTTTAATTTATAGAAGAGTTTTAGTTTATATCTTTATTTTCTGTACTATCATCTTTTATATCCAGAGTGTTTTATAAATTTTTAATTTTTTTATAGTAATCATGTTATTATTGCAATTAAGAAAAATAAGTATTTGTTACATTATTTTATATGTAAAATTCATTTTCAATTTATCCCTTTTTTTCTAATTCATTTTAGTTTTAAACTACTAATTTAAAATGTTATTTATAATCTTCGTTTCTGGCTTATATTTATGATAGCTGTTCATTTATTCGTATCATTTTACTTTTGAAATCCAAGTCTATAATAAAATTTTTATCTATGTCTATATTTTGGTCTTTTAATTTTTAAAAATCTTTAAAATACATTTTTTCATAATCAATTAAATTAACTCTATCTTTGCCCCTCAAATAGCTTGCAAGAGTATCCGAAAGCTAACCTTAAATTTAAAATTTCTTTAAAAATTCGTGTTTTTAAAAAAATTATTTTTAAATTTTAAAAAAAAATTAAATAAATAAAAGAAAAGTAAAGACTAGTTATTTAAAAATAAAAATTACACTAAGTTTCAATTGGTTGATAAATCTAGATATATAAAGCAAATTATTCAAATTATTATTTAAATTTAGGAAAATCGTATTTTAAAAAAAAAAGATCGTCTAACAATTTACTGTGTTTATCGAGTAATTACTGGTCCATTTCTATTAATACCTTAATTTTTTCGATGTTTTTTTCTTTTTTTACCATTTATTCAGTATTTTATTCTAAAGCTTTTTACACTCTTTCCATATTGGCTTAAAAATTTTCCAGTTAATTTTTCATCATCTAATTATATTTAGCTGTATAAAAATCGAAATCTTATTGTATTTTTTCTTTGTGTCTTAAAAATTTTTATTATAAATGTTTTTAACTAAATAATTTAGTATGGATATGATTGCATATTTTTTAATAATAATATATACATTTTTTTTAATATATATTTAATACTTTTTGTAGCTTTCTTCTAAGGTTTTTATTTCTTTTAAGTTTTTTTAAAAATCTGTGTCAATTTTTTCCTTAATAAGAATTTTAAAGTTTATAAAATTTTAATTTAAGGGGGTCAGGTTATTAATAATTTCCTCATATTATTTTTACTATTACTCAATTCTTCTAATCTAAATTTATAAATGAAATATAAAACACTTGTGCTTTATTTAATATTTTTGATTAATTTATTTTTTATTTACCTAATTATATAAATCTTAATTAACATCGTTTTATTATTTTTCATTTTCTTTCATTTTATCTTTATTTTCCTATATTTTTTAAAATATTTCATCGAAAATTGGCACCTTATTGTGGTGAAGCATTATATTACCAAGATTAGTTAATTTTTATTCTGCTTTCCTTTTTTTTAATAAATTTATTTATAAATTAAAGAAAATTTTTAATATGATCTTACCTATATTTTTCATTGATGGTTTATATTTATATACTTTATTCATTTATAACTTTTTATAATGGCTAAGTCAATTAGCTGGATGTTTTTCTAACAAAATTTTCTATTTAAAACCAGTCAATTTAGTTTAATTGCTTTTAGTTTATTAAATGTATATTATTTTCATCTAAAATATCTAATTCTTTTTTAAAATAACTAGATTAGTTTGGATTTTCATCTTATATTGTATTATTCTCAGAAATACTGTTATTTTCATTATTTTTAGAATCATCTTTATTTAAGATTGAATCATTATTTTAGGAATTTTAATTTTGAATTTCATTGGGATAATTTGGATCGTCTAAATCAGATTACAATATAGTATTGATCTTTTCTATTTATTTTTTTTATTAAGAGTTGATCAAAGAATTTTCCATTATAATTATGTATTAAACTGATTTATTTATAGTTTTTACAGTTAATTAAATTTGTTAGAATATAATTCAATATTTCTAGTATTAATATAAATTTAAATCAATATTTTTTATTTAAAATAGCGTAAGATAGTATAAATTCTTAATTTATAATTAAAGGGCTAAGAATACATTTTTAATAATGATAATTATGAATATTAAGCAAAAATAAAACATTATTAGTAAATATTATATATAACCTTTAAAAAAATATAATTATATAGTATATCATTCCTAACTTTCTTTCAAAGATTTTATTACTTGGCCTAATTCAAAAGCATGTTATAATTTTTAGTAATTCAAATATTCTAACATTTTTTAAATTTCTTATAATTCATCAATATGTAAATTTTCTTATTTTAATTTTTTAGGTAACCTTTTTCCAACATAATCAGTTGCAACCTATAAAAAAAAATGTAAAATATAAATTTTAAATTCATAGTATATATTATATATCATAAAATTATCTTAGCAAAATAGTAATAATAATAAAAAAACTAATTACTTATTTGAATGAAAAATCTGTATTATAACTTAGCCAATAAGTATAAGCAATAATTAAGTCAAGTACTCCAAGCATACAAGTAATAGGCTCCATTATATCCCAACTGAATAAAAAATAGGTTCCTAAAAATAAATTATTTTTTAAAAATATATGATTAAAAATATTTTTCAAATATAATTATTTTTTATCTTTACAAAAATATATAATTTTTTATTAAAAATTTAATGCAGATATTTTAAATAAAAAATTTTAATCATTAGATAATTATTTTTAATTTATTTTAAATATAAGTATTAATGCTTTTTTTTATACCATACTAAGTGAATGCAATCTAAGACATGTAAAATAATAGAATAGCTCTTAATCTACTATTGGATTTATTTTCCAAAATATTTTTTATTTAATCTTAATCAGATTAAAGTTAGGTTTATTATTTTTCAAGAATTTTTTCTAATCTATTAATATAGTCTAATTTAGATTTAGAACTCAATGAAATTTCCATAAGTATTTTTTCATTTAATATATTTAAATACCCTCTAATTATAGCAGATATAAAATTTAAAAAATATTAATATAAAATTTAAGTAAAAATATTAATTCTTATTTACTTAGAAATTGTGTTTTATGGCACTTATGTTATTTCTTAAATGTATTTAGAAGCATATCTATTAAAAAAATTAAATATTAATTTTAATATTATTTTTTTAATATTTTTGATAATTCTCTAAATATATATTTTTTTTATATTTACTAGCCCAATATTTTATTTTTTTAATGAGTAAAATTTAATTATTCTCCTAATTCTTCTAATTTATATGATTCAAGTCCTATTTCTTGATTTTAATGACTTGCTTCCAAACCCAAACAATCGTCTAATGTTTTTAAAACCTAATAATTATCATTTCCATTTACTTGAACAATAAAATCTTGCTAAAAATTTAAAAACAA
The DNA here is from genome assembly GCA_001447515.1 of Pseudocohnilembus persalinus. Classification (NCBI taxonomy): domain Eukaryota; phylum Ciliophora; class Oligohymenophorea; order Philasterida; family Pseudocohnilembidae; genus Pseudocohnilembus; species Pseudocohnilembus persalinus. The sequence goes on from LDAU01000173.1 coordinate 75,944, forward strand.
AATTAAAAAAAATTAATACTTATTCATTTAAATATTTTCTTTTAAATTTAACTTATTGTTTATTTTTTTCACTAAATTTATTTTTATAAAAAATAAATAATTACTTTCAAGATATCTTAAATTTTTGTATTTTCTTAGAATTCGGCTAATTTTTCGCTATCAAATCTGAATATTTTAGTTATAGTGTACTCTTTATTTTAAGTTTATTCAATTAATTCTTATATGGTTTATTCAGGCTCTAAATAAAAAGTACATGACTTAACTTTTATTTAATAAGTATCTTAAATAGGCTATTTTAAAGGGATACAACCTTGAATATCGAAATTTAAATTTGAGGTGGAAAAGTAAAATTATTGGTTTATAAGTGTATTATATTTTTTTTGGAAATGCTTTTTATAGTTTAAAAAATTTTTAGAAATTTTGGATATCATTTTTTAGGTATGTGCTTATTTTATTTGGTATATGCAGGTCTATAGATTGGGATTTTATTTTTTATATAATTATTTTTTATTTTTTGAATAGTTTTATTATATTATTGTTATAAATCCTATGTTGTAGAAATATTATAAACAGGAAACTTAATGAAAATTGATAAAAATTATTAATAATATTTAATTAAAGTATAACTAGTTTTATTATAATTATTTTTTATTATTATTTTTTACAATAAGTAGATTATAATTGAGTTAGATGGAATTGGAAAATATTGTATACTATATTTATTTATAAAAATTGGGAGAAAAATAAAATAAAAAATATTCTTTTTATTAATAAACCTAAAATAAAGTATTCGAAAACAATAATCCTATTTGTTTGTAAATTTTATAAATAAGAAAAAAAATATTTAAAAGTTATTTATAATGTAAAGACCTAAAACAGCTCACGCAAAATAGAAAATTAATAATGGCAGTAGTATTAAATAATAAATATAAAAAAGGGTAACTCATTAAGAGTTTTATAATCCTTATGAATATGAAAATTAATTCGGAAATATGTAGGCAGTTTTATGTAATTTTTTGACTTTTTTATTATTAAATATAATATAGCTATTATAGAAGATTATTTTGTTAATTTAAACTTTATCTATTGTTTTATCTTTTTCACATTCAATTATAGTTTAAAATACTTTTATTTAGAATTTTATTATACAACTATTAGCTTAATATTAAATAAAATATATTTATTTTATTTAGAAAAGACATCCTTAAAAAATATATACAAATAGAATATGAAAAATACTTATAAAAATGTTGTTACAAAATACATGACTGCAAAATAAGTTTCAAGAACTAATTAAAAAAAAAATATTGTGTAGAATTTATAATTAAAGGATTACAATCAAAAAAATAAACCAAATTCAAAGTACTTTTCTTAATTAGAAATGTTAAAAGAAATTTACGAAAGATAGCAAGAAAAAAAGGGTGGAAAATAGCTGGGATATGAATAATATTAAATTTTATTTAATAATCAATAATAAATGTAAAAATTATAAAATTAATTATAAATATAATAAGAATTGGAATAAAATTAATAATAATAAAATTTACTCGAGAATCTTAATATTTAGAATAAAAATTAAGGCTAGTAAAAATTCATGAGTTAGAGTTAGAATTTTTTAGATAAAAATTTATAATTTTTGGAATAAAATAATTTAAACAATGTAAATATAGATCTTTAAAATTTATAATAAACGCCAATTAGTAATAGAAACCAATAAATATTGTCTTCAAAAACAGGAGATTCGAAAATTAAAAATAATATCTTAAATAACAGTAAAATAAAAGTATAAGCTCCTTAGGATAGTATTGATTTAGGAAAAAATAATTTTACTCTTTAATAAAATAATGATTAAAATAAAAACAAACCTGTAAAATATAGTTTAAATTTGCACTCATTTTAAATTAATATAATATCAACTAATTTATTTATTATTAATTTTAACTTATTTTTTTTTAGGAAAGTTTTTTGAGTCTATCTTCAGATAATATGGATAATTCTTTGAAAAGACAACTAGATATATAGAAAGTAACTAGTTAGAATAAAAGTGAAAACATACCAGTTATATAAAAATACGATTAAATGTTAGTTAATGAGAAATTAAGTCATTAATAAGATTAAATAAAAGGTCAAGTAAATAAATAATATCAATAAGAAAATATTAAATTGAAAAATAATTATATGAGTCCTTTGGTTTTTAAAAATAATTATAATAATAGTAGTAACAATTAATAGAAAAAAAATTACAATAATAGCAGCAATAACTTAATTTAAGACTTTGTAGCTGAGGACACTTAAAATAAAAAAGATAATAAATTTGATTTCGAAAAAGAATAATAAGAAAATTTTGATGATTACGAAGAAGATGACGAAAATGAATAATAATACATATATAAAACTAAATTTAAACCTCTAAGTATTATAAAAAATGCGGCTTATTATAAAATATTTGAAAAATAGCATTTGGGGAAAATTTAATAAGAACATGATGAAATAGATTCTGAAATTTAATTTAGATCTTCTTAGCACTTATTAAATTAGACAGGAAATAATAAAAATATGTAAAAATATTAATAATAAAAATAGAGTTCTAGACCAAATACGGCGCTTTTGAGAAGTGAAAGTAATAAACTAGCTTTTAAATTGGGATATGAAGGAAATTAATAAGATAAAAGTGAAATGGAAAAAAAATATAGATAATTGCAATTATAATAGCTATTTCCTTTTAAAAAGAATATGTATTAGTAGGAGGGGTATGAATTGGACTTGTAAAAAAAGAAAAATTAAGAAAAATTATTTGAAAAGTAGAAAAATAGGTTTTGTCCTTAGAAACCAAAGGTAAATTGATTTATTTATTTTAAAAATATGGTAATTTATTTTAAATTTTAAGCTTTAAATTTTAATTAGAACTCTATATCTTTGAAATAACCTAATATTTTAGAATAAAAATTAAATCTTTAAAAAAACTAAAAATATCAGTTAAATTAAAAAGTAAATTCGATGGTTAACATTAAAAACTTTCAATTCCCAGACACTCAGTAATATACAGAAACTTATATATGGAGAAATTTTAATACTCCAGATAATTAGAGTTAAACTTAATTTAACATTTATAATTCTTTATAAAAATTTGGCAAGAATTAAAAATAAAATTTGTTCAATGTGGGAAAATTACAAGAAATTGAAGACTTGAAAAAAATAAAAGATGATGTTTTCATCACAAGTTTAAAAAATAAAAAAAAGCCATTAACTTGATTAAAGTGTTTTTATTTTAAATTTTATAAGTATTATTAAACTATCTATTTATTTATAAATATTTTAGTTTGTTAAATATAAGAGTTATAAAAATTATAATGCTATAATACATGTATGAATAATTTTAAAAATGAAGAAAGAAAGTAAGTAAGGAAAATTATAAAACATTATTAAAATTTTGATAATAATTAGTTTAATTAATTTAATTGATTTTTTTCCTATTTTTCACAATTTTTGCAACTCCAAAGTAAGTTCCAAAGGACAATGATCACTTCCAAACACAGTATCATTAATTTACGAGTCCTTAACTGCCGCAATATGCTCCTTATCAATAACAAAATAATCGAGCCTCCAGCCAATATTTTTCGCCCTTCCGCCGGTCCTATACGACCAAAAACTCCACTTTTTTTCCTCCGGGTAAAAATGTCTAAAAGTGTCTACCCAGCCCATTTTCAAGTACCTGTCAAATCCGGCTCTTTCTTCGGGCGTAAAACCGGGCGTTTTTTCGTTCCCTTTCGGCTTCGCGAGGTCGATTTCCGTGTGCGCCACGTTCAGGTCCCCGCACAAAATTGTCGCCTTTTTTTTTCGTAAAGTGTTCAAAAAATTTTGGAAGTCGCTGTCCCACTCCTTGGTTCGGTAGTCTAGTCTTTTGAGACCCTCCCCCGCGTTAGGCACGTAACAAGCTACTAAATAAAAATTCTCGAACTCTAAGGTCGTTGTTCGCCCTTCTTGGTCGTGTTTGGGGATGTTTAGGTCGTAAATTACTGAAATTGGAGCCACTTTTGATAAAATTGCCGTGCCTGCATAACCTTTTGTTAGAAATTTATTTAGTATATTAATTAAGTTTAATTATTTATTAATTAATTAATGAGTTTGTTTTTTGATTAGTTTATTTTGCTTTATTTTACTTGTTTTATTTTAAATTCATTTTATAAAAAAAAAAATTTAAATTGATATCATTAAATTTGTTTATTAAATTCATTTTAAAAATAAATATAGAATCAATAATTTTTTACCTTTTTGAGGTGGCTTGCAGAAATTCCAGTACTGTTTATAATCTTTAGGAATCAGTTCTGTAACTTTTTCTTTAGCGAAATTAGTAGCATCTATTTTAGTTTCATTCAAACAAATAACATCGGGGGATTTTTTTTTAAGATAGTTTACGAATTCGCTATTTTTATTACAGGCCCTTATACCGTTCAAATTCCAGGTAGATATTTCGATAACTTTTTTACTAAATTTTCCATCTCCTAAAGGATCGGAATGGTGTCCAGTACCGGCCGGAATACTCGTGTTATTTTTTACTGGCTCTTCTTTTTTGAGATTTTTTTGAGTAATTTTATTGGCTTCGACCAGATCTTCGGCTTATTTTTTGGTTTTTGTGTTTTTTTTGGGAGGCATTTTATTAATTTATCTATTTATTTATAAATATTTATGTAGATTGTTTTTTTGTATTTTTTTATTTGTTTATTTAGATTTTTTTTGTTTGGTTTTATTTAATTATGTTTGAGGTTAATGATATTTTGGGGATTTGTAAATTATGTATTTTTATTAATTTCTGATTATAAGATCTAGTTTTTCCCGCAAAAACTATTTTATAGTAAATTATATATATAGAAATTTAAAATAAATTATGATAAAAACTAAGGCTTTAATAAATTTTCAATATAATTATAAATTAAATTTAATGATTTAATTTTAATAAAAATTTTTAAAATCAGTATATATGACCATAGGTTGTATAATTTGGTTTCATATGATTCTATGCCCCAAAGGAAAAATTTTAACCTTATTTAATTTTTCTGTTTAATATTTCTATTTCTTTTTAAGCGGTTTCTAATCTATCTCTATAATTTCTAATTATTTCATCTTTTTCACTAATTTAAATTTCCAAGTTTTACCTTTCTTTTCCAAAATGTTACTAACCTTATAATTTTTCTTCCAATTCAATTGCCTTTTTATTTTAACAATTAAATTTATAAAAATAATTTTAAATTATAAATTATTGCTTATTTTATATAAAAACTTATTTTTAATTTATATATAATAATAAAATATATAATAAATATATCTACTTTAAGTCTCCAAGTTTCAGCTTCTTATCTTCTCGTATCTGCTTCCATTTAAGTTACCCTTACATCATTTTACAATCTAAAAATCAATTCCTAATTTAATAAATTTATAAATAGTTTTTTTTCATAATTTTGTAATTTTTATCAAAAAATAATAAAAAATATCTATTAATTTTTTTTATACTTAAGTATTTGTTGCATCATAATCCATCATTAAAGTATTGGGATTTTTTCTAATAGTTCTTTTATAATTATCAACATCTTCTTCTAATTCTTTTATATATCTTTCTTTTGATCTTAATTTTGCTTATAAATCATCATAGTCTTTTATTTATTGTTTCATTGTGGTAAGTCTTAAAATATTATAAATTTTTTAGAATATGTTGATAAATGTTTTAAATTTTATAAAAATAATAAATGTTTTAAATTTTATAAAAATAATAAATGTTTTAAATTTTATAAAAATAATAAATGCTTAATTATTTTTTAAGATTTTTTATAAATTATAATTAATACTTACTCAATTCTGAAATCATCCTTTTCCTCTCTTACTATTCTTAAATTATTTTCTAGGTATTTTCTTTCGTTTTTTTCACTTTCTAATTCTTCTTTATAATGCTATGCTTTATCCATCCAGGTCTCGATTTTAAAATTTAGTTGACTAGTCTAAAAAAAAAAAAATGTCGAAAAATAAAATTAAACATATAAAGATAAAAATAATATATATTATAATGTTAAAAAACTAAATTAAGTATTTTTAATTATATATTTTAAATTACCCTGGTTTCTATTTCTTTGGCCAATTTTTCGTTTTCATGAGCAAGTTATGTGGCCTAAATTAAAATTTAAAATTCAATAATTCTCCAAATTTTTATTTAAAAAAATATAATATAAATTTTACTCTAAATTCTAAGGTTTTGGCTTTTTATTCATCTTTGGTAAAACTTAATTTTTCATTTTCTAATTTTTCTAATTCTAAATCAAAAACATCTTACATTTTTTAAATTTTTTCATTTTATTTACTTAATTCTTAGTTTTTGAGAACAATTTTCAATTCGAGATCTTTTATTTTTAATTTTAAATCTGTTATTTCCTAAAAATTATAAAAATTTAAATTTTCATATAAATTATATAAAATTTAAATTAAAAGACATTAATTACTTATTCAGCTTATTTATTTCTAGCCTCCATTGATTTAATAGCTTTATCTTTACCAGTGAAAAATTGGGTTTTTTCATCTGCTTTTTATTAAGTATTTTTTAACTGCAAAAAAAAAAAAATTACGATAAATTTATATTTAAAATACAAATTAAATTTTTAAAAAAATTTTTTACTTCTATTTTAAGCTTTTCTATTTATTATTATAACGATGTGACCTCTATTTATTTGGCTCTTTCAATTTTATTTGCCTTTGCAAAAGCCCCTTTATTTGTCTGGTTTAACTGCTCTATTTTATTTTCGTATTCTTCTTTTAATTTATTTTGATTTTTAATAAATATCTACTATTCTTCTTTTTATCTGTTTAATTATTATTTTAGATTTTTATTATTAATTTCAAACTTTTACAAATCAAGAGTTTTTTAAAATATGTCTTATTCCATCTATTTTATTTATTATTATTGAGCTATTTAATTTTATTCTTCCTCATCCGTATCATAGTTTAATAATTATTATGTTTAAGTACCTTAAAAAGTACTTTTTTTACTTAATCCTGTTTTATATGCTTAGGTTTAAAATGATTTTTGAGTGTTATTTAAGCTTTATTATTTATTTTAATACATATTTAATAAAATTTTGTTTTAATTTTTCTTTCACTATGAAATATAGAATGCTTATTTATTATACTTTAAATTTATGAATTTTTTTATTTTTGCTGATTCTATTATTTTAATTATTTATTAATTTAAAAATTTATAGTTACAATAGTAAAATAAATTAAGGTGATTTTAGAAAATATATAAATAATTGTTGATTTCGGTTTAATAACTGATATATAAAATATTTTAGCTAATTTTATATTTATTTTAATATTATTAAAAAAATAGTTACAAAAACATTATAATTGAAATTCAATGCGAATTTTGTGTATATATAAATTATATTTAAATGTAATTTCAATTTCTAATTTGAATTTTTTATACATAGCATATGTTAAAAAATATAATATATTATTATTTAAATTATTTTTCTTGTTTATATCATTTAATAAAAATAGTTTTATATAAAATACATATAATATTAGTGTTTTAAT
>LDAU01000053.1:0-280498 GCA_001447515.1 Pseudocohnilembus persalinus
AAAATACGATTTTTTTCACATTTCAGAAAAACCCTGTATTATAAAATTTAACTTTATAATTATAATTAGATTTATCAAATATAAATTATTTAAATTTGACTAATAGAACAAGTAGATCAATTTATAAAATTAATATCGTATTGAATTTAATAAAAAATTAAATAATTTTTATTAGTACAGATTGTCAATTTTTTAAAAAATCAGAAGAACTTAATCTAAAGATTATAAATTTAATTAAAAAGTTATTATTGGTTACATGATCATATAAGAGTATATTTTATAGCAAATCTAATACTTCATCATTAACTAAATGATTATTCTAAGGATTAGAAAAGTTTTTTAGATTTTGCTTTTTATTTTATCCAAGAACATATTAAAACTATTCATCTAAATCTATGCTGTATTTTTGTAAATATTAAAACAGTTCTTTAGTACCTAAAACTCTAGTTATTTATTCAAGCTAGTCATAATTATCTTTTCCTTTGAAAAAAGCTTTCTTTTAAAATACCTATGAATTAAAATAATAAATAACAAAAAAATAATTAACATATTTTTATTAATAAATAAATTAAATTGGCGGAATTTATTAATATTTTACTTATTTTAATTTAATTAAATATAAAAGATTTCATCAAATTTGAATTCCAAGTATAATTATATTTTATTAAGGCAATTTATTAAAATATTTATATAGTTAAATTAACATAAATTATCATATAAAAAATTGATTACAATTCCTGCTAATACGCATCCAAAACTCCAAATGTCTAATGAATAATCATAATAAGTATAGTCTACTAATAATTCTGGAGACTTGTAATATCTCGAAGCTACTCTAACATTGTATTCTTTTCCTGGGAAATAAAAATCTGCTAGTCCCCAATCTATTAACCTAATTTATTTCTAATCATAATCTATCATTATATTATGAGGTTTTATATCCCTATGCATTATTCCTTAAGAATGAGAATAATCTAATGCCTTAAATTAACAATTTAATATATATTTAAGAATTTATAAATTTCTTTACCTTTAATAGTTAAAACATGTAAAATCTTACATCAAAATCTGTCAATTATGGAAATACCTCCTAAAAATTTGTGTTGTTAATATGTTCAAATACCAAACTTGTGGTTTTCGATTATTATTCTCTATTTATACATAAATGTTTATATTAATTATAAATATATATCGATATAAATATCCTTAATGTTTAAATTTTTCACCCAAATCTTATTTTAAATTTTTTTAAATATTTCTTCTTAAAATATTAATTCAAAATGTTTATAAAATTATATATATCATTATAATTGAATTATATAAAAAATTTAGTTTATTATATTTAAATAAACAGATTTTGTTTAAATTAATTAATTCCCTTTAAATATTTGATTGTTTATTTTAAAATTGTTAAATTTTATTAATGATTTTTATTTTATAATATAAAAGCCATCTTAATTTATATAATATTACATATAACTATTCAAAAAATTGTAATAATTGATTTAAGTATTCCATTTAAGATTTAAATATTTAAAAATCGGAAAAAATAAATTCAATTTAGAATCTATACAAAATTTTGCATCTTTTAAAAAAAATATCAAAACACCAAAATTAATATAGGAAAGATTTTATATAAATGCCTATTATTTATATTTAGTAAATATTTTAAAATATATTATTTATTAATAAAATTTTTATTTAAAAATAAAAACTTAAATACTTCTTTGAGATAAAAATAACTGTATTTATATTATTATAAAATCTATAATTTATATAATTTTTTCAGAAAAATTTGTCCGTTTAAGATAAGAGGAGCAGTGATAAATTAACTGAATAATTTATTTATATAGTATTTTTTAATTTTACACTGTATTTAATAAAAACATAACATTATTAAATTTCAAATATTTATTTTGCACATTGTGTTGTTATTATAATAAAAAATAAAAAAATTAATATTTATTTATAATAAATGAGAATATTTTATACAATTATAATAAATGTGCTTAATATATATAAAATTAATACCTTAAAATATCCATTAATTTTATTATGTTAGGCCCTTTTTGTAAATTTTATAATATTTTAATTTCTCTCTTGATTTTTTTTTTTCTTACTATATAAAATAATTTTAAACTAAATTTAAATAATTATAGTATAAATATTAATAACAAGTATTTATATTTTGGTCAAAAAATTTAAAAGTACCAGGCTTTAAAACTTTTATAACAACTATTTATTTTGTCTTAATATTTATAGCATTATATACGTCTGAATATTTTCCATCGCCTATTTTTTTAATTATCTCATACTCTTCTTAATTTCTTTTTAAATTTTAAATAAATGTATAAAAAGAAAAAGTTAAAAATTAAAGTTTTATACCCCCACTAAATTTTAACATTTTCATAATCATAGTATTATATTCCTTTTAAAATACATGAATCTGCATATTTAATTTTATTATGTTCAAGTATTTATTTGAGTTCGGTTTCTTTTTATTTTTCCATAATTTATTAGAATTTTATAAGCAATTAATTTATTGAAATCTATTTAAAAAGTTTATTCCAATTTTTTTCATGTAATTCAAAATTTAAATTAAAAATCTGAATAAAAATAATAAATACCAATATAAAATTTTTAAATAAAATGCATTAAGAAATAAAATAAAACGGATCATAGCTAGTAAATGAAATAAAATTTTGACCTTATAATATATTCGATTTATATATTTAATAATTTTATTAGATTAAATGCTATTTCAGTGAAATAGATGATTTAACCCCAAGTTTATCTTTTTAAAATAATTATAAATAATTATATTAATAAAATAAGAGGTATTAAAATGACCAATTTAATTGTTATGCATAAATATAAGAAAATGGTTTAAAAATAATAAGTATTGGTGGTGCTATTTATAATGTACCTTTAGAAAAATAAATAACTAAAATATTTCCATTGGCAGAAGGTTTAATAATAGAAATATAAAATAATGAGATATAATGTCATTAAGATTATTAATGTAATTGATTAAAATATCAAATAAATTTAATTTATTGAATAACATATTTAAATTGTAATACTTTATATAGAATATAGTTATAATTTCTCATATGTAAGTCTAAATAAACATCCACTTGGCGCATTAAAAATTGTTTCTTTAAAACCAAAAAGAAACGATGACCATGTTTATCCATGGATTAGAAATAAAGATCAAATTTGTTATGTAAGCACTAAAATGCCTATAATAATAACATATAATTATGTTGATAAATAACATTCTATACACTTGCTAAAAGTTAATCTAAAGGAAAACTTGTAAAAATTCATTGTTTTTTTAAAAAAAAAATAATAAATTTTATCAATTTAAGAAAAGACAATTCTTAAGTAAACTTTGATGATGCTTTATATTCTCTTTAAAACATTGGAAATAGTTCATATGATAATTATAATACTACAATAACAGGTTATCTGATAGTAGAAAAGAAAATAGAATGTAGCAAAGAAGATTTTGTTTTAAAAAAATGTAAAATAATGCAAGGGTCTAAATACTTAGATGTATCAATTGCAATGTTAATTAATTAATAAATTAACATATATGAAACTAATCTATATGAACCAATTAGTAATGCTGTTTAAAGTCCGTCAATGGTATAAAAAAATTTTGTTCGATAATATTATATTTAAATATTTTAATATATAGGTTATAAATAATGTATAAGATTTTTTCCCTTATTCATTTCTTGAAAAATATTAGAGCTTAAGTACAGTTTTACCTAAAGTAAACACAATAATTTAATAATATAAGGTATAAATATAATGAAATAATTAATTTTAAAAGAAATATAATATTATAAATGGTGATAGAAATGAAAATGTGAAATTTTATACTGCAAATTACAATTAATTAAAAAAATAAATGCTTGTATAATAAAAAGATGGCACTTTTTCTATTTTTCATGGACTATAGAACATAATAAATTATTAAATTTAAAATGATTAAGTAGGGATACACTAAATATAGAAATTAAAAGGTACTATAATTTATTAATTTATATAAAAAAATAGTATACAAAATAATTTAAATTAAAATAAATTAGTAGTCAAAATAAAATTAGGAAATATATACTTATAAATTCAATATATATTTTTTTCTAAATTAATATGCAAATTTAAATTATTTTAAGATAAGTATGCTGAAATAATCTAAGAAAATTCTGAAAAAGTTACAATAAGTATTTGCCCCTAAATATAATAGCCTTTATTAATAACATGTTTAAATTGCTTTGAATACGTTATGGATTAAAAATGTTATGTACTTTTGTTAAAAGATATATCAGTATTTTGTCTAGTAATAAATATTCTATGTTATATTTTTAATTTATTTAAGGCAAAAATATTTTTTAGGGTTTAAACGGATTTATTTATGAGGAAAAATTAGATAATGAGTAAGATAATGGATTAGATTAATTTGATAGATTTGCATACTATATATTATTTCTTTTTTAAATGAGTACATATAATCAAGGATTTACAGGTATAAATTATAAATATTATCTAAAATCTAATTTAACTCTGTATTTTAATAATAGAAGATACACTTAAAAAATAAAAAGGAATACAAAATAATACAACTAAGAATGAATAATATATAAGTGAGAAAACAAATAATTATAATACTTAAAAAAAAACATAAAATTGGGATAAATTAATTAAATCTTAATTTCATTTTAAAAACTATAATGTAACTAATATTTAAAATATTAATTTATTATAGTATTTATAAAATTAATAAAATTAAATAGAAATATGGTAATTTATTTAGAGTTGGCGACAAAAATAATTAAGTAGATGACAAAATACCAAAATTTGATTAGTATGAAATTAATTTGTTTTAAAAAAATGATAATAATTAAACAGTATAAAGTTAAATTGATTTTTCTAAACAATAATTTGAAATAAAAAATAAATACAGCAAATTTTTAAATAGCAAGCTAATAAAAGAGGATATATAATGCCAAAAAATGTATATGTTTGAAATTTTACATTGTTTGTATTAAGAATTAAAAATATCAAGTTATTCAGTCAATACTAGGAATAAATTAGGTAAATTATTTAAAAATTTATATCGAAAAACTTTGAATTTAGGTAAAATATTTAATTTAGGATACTTACTATTTTGCTTATGTGAATCATATGGAAAAGAAGGAGAAAAATATAAAGAATATTATTTAAAGGAAAACCCTAATAATTTATTAAAATTTAAATTAGATGATTAAATTTAAGAATTAAATAAATTACTAACATTCAATATAAATAATAAAAAAAACAAGTCAGAAGAAAAAGATAAATATTTAAAAGATTTCCACCCTATTGATATTTTTGATTGGATCAATTCAATTTTAAAAAAAAGGCCTATTTATAAGGTATTTATTATTTATATAAACTGAGTATCGTCAAAATTCTAAAAAAAAATATTCTCTTAATAAATTTAAGAAATTTTTTAAAAATAAAAGACTTAAATATTATTTTATTTCCGTAAGAATATTTTTAGATATAGCTTTGGCGTTTTTCAGGTCTTACATATTATTTTTTTTTAAAAAAAATATACTAGTATATGCATTTTTTTTACTATATTAATGTAATAGTTTAATTGAATTTATTTATAAATCATATGTATATCAATTTTTAAATAATTAAGGTTGTTACCCCTCAATTAAAATTAGGCTGGTTAGCGAAATTTGATATTTCTTAGCCAAATTAATCTGGCTATTTTTATTATTATTGGTTATAAAAATCTCTTTAAATATAGTTTCATTAAAAGCTATAAATTTTCTACATCAAGGCTGTTTCCTTTCCACTGAACAAGTGGTTAAAATTTAGCTGGCATAATCATAAATACAAAATTTATAGGAAGGGGGGGGGGAATAGGTACGTTTTTTTAAATTATAATTTATTCCAGAATTTATTTAAAAATTAAAAAATGATAGATATTTAGTTTATGAGTAAAAATTAATTACACTATTGCATAAATATAAAAATGTATATATATACTAAATATACTAATTTTTTTTAATAATTTTATATAATAATATTTCATTTTTTTCCTAGCGGAATTTTACGGAGGGGGAAGGGGGGGAGAACAGCTCTGTTCTACATCTTTGTCCTTCTTAAAATAATCCTACTCATAACAATAAAATTATAAATTAAAAAAAAAAATTATGCAATAAATTTATTTAAGTTTTACGTACTAGTTTAAAAGATTTATGTGAATTTTTTTAAATTATACATTAATTTTGCTATAATATAATTCAATAAAAATTAAATAATATATTACGGAGACACAATGCTTTATAAAAATATTTTTTTTTATTAATTTTACTTTATATTATGGAAAATTAAAAAATCTATAAGTATATTATGCTAAATATATATAAAATGAAAGCTTATTCATTTATTTATAATTTTTAAAATTTCAATATAGATGCCACTTGCCTTTAAAAAAACATAGCTTTATTGCAATTTTTTTGAATATTTAGTATATGGAAAAATAGGAGAAAATAGTTATGAATTTTTAAAAATGATAGAAAATTATTAAAAACAAAATTAAGATGAAAACTTTATATTTAGTGACAAGCATTATTATTAAGAAAACGAAAATTAAGCTATTTTTAATTAAAAAATTTTCTATTTGGAATATTATAAAAAATAGAAATAAGATCTGCTTAATTAGATAAAAATGAATGAAGAAAATGCTAATATAATTAAAGCATTTTATTACTTGATAAAAAAAAATGTAATAACATTATATTTAAATAATAAAATATTAATAAATTTATTTTTTTAGTTTATTTAGACCCAAATAGAATAACTTCCATACAGTTTTAAGGCCCCTATTTAAGAAGTTTTGAGATTTATGAAAAAAAACATACCTAACAATATTTATTCATATATTCCTGAAAATGGTTTTGATTTAATTCAAAGGGAGGATATATATTATAATTCTAAACTGTATTTATAATAATACCATAAATACAAAGAATTACCAAATTACTTAAAATAATTTGACTATAACAATACTATAAATAGTATTATTAAAAAAAAAAAGTAGCAAGAAATAAAATAATTAAATTAAAGGGTCTAGAAATAGGATAACTAAAAATTAATTAACAATAATTAAATTATATATGAAGAAGTAATAATTTAAAATTAAAATAATTATAATATTTTAAATTTTTTATATGAAAGGTTTAAAGAATATTAGACACTTCAAACGATATAAAAATTAATAAAAAATATATGGAAAATGTGCCAGATGAAAAAATAGAAATAGAAGGATAAAATATTTTGAAAAAATTAGTTATGAGAAGATTGTCAAATTTTGTTGGTTAAGGTGCCTTTAATTTTGCAAGTTAGAATTCTTATATAACTGAGTAATTTTATATTAAATAATATCATACTCATATAATTTGTAATGTTGGTATTTATTTTATAAATATAATTTGCCTAAATATCTTAAAATCTTAATAATTTATAGAGTTATAAAAATTCCACAAATAAATATTTCTGGTTTACTTCATAACCAAGTAAAAATAAAATTGGATATAAAAGAAGATAATGCAAACTTTACATAATGGGCAGAATTTTCTAATGGAGTGGCTTCAGGTCTTAAACTTTCTAAAGAATTATTTTGTAAAAATCAAAGTATTTTTTTAAAAATTTTAATGTTAAATAATTTATTTGCATAAAGAAATAAATCCTGAAAATATAAAAACATGGATTTTTTATCAAAAACCTGATAATTTAGATTTTGAACATGGAGGATTTTTATTAGGAGTCGGACTTCTTGGTTATTTAGATAGTTTTTCTCCAACTGATATATTTTAATATTTGAAATAAAATCATGAAGCAACTTGCGTAGGAATTCTTCTTGGTAAATTTTATTAGTTTGTTAATAATTAATAAATACGAATACAACTGTAAAGGCTATAAAATTATTTTATTTTATATATTAATTTAACACTTTGACGTTAAATATAATTATAATTAAGTAAATATTTAATTTTTTTGATCATATTTTATCAGGTATTTCTGCATCCAGAATAGGAAGGCCGGATGAATCTACTGCAAAAACTTTATGCCTGCATATACCATTTTTATTACCTCCAAGCTATGATGTAGATATACCATTAAATGTTCAAACTTCTGCCTTGGTCGGTATTGGTTTATTAAATCTAGGAAATTGTAAAATATAAAAATTTTTTTATTTTTTACATTATTTATAATATAAAAAATATTTATAATTTCTTTATTTGACTTAATTTTAAAAATTTTATTCAATAAAGGTAATCGATTAATTACCGAAATGGCGATCGCCCAAATTGGTAGAAAACCTAATTCTGATAAGTGTTTAGATAGAGAAGGGTATTCATTAGCTGCTGGGTTTTCTTTAGGATTAGTTAATTTAGGACAAGGTTCATAGCACCCTAATATTAAAGATCTGGATTTAGAAGAAAGATTAATAAGGTTATATTTGCATATATATTTTTTACAAATATTATAAATTAATTCCATTAAAATTTCAAATGGAAATTTTAGACCAGCCAATTAAAAAAAACTTATAATAGATTCATTATTTAACCAAATAAACAATTAAATAATATAAATTTATATAAATTTAAAGTTGTGTATATAATTAAAATTTTCAATTTTAACCCGGCTAAAATTAAATTATTTTTAAACATATACTATGAAATAATTCTAATGTTTATAAAATAAGATTAAATTCATTATAAGTTTTTTAAAATATTAATGTTTTTTAAATAATTATTAATTTTTACATATTTAATGATTTCAGCCTTATTAATTTTTATTTTTAAAATTGAATTTTAAATTTAATAAATATGTATTTAGATTTATCGAAGGAGGTAAAAAAATGAATTAACCTGAGTCTATGTTAAGTTCTAATTTTAATGCTGAATCAAAATGCTCAAGTATTAGAGAAAATCATATAGTAAATGTTCATGTTACGGGATAAGGAGCTCGTAAAATTATAAAAAAAAAAATATTTTTCTTAATTTAAAATTTATTTTTTAAATAAGTACTAGCATTAGGTTTAATAAATTTAAAGTCTAATAATCAATTAATTGCAGATAAAATTTCTATACCAAATTCATTTGCAATGATTGAAAACTGTAATCCTAACCACATATTGTTAAAAACAGCTGTTAGAAATATTATAATGTGGGATAATATTTAAAATACACCGGAATTTATATACTCATAAATTCCTAAATTAATTAAATTCATATACGAATAACCATTTAGCTAGGTTTATGAACATTATTATTTGGTATATAATGTCGATGAAATTGATTTTGCAACAGTCACTTAAATATATAACTCTATAATTGGAGGATGTATAATGGCAATGGGATTAAAATATGCAGTAAAAATGAATATATAAGTATAATTTAAAATATTTTACTTATTATTTATAGGGTACTGGTGATTAAAAAGCTAGTGATACTATATACAATGAAATAGAAAAAATGAGAAAAAGAAAGACCACTCAAAATGATTTATCTAATGATCCAAATAATAAAAATTCAATCGATTAGTATTCACTCTTTACTTTGTTATCAGTTTCTCTTTTATCTCTTAGTCTAATAAAAGCTGGTAATATTATACTAAAAGTTTATTAATAGATATTTAATTTAATAATCAAATTATAATATAGGTACTAGTGATGTCAGTTGTTTGAAACTATGCAGGGTAATAAGAAAAAAATTCTAAGATTAAGGTGTATTCCATTACGGTTTTAATATGGCCATTCACTTGGCTATAGGATTTTTATGCTTAGGTAGAGGATAATAAAGTTTTAAAAGAGACAATTTGTCAATTGCATCTTTGTTAATTACTATTTATCCTTATTTCCCTAACTCTCCTAATGATAACAAAAATCATTTACAAGCATTAAGACATTTTTATGTTCTTGCGACGGAATAAAAGTAATTTTTGAAATAAAATTGATTAATAAATTAAATCTATTTATTTTTAGAGTTTTTTTTTCTGTTGATGTAGACAGTGGTTAATAAGTAAATGTTTAAGTTTAGATAGAAATGGAAGTTAATTCATAAATCATCGTTGAAAAATTAAATACACCAATTTTAATGTAAGACTCAAAAAAAATTATAAGTGTTAAAGTTGTTGATGAAGATTATTATGATACTTTGATATTTGTAAAATAATAAAACAATAAAAATCCAAGGACAATTTATGTTAAGCGAAGAGATTAAGGAAAATACCTACATCATTTAGCTGTATAGTGTAAATTAATTTAACAAATTGCATATTTATAACTAAAAATAATTAAAATTTTTAATAATTTTATAGAAAATGATATAGAATTTTAGTAAAAAAATGAGGAATTATTTAAGAAGAAAAATTAATATTTTAAAATGCTATCTTTAATAAACTGCAACGAATAAAAAATAGATAAGCGTTTCTTAAAATATTTAATTAGTTTTTCCTATAAAAATGGACATAATATAAACTTTGATAACTTGTATAATAATAGAAATAAATTATGTTAATACATTGACAACGAGTAGAAAAAAATGACAAGAATATAAAATGATAATTAGAAAGTTCTATGGAATTACTATCATTTACTAAAAGATGATAGGATAAGCTTTTTAAATATATTTTTATTTATTAATAAAAAAATAGAATGGTGGATAAACTAGGTAAATACTATTAATGTTTTAAATTTTATTTATTTAATACATTATATTATATAATTTAATATTAAAATATAAGGACCCATAATAATTAAATTAAGTATTAAAATTATGTAACTTTTATTAAAATTGCCATTTATATAATATCTTCGAACTAGACAGTAGTATTTTTTTCAATAGTCAATAAATTAGCATTGTTTTAGAATCAATATAATTAAAGTTTTACTCTTAATTAAAAAATCATGTAAAAAATATTACTAAATGTTAATTAAATTTAGTCGCTCAATAATTTAATTTTAATAGGATAATGATTAACTTAAGTTCATTTAAGATCAATACTTATAAAAAAATTTATATAGTGTACTTGACATAATTAATTGGAAATAATATAGATCTTTTGGTAATAATATTTTTATATAGAAAATTTAATGTTAATGTATTATAATTTATATAGAATAATTTATTAAAATATTCCTTATTTGTGATGCTCCATAAAAATAATAATTAGAATAAACTGTATCTCTATTTAAAATTTTAAAGCAAGCAAACAGCTAATAACTATTTGAAAACATATATATGATTTTATTTTTGAATTATCCTAATTCTTATGGAAGAATAGTGAAGTATTTAGCTTACTATTTCGAAAATATGAATTTATGATTAATAATTAATAAAAATTATAAATAAGAAAAAATATAAATATAATTATTTTTTTTATATGATATGCTGCAATTATATTAAAATATTATAATCATTTAATTTAAAAATTATAAAATTTTCATATTACAACTAATTTAAAAGCAGTGATAAAAATCATTTAATCTTATCTTATTAATTTGTTTATTTTTTATTTCTTGCTTTTTAAGGATTCTCATAAAGCTTTTTATCATAGTACATACCAATTCTATAGTATTAATAATAAAAGTAATTTTAATATATATTTTTATAAACCATTAACATAATTTTTTTTTAAAATATTACATTAATGCTGAAATTGCTATAAAGGTGGAAACTATTATCAATATAACATTAAGTTTTGTTTCAGATATAGTATAAATATCATTTTAAGGGATTTAATTTCCCCCTAATTTGTTCAATTCTTCTCTAACAAATTAAACTAACTTTTCATTTTAATACTAATATTCTTGACATTTTTACAATATAATGTCTTATCTTGAATACCTTGCATCAAATATGGCTTATAAATTAAATTTTATTAATATACTAGTAAATTATTCAAGATATATTTTTTTACTATTGAAAGTTATATCAGAATCCTGAGATCCCCATATTTAGGAACAATATGCCTACCTATTTATAACTACTGCTAATATTAAAGCTAAAATAGCAAATACAGAAAGTAGAAGAGAAGCGTTGTAATTTAATTTTTTATAGTAATGTTAGAATAAGAAGTCAAAGGATATTACCAAAGTAATTACTCCTTAAATTACTAGAGACAAATATGTAAATATTCCCCCAATTTTATGCTAAATCATTTAAATATTAATAAAAATCGTAATTAGCATAGATATTAATAGTAATGATTTATGAATGACACTAAAAGAGTGCTTGAATAATGACATTTATATTTCTCTCTAAATTTATGATGATCTTCCTATCTATTTATGATTAATTAATATTTAAATTATTTATTTTTTATAATTTTATACAAAAAATTTTATTATTAATTTTTAGTTGATAAGAATAGTATATATATTTATTGTGGTATTATAAAATAAGATTACTATCCTATGAAATTTTATTTTAATATGTTCCTATTTTCTAATCTTATTAATAATAAACTATTTTTTATAATTGAATAAATAAATTAAAAACAAAAATAATCATAAAATACATTAAGATGATGAATTACTTTTAAATAATTTAAAATAAAATATTTAATTAACTCGAAAAAATATCTCCAATCTCTCATTTTGTTAATGATACTTTTTAAAAGGTTATAAATCACTATATTGATAGGAAGATCACTATTTAGGACCTAATCAAAGGTATAAAATGAAATGTTAATTTTATTTATTTAATTAATAATAATCATATATATTAAGCAAATGAGATGGAGGATATACCTTTATCAGTTGAAAAGATCAATTAAGAACATTTGTAGAATGCACCCTATTAACTGCATAAAGCCACAATCAAAAGATTAAAAATAAAACTACCAAGCATATTTAAATTAAAAGAAGATCCAATATTTATAAAGATCAAAGGAATACAGGTAAACGAAATTGTTAAAATTTAATTTTATGACTTTTTAATTTTTTCTAATAGGTTATTATGAAGAAAAATAAAAATGTATTCAATATCCATAAACTCAAATAATAAATGAAAAATGATGAATATAATCAGGAGGACTTCGAATAAAGCTATTACGAGGGAAATGAAGGTCGTTCAGCTGGCGGAGCATTTAACGATTCAGATGATGAATTAAGCGATTGTGACTTAAATACTACTTCTAATTTAAAAAAAAAACTGAACTAGATAATAAATAATGAATAATCTGAGGAAAATCATTTTAAAAAAATCATACAATTAATTCTTTAAAATATATAAATATCTGTTGATGACATTTAAATTACGATGATTCATAATGATGTTTATAATCCAGAGCAGCATAATAGTCAAGAATGGGTTTATTAATAAATGAAATAAGTAATCTTTATTTTAGTTTTTTAAAAATATTATAAATTTTTTATAATTTTATTTTTAGGGTAATTTAGTCAACTATTAAGACTATTTAGTAATATAATTAAGATAGATACATTACTAGAATATACTTTATTCTGAGAATGGTGTTGATTCTAAAAAGAGTGAGATTAAAGTAAATGGTTTGTAAATTCACATCACTGACGAAAAGGATGATCCAATTAAATTCCTTGATTAAGTGGTATCTTTTTTAGAGTTTTAAATATTAAAAATAAATTAACAGCATTTATCTATTAATTCAATTTTAGGAATAAACAGAAATGATAATGCTTAGATAAAACAGTAAAAGTGCCGTATTTGTATAAGATATGGACTAAGAAATATTTTTGAACATATTTTAATAAGGAAATCTTTTATAAGCTAAAGAATAAGATAATAAATATATTCAAATAAAATTACCTTAATTTGAATGTATTATTAATGGATATTAATTAAAGTTTTTAGAAGTATTTTTTATGGAGATTTAATTGTATTAATAATCTTTGTTAGAAAAAATTATTATACAACAAATGAAGTAATAGAATGAATAAAAAAAAAGGAAATTTAATAATAGTAACATTCGAATTAAAAAGTAAGTAAAATAAAATATAAAAGAAGAGCTATAGAATACATACAATTCATAAATCGGTAATTTTTAATATATATATGAGTGTCATATTATTATAAAATTTTTTACAACTTTAATTAAAAATAAATTATAAATAATGAATTAATTTTACATAAATAAACTTACATATATATAAAAAAATTATTTAAATTATATTATGGTAGATTTATAAATTTAAATTTATATTTTTCCATTATATCAATTAAATTTTTCTTTAAAATTCTTTTATATTTTGAATATTAATACTAAAGTTATTTACATTAATTTTGTTTATTGGATAATTAAAATTAATTTTATTTATAATTTAAAACCATCTTTTCCAGGAAGCACATAGAATTCCAAAGATGAGAATATATAAAATTAAAAGTTAGAATAAAAATCGTAAAATTAAAACTTGTCTACAGAATTTGATGATAGCTTAATTTACCAAAGTTTGAAAACAGATATATTTGCGTCCAGACTTATAAAGGAAACAAAAGATATTTAAAATTCAACAAAAGATAGTACAAATATCAATGAATATTAAGGGTAATTCAAATATAAAAATATAATTATTTTAATTTAAATATTTTTAAATTGAAACAGTAATTAAGATCCGGGTCTTATTGACACAGCCATTAAATCATTTTTTACGAAAACAAATATGGAACAAAGTTTTAATAAAGAAAAATTTAAAAATTAAAAGTAGGTACATTCTTATGATAATTTATAAGACAACTTGCCTTAAAACTTAAGCTTGGAATAAGACAAAAACCATTAAGAGAAATAGAATTCTTAAAATTTTATTTAATAATAAGATGAATAATATGATGATGATAATGATGATGACTTATTTAAATCTCTAAATGATTTCAATAGTTTCATATAAAACAGTATTAATATTAATAAAAAATAAAATATATAAAATTAAAGTGAAAATAGTTAAAATGATAGCAACGAATTTAATCAAGAAAGTACAAATGCAAATGACAATTTAAAAGATGACTATAAAATTAAATCAAATAAACAAGATTATTTAACACTATCCTGTCCCTAAATAATAATTTGTCTAACAAATTAAACTCCTAGCCAAAAATAATGGAATTTTGAAACTAAATAAAAGTTTAATAATTAACTAGCCAAAGAAAATAAAGGGTAAATCATTATTTATTTTAATTGTAATAGAATTTTAATTGTATAGCTATTAAAAATATTTTACATATTTTAAATATTTATTATCTTATATTTCTTTAAATACAAATATATAAAAAAAGAGAAAAAAATTTTTTATTTAATAAAATTTTTAAGTATTTAAAAGTCACATAATTAAAAAAATTATTAGATACATTAAAGTAACTCTGAAAAATATAAATTTTGTATCAGAATAATAAGATTTATCGGATATTGATATTTTAATTGAAAAAATAAAAATTCAGTAAGTAAAATTTATTAAAGACAATCACAGTTAATGGGAAGAACACTTTTGCATATAAAATATTTTTAATATTTAGAATACAAAATAGAATTAATATACATTTTCCAAAAAAATCCCTTGTGGAATTAAATATGATTTTAATAAATTTAAAAAGTAAACTCCTGGTGCAATAATTTTTAATGAGCCAGATTAATATCATAAAAAATATTAATTTAATAATGCAGGTAAATAAATAAAATATATAATGAAATATTAATTTAAATATAATTAATTAGTAAAGATATTTATTTTAGTTTACTAGACTTTTATATTTTTTAATTTAATTTGATTTTGTAAATATAATTTATGTATAGGTCCGAAATCAATCTTAAAGTAGTTTAAATCATAGAATAATAATATTATTTTAGAAAATAATTAACTTAATAAAGAATGTTTTGGAATTAATATAAACATATAAAATTTTAATAATATATAAGAAAAACATGTAGTTATTGATTTAAAAAATATAAATTTATAACTAAGTGAATAATTTATAGCATTAGTAATGGATATAATAAACCCAAATTCTCTATTAGAAAAGCAATATAATAGAACAAATATTTTTAAAAGAATATACAGATAATTTTAAGTAAAGACAGATGAATTTGAAAAACAACCAATTTTTTAAAATTAAAAAAATTCAGTAAAAATAGAATAAGAATAAGAATTCATTAAATAATATATATAAAAAATTAAAGATAAAGAACCAAAATTAAAAGTTTAAGTAATGACATAAAGAATAAATTTCAAATATATTCTTAACTGCAGCCCTATATGTATTTGTTAAAATTTGGAAAATAATCAAATAGAAAATTTCAAAGGTTTGTTTTTAGATATTAAAAATTTTAATATATTCTACCATAGACCTTTCATAAATATAAACTAAAATAACAGCAATTTAGGAAAAGATTAAAATAGCTAAAAAGACAAAGCTTTTTAAAGTGATTAGCTAAATTTAGTATTTAGAAAAATTTGTGTAGGAAATTTTGATTTTAATTGGGATTTATATATGATAAAATAAATTCATTAGTTTTAATTTAATGTTTTTATCACAATTTTGGAAAATGAGTATTCAATCAACAATAATATTCTGAGATAATAAAATTTTATCAAATTAAATTTAATTAAAGAATCCCTATTAAAACATAATTAAAGTCAATACCAAATAAATGAAGATAAATTTAATAATTTTATTTTAAAAACTGAAGTATCTATACATAACTTAACCTTATATATATAGAAAGAGAATATCATTTAATTATAATAAATTCAAAAAGATATGCAATAAAGCGTAGATTCCATTGATAACAATTAGAAATAAATTATAAATGATAAAATTAGGATAGAAAGAAGATTTAAAGTAATAAACAACATTTTTAATTCAAAAAAATTTATATAAAAACAATAAATAAAGAATTTTAAAATAATAGGCTTTGCAAAACTAAAAATTTTATAATCTGAAATAATTATTTGAAAAGAATTTCGAAAATAATTAATAATTTTCAGATTCATTATCTTAAAGCATCGATGAAAGTGAAGTAGAAGAAAGCGACGAAGAATAAAATTAAAACACAGATAATGCCAACCAAAAAATTAAAATTAACAATATTTAACTTATATTTTTTATTTAAAATTGCGAAATTAAAACAGAAATTAGTAAGGAATATTTAAGAAATAATAATTATTTTAAAAATTCTACTTTTGAGCCTGAAATTTAATTAGAATTTGAAAGTTTCAAAATTTTAAATAAAATGGAAAAACAGTTTTATATTATATTATAAACAAAAGATATTTTCGTAGATTTTAACTTATAATAAAAAGAATAAAAACGATGGGCTAAAAAAGTTGAAAATTCAGAAGTAAACAGTTTATACCAAAGTTAAAATAGTAGCTATTAATCTAGTTAGTATTCAAATATTATATATTAAAATTAAAGCAATTTAGACATCTTGTCCATGGCAGGCAATAAATTAAAAGAATAATAATAATAAAACTAATAAATATAAGGACATGTAAAAGGAAGAATATACATTTAAGACATTAACTTAATTGATCATACATAAAAACCAGTATATCTAGGCAATTAACAAATTGATCATTATGAGGTTTTAGTCTATAGCTTAGATTAAAAACATAATGATAACTTATTTATACCTATAGTTTCTTTACATGAATATGATTTAGTTATATAAGAAAAATTTTAAAATCGCTTTAAAGATATATGCTGCTGCGAGAGTGAAAATACTTCGAAAACTAATTTGAAAGAAGCTCTAGGTGTAGTTAATATGAAAGAGTTATAATAAAATTACATATATAAGTATGAACTTTATTAGAAAATAGAAAAAGAAAAAATTAAATAAGAAAAAGAAAATAAGCATAATTATACTCGTTTTATGGATAATTAGGAATACGAAAAAATAACAAGTAATATTTAAATAACATTTTCTATGGACTATGGTAAAAAATAATTAAAAGACGACATAAATTCGAAAGTACTTAGCAATAGAAGCGAAAAATTTTCTAATTAAAAAAAAAATATAATAAACTTAAATGATAAAAAGCATTAAATTAATTTAATTCATATGTAGACTCCAAATAAAAAATCTCACGGGCAATCAAATAGTCTAAGAAAGGAAGACATTGAACAAACCGAAGAAATTTTAAGTGAGTATAATTTAAATGACAGTTTTTTATAGGAGAATGAGAACGAAGAAAATAATAATTAAGATAAATTGGTTTTATATATAAAAAGTGAAATTAATATAAAAGTTTAAAATATATGCTTTAGATTAAATGATTACGAGCTTAGATTTATATCTAATTTTTTAGATATTATCGAAATTATAAATAGCTTATATGACTAAAAAAACTTAGACCTTTCCGAGGAAGATATGAATATTTAAAATTAGATAAACTTAGATAAGTAACACATTTTAGAATTAACTGGAAATTTTTCTATTGATAATATATGTTTAGATGTATTCCCTATACATTCTTATGAAAATGGTACATAAAAAAAAAAAATATAATATAATATAAAAAATCTTGTATGATATTAAAACAGTTTTTTTATTACTTTAATTACTATTAATTTATTTAGGTAATAAACTGATATTAGACTGTAATAGAACTCTAATTTATATAAAAAAAATGTCAGTTATTTTTAAAAAATCTGTATTAGAATAGATTATTATTAGCCAAATAGGACTTAAATGTCTAAGATTTCACGACATAATACCATAACTGAATCCCACTTTGTTATATTAAGATTTAAAAAAATTGGGATTTGTTGATGCATTTAGAATTTAGTAATTAAAACTATAGTTTTAAGTCCAATTAGATGATGAAAAACAAAATAAAATATAAAATAAAACAATTATTAAAGTTGACCTTGAATAAATTCAAAGCCATCTTTGTCTAGATATTCTATTATGTTTGCTTAACTGCTAATAAACAACTAGCAACTGTTTCTGGGTTTAGGATAAAGAAAAATAAAATGTAAAAAATTGGAGCTTTGTTTCAGATATATTTTATACAGTCTTTTATTTTTTAAATAAAAAAAAACAATAAAATTAATTATTGTCTGTCTAACATACGAAATACTAGTTTTTTAAAATATATATAAAAATATGTAAACTGTTTCTAACCTTAAAGTAAAGCATTAATTAAAAAATATGATAATTTTATATATTTCAGTAAAGTAAAAACTTATTTAGTGTCAAAATTTTTCAAAACACTTTTTGATAATTACTCCCAATAATGCAATAATGGGAATGACAATATGAAAAATATACTATCAAATTTGAATTAATATAAAATTCTGCATTAAAACTATATCTGGTTACCATTAATTAGATTAATAAAACGAAAAATTTAATACTCTAATTATATAGTAAACTTTAATAATTTTTAATTAATTATATGATTAATAATGAAGTTGAATTGATATTATGAAAATATTATATTTTTATTAAATAATTAGTATTTCGCACGCTAGATAGACCATAAGATCCACAAATTAATTAACTTTTAAGATTATAAATTTTTATAAAGATTTATATGATTTTTTATTGTTTACTTTTTTAATTTCATTATTTTTTAATTTTAATAAAAAAACGATAAAGATAAATAATAGAAAAGTATTTAATATAGAAATTATATATATGTAAATACTCTTATAATTTTTTTAAAAATAAAATGAATATAAATTATATTCAAAATATTGTTTAAATAAAAATTAATACAATAATCAATTGTATGATAATTTATAAATTTACCTTAACATATTTGTCTTTAACTAGGATGATTAAGGAGATATCCTTCTTGTAGATAAAGATAATAAAAATAATGTAGAAGAATTTAACAATTTAAACATAAATGAAAATAATGAAGATGACGATATTTTACTGATTGACTCTATAGATGATTTAATTTAAAATAAAGACACATCTCATTTTGAAAAATTTATAAAATAATTTGATATAGAAAAATTTGTTAATTTTCACTCATAATAACTTTAAAAAGTTATTAATAAAAATGATTTAAGATAATCAAATATGCAAAAATCTTTCCAAGATTCATGTTCTGAGCTTAGCAATATTTCATAAGGCAATATGGAAAATACATCAGATAAAATTATTAAAATTATATTAAATATTTAAAATATTGAAATTAAGATTTCGGAAAATCACGCGTTTTAATTTTAGGACTCTTCCAATAAGGTAAATTTTTGGATAATAAACTGATAGATTTAATAAATTTTTATTTTTATAATAAAATTTTGAATTTAAAAAAGTTGATAGAATTAGATTTGGATGATGTTGAGCAAAGGTGTGATGATAATGTATCATAGAATAGATATTAAGAAGATTAATATAATGATTAAGTATAAAAAGATATGAATTTTAAATAGAATGATTAAATATAAATAGAAATGAATTATTTTAATCCTAAAGATATGTAGCAATAAATTTATTTAGAAAAAAAACAGAAAGAGTAAAAGAAAAAAAATCAATAAAAAAGAGTTGTTTACAAAAATAATGAAAATGGATAAATATATTCTATAAAATTAGAGAGGCTAGGTTTATTATTTACTGATTATTCAGGCTGTTAATAAAATTGTAAATCTGATTAAAACATTTAAATGTCAAATGATTCAAAAGCCTCTGATTAATATGACAGTGATGATTTTACAAGAGTATCAATCTACCTTGAAAGTCTTAAAATTTTGTAGGAAGAAAATAAAAATATAAGATAAATTTTGTCTTAAAAATAAAAAGGAAATTTTATGATGGTACTAGATATTCTTTAGTTAAAAAATAAAAATAACTAAACAGTACATGAATTAAATATTGCAATCGATGATATAGATGTATGTATAAATAAGGCTTTAATTAACTTCTTAAAAAACCTTTCATCTAAGGACATTTTAAAAACAATTAATTAAAACTTATCCAAATAAACCAAATTAAATGATTAGTTTCCTAATTTTAACGTTAGCACTATTAAAATTGATGAATAAGATATCAGAAAATAAGAAAATTTATTTAATGATAAATTAAATAAGAGACATAATAAATAAAATATTTCTTCATAGACAACGGATTCATTGTTTTAATTTGTTTTTTTCAAGAATTTTAATATATATATTTAAATTGATTTTGTAATATAAAATATAGTAAAAGATGCAAAGATAAAATTTCCAGGCTATAATTTATCGAGACTAGAATAGTTAAAAAGTTCAGATGAAATCTAAGAACATATAAAATAAAAATTATATATTAGTTCGATGGTTGGAGAATTTTTATAGAAACTTTATTTTATTAGAAATATTTCTAATATTGTTAAAGGTTTCGGAGGATTGTTTTATTTTCCATTTACAAATGTATAATAAAATCAAGGAATAAATAAAGTATATAAACTCTAATTTTAAAATAACCAATATATGAAATAATTAACTTTTATATATAAAAGATTAATGTTGTATCAGGATTCAAGCAAGGATTATAGGGCCTTAGTAAAACATTATCAGAAGAAGGATAAAATATGTTTTAAAGTATATTTGGAATGTTTTCTTTAGTGAGTAAATTAAATAATTTAATTTTAAAAATATAAAAATTAATTTATTAATTATTACATAGGAGGTGGAATAAAGAAGACAAAAAAAAAAATAAGTTCAAAAAAATGATAACTTTACTATTTATACTTTCATATACTATAAATTATATAATGTTATTTTTATTACTACTATATTAATTTAATAATGAAATAAAATTATTTTATAATATTGTTAATTTCTTCAATACAACATGGTTTCTGAGGCCTAAGACTGATTTGTTCCATATAGTTGGCTAAAAATAAAATAAATTTTTATAAATTATATATAGATTCAAACTTTACTTGATAAGGTTTTTAGGCTGATTTTTGTTTTATTAATATTCATTTGATCCATCTATTTCCGATTCTTTTTTTGCCTGTAGATTAGCTCCATTATTGTCTGACATTTTATCAAAATCTATAAATTACAAAGGTTATTTTATATAAAGTAATTATGTTAATTTCTTATCAAAATATTTACCTAAACTTTATTCCCATATAGGCCTATCTTATTTTTAATCATTAAGTCCAATATAAGAACTTGTGAATTCAGTATCTTATTTTTATTGTTAGATTTAAGAATTAGTCTTTTATTTATGAGGGCCAGATATATATTTTTAAGAAGTTGAGTAAGATGATTTAATACCTCCCAAAACGTGAGAATCCATAATTTTTGAACTTTCTTATAAATCATCTTTACCAGACGCCATTGGATTAAAATATTCACCTTATTCGTACTTCATTTTTTAATTTCCATGAACAGTTTGGTATATAGGTACACTTTGGAATTTGTTGCTAAAATAATAGATTAAATATAAAAATTAAAGATATATTATAAAAGTGTTTAAAAGTTTCTTTAAAAATGTAATATCCATTATAATTGTATATCTTTTTTAATAACATTCAAAAAATAAATCTTCATAATTAATGTTTAATTGATTTTAATTTTTCTAAAATTATAAATTTTTTTGCTAAATATGAAAAGTAAATAATAATAATAATTACTGTTCTTTGTTTATGTAAAATTAATTATCAGAATTTTCATTTAATTCCTCATTGGGATTAGTAATAAATGATCGGTCAAATTCTTCAGAATGTTCATGCTTTTCTTTTATTTTGTTTAATTTTTGGCTCTTAGTAGATAAAGGAACGCTTTATTTTTTATGAATATCAGGTTTTTAAATTAATTGTTAACTTTAGCTTTATTTGGAATTTTAACTTTATGAATTATCTGAATTAAAATTTTAGCTTCTATTATATTATTACATTTCTTCCTACGGAGAAATCAAGTTTTTAGCTATTTATTAATATTCTTTCGAAGTATATTTTTTGCTTTACTGATCCTTTTACTATTGTATTTTTTTTTAATACATTTATTCCTTTTCCTCTTCTATTTCATTTTCAGACATCTTATATTAAAAAAATATTAAACATAAGCTTTTTTTATTATTATATATTTAATACATTATCATTTATTTCATCGTCATCATACTAATTTTATGGAAAATATATTTCCTTATTTTCGCGAGATTAATTTTCGTTATTGTTTTAATTTTATGTACTATATCTATTAAGTATATTAGTACTAGATTTAAATTCACTTTGGGTTGAATTATTTTATGCATATTATGGACTATTAAAATTGTTTTTAGAATCATTATTTGTAGTTTTTTTAGTTTAATTATTATTCAAATTGCTCTTATTTTTTATCTACTTTTAGTACTCTTAAATTTATTAATTCTAAAGCTATTTCTTATTTAATATGAATTTTAATAAAATATAAACATAAAATAAAAATAATTTTTTTATTTTACTTAATGCTCTTATTAAGTCATAAAGCGATCTAATTAATTTTATAATATATTCATTTGTTACTAATAATTTTGGTCCATTATAATTTATTTCTGTTCATTTGTTAAACTAATTGAGTCTATTTTACTTTCAAGCTTTTACTTTAGTAATTTATTATCTTCTTAAGTTTATTTAAAAAAATCTTCTATTTTTTTGAAAAAAAATTCTTATTGCTATTGCTAAAGCTATGCTTATCTATTCAAATTTAAATAAAAATTAAAAAAATTTTGATAATTGAATGTTAATTTTTTTTACTATTGTAAAATATATTCTGGTTGCTAATTATTACTATTTTAGGTACCCTAATATACGTTCGACTACTATTATACCGTTTACCCAAATTTTTCTTAGACAGTTTTTTAAATTTTTTCATTTTATTAATTTTACAAAATTAAAATATTTTATAACTAATTAAAAAGCGGATTATCAGCGGATAAAGGTAGATGATTTGGATGCCTTCTTTTCATATGAGAATCTAAGTAATCCTCACTCAAGAAAAACTAAAAATGATCGAACTTTTCTATATAGTAAAATTAAATATTTATTTACCTTATTAGCACATAAATGACATTTTAAAGCAGGTTTTTATTTTAAAAATTTTTTATATTTTTATATAGCTTCTTTTTTAATAGCTATTTCTTCTTTTAATTTTTAAATCTATTTTTTAGATTTTTTTAAATATTGTTCATTTTCTTTTATCTAATATTGTAATAAAAATAAAATAATGTTTAAATAAAATACAATTTTTTTAAACTATATTATATACCTAGGCTTCTAAATTATAAATTTCATCTTATGTTTCATGAGTCAACCCATCAATATAATCATTCGTATAATCGAAATATTATAATGAATACTGCATAATTTCTGTTAATTTTAATAAAGTTTCATATTTTAGCATATTAAATTCTTCTTCATCTATTGTTGAATTCATTAAATTAGGAAGAAAGGATTCCAGTGTATCTATGTCATTTCTTTACTTTATTCTGTCCAAGTCCAAATCATGGATAGCTTACCAATTAATTTATTCTGTTTTAATTTACGATTAAAAATCAAAACCACCGCTATATGGGGCTGATTACTATGGAATTTGTGGATTAATTTAGGCTACTCCTGTATTTCCCTTTTAAATTTATTAGATTATTTTTAAAAATATAATTGTTATAAATAAATTTACAAATGGAAATTGACTATATTAGCCAGTACTATTCATTTTACTTTAATATTTTGAATAATTTGAATTTATTTTATTTGATTAGAAGTTATAGTAGTTAATTTATTAAAATAAAATAATGCTATAAATTTAAAATATAAGAAAACTAGTATTAAATAGTACATCAAAATAAATATATTAATGATTAAAAATTATATTTTAATTTTAATTATTTTAGTTCTTATTTATTAAAAATAATTAAAGTTTTATGGTTCAAGGATAGATTATTATATTATATTTTATTAATATTATTAAATCATTTTTAAATTTGTAAATTTACATAAATAAGATATATCAAAAACAATTCAATAATTAATTTTTATATTATAAATGATTATAATATATTTAATCAAAAGTGCTTATTTGAATTAAAATTATGATTATAATTTTTTATTTTTCTATCACTTTTTGGAATCGGAATATTGAATTCCATGTCAATTTATGAACCCATTAATTATTATTCCATAATTTAAAAATCATCCAACAATGAGTCAGAAATCTAATCATCTTCAAAATTAACTTGTTTAATTTTTTTTTTTTATAGTTTTTAATCATTTTATTTTTAATGTCTTGCAAGCGTAAACTAACTTTATTATTAATTTTCTCTTTACTAAAACATTTTTTTATTGTAAAAGCTGTAAGTATGTCCCCCACTTTATATTCTGTTTTACTTTTCATTTTGCTATTAATTTACTTATGAAATATAACTATTTTTTTTACCTATATCTTAATTTCCGGTTTTAAATGGTTATTAATTTTAATTAAACCTGTCTTTTTACTCGCTTGTAATTTTATTTTGTGTAGATTTTGGTTTCCCATTTTCTAAAAAACAATTTTCTTTGGAAATAGCTGAACTTAACCGTCTAAATCTGGGCTTATATTCAAACTTATTATATGCTAGCTCTTATTCTTCTTTTAGCAATTTTCCCGTCAATAATTATAATTTTTATTAGGAATTTTTTAAATTTTTTGAACTACCCATATTAGAAATATAAGGTTGTTTTACGTTTTATTTTGTTATTTAATCAAAATCATTATCTTTAAATTTATTTTTATTCAAATTGTTAATATCAACTTTATTATTATTTTTATAAAAGGTATTTAAACCATAGTACTTTTACGCAATTTATTTCTATTCAATTTATTTTTTATATTTTATCTAATTTTACATTAATACTCTATTATTATTTTATGATTAATTACTCTCATCCTTTTTATCTAATGAAACTAAATCAGCAAGTCTGAAACCTTATTAAGCAGAAGCAACTTTTCTAGGAAATGTTTTTAAAGGCTTTTTCGTCTAAGTTTTTTAATTTTATAAATCTTTTTGATTTGAATCTAATTAAATGTTTTTAGATTTTTCCTTTATCATGATTTCTGTTTAAAGTGAATCTAAAGTCTGTAAGTTTTATTTTTAAATTTTTTCTAATAATTCATCATCTTCAATTTTTTTTCCTAAAATTTTTTCGTATCTTTTAAGTTACTTTACAAATCCCATATTAGGATTCACAACAAATCTTTTACTTTTCAAATAACTTAATGATGTTCTAAAATCCCATTTTTTTTTTTTCATAATAAATGCCAAACATAATGCTGCACTTCTGCTTATCTAAGAAATTAAAAAAAGTTAGTATCTGAAATTAAAATTACTATTTAAATTTTTTAAATATACCCCTGCAGCACAATGAACTAATACTGAACCTTTAAGTAGATTTTCATGAAGAATTTAATTAAATTTTTCAAATAATGAATAAATATCTTGTTTATCAGAATCTTCTATTTCTAATACAATATGTTCGAAAGACTAAGTCAACTTAACGTCTAAATCAATAGCACAGGTCACAACCGCCTTAATATTTTTTTTCTTTAAATTTTTAATATCAGTGGCTGCCATAAAATCACCCAAAAATAAATTGCCTACAATTTTAAAAACATAAATTATTTAAGTAGTTTATTTTTTATGAATAAATAAAAATTAATTTACCCTAATAACCGATATCCCTTGATTCCACTATTAAATTCATGTGCTAAAATTTTTAATTTTCTTCATCTACACTAAATTCTTACTAATAAGATTTTTACTATTAAATTGGGTTTTTAATATATTAAAAATTTAGTTTATTATCTTTCTCTTCATCATTTTCACTATATTATTAAGAAATTTGTCTCTAAGATGTCATTTTTTATAAATTATTTAAAATTATGTTTTTTGTTTATTTTTTTTTTACTTTCTTAATTTAATTTTTATAAAGCATAGGTACATATAAATTACTATAACTATTCAACATTATTAAAAAATAATTTTTAATATTATATTATAGTAAATTTTATAATATTTTAAAAGTATTTAATTATTTAATATTCTAATATAAATTTAAATGAAACACGAAATCATAATTTATAAGTTTGGGTTAAATTATTTTCTATTTAAAAGTTAATATCTTAATTAAAAATGATACATTATTCTAAGCAATTTAAAAATGTATTCAATATTATTTTATTTTTTTATTTTTGTAGTAATTCTAAATATAATTTAAAGTCATTAATTTATATCAAAGGTCAAAATTTCTTACTTATTTAAATAATTTTTTAAATAATATTACAATATTTGTTTGTAAAAATTTTACTTAGAATGAAAAATTAATTTTTATGAAATTTATAAAATTTTGGTATAAAATACATTTAATTATTTAGTTTTAGAAATTTAATCACATTTATTAGGTTAATTTAGCACGGTACATTTTTTAATATTTTATTATTATACAAAAAATTATAATTATTAAGAACTAATATTTGTAAAATTCAACTATAATACTAAATTTATACTATATTTTTTATTTAAATAAATAAAATTTTGTATAATAAACTCTCAAAATTACTAACTTTAAATCATAGATTGTGATGTACTAAATATATTGGTTATATTTTGATTTTATTTAAAATTTATAAAATTTTTATTCTTTGGTACTAAAAATTATTACTAGTTTTATTATTATAACTACAAAGGCATGTGATTTATTACTTATTCTAGTTACTCCGCCAGATTGTCATATTGGTGAATAAGTTCTTATTTTTTATAAATTTAAGGATCAGAAACCAATGCGTCGAGCTTATCTAAATTACTTTCAGATAATATTTCAAAATTATTATTATTTTGTAATTTTGCCAATAAATTATTTCCAGTTTATTAATTTTCCAAAATTTATTCAAACTATTCTTCATTTATCTCTTTCTACTTGAGGAGAGATAAAAGCCAATTTTCTATTTCTTTAATATTTTCATTTTGGTTTTAATCAATTTGTGCTCCCTGCTTATTTTTATGTTTACTAATTCTAATAAGCTCTAATTAATTTTTCAAATATTCCATGCTTATCGAATATTTTGGTTCTCTACTCTATTTTAAATTAATCATATCTTTTAACTATTCATTTGATGTATTTTATATATCCTTTTTTTAATTAATTTTCTAAGATTTATTTTCAAGAATTTAAAAATTGTCATTCCTATTTAAATAGTGTTTTATAAAAAAATTCCTTATATATATTATTTTAACCAGTGTTTTCCCATCTTTAAAGGTACCAAAGATAAGAATGAATACCAACTTTACCTATGACTTTTTTTTGAATAAACAAGACAAATTAAAGCTATTTGTTCAAAATATTAATATTTATTTTAGTTTTATATATTTAGTACTATAAAAATCACATCATTAAAGTATATTTATAATATAAAACTATGAAATTTGAACCAATAAGTTTATATGTAAGTTATATTTTTTTTTATATATTTGTATAAAATAGTTTTAATATAGATATTATATTATTTATAAAAATATTTGGAAAAAAATCCTAAATTAACTATTTATCATTTTAAACTCATTAATCTATATATTATAAAATTAAAATTTTTAATTTTGTATGATTATTAAATTTTATATTCTATAAGATAATATAACTACAATAAAATTATTTTTAATTCGGCTGATAATTGTGAAATAAATTTTAAAATATACTTTAAATTAATAATTAATTAGGCTAACTAATTTAAATATTTATTTAGGTAAAATTAAGGTATATTTTATAATTTATAATTAAATTTAATCTAAAAATCTAACTAATTATATTGTGGATATATATATATATCAAAAATTTATTTCACAATTTTAAACCGATATTATATTTAATAATTTCACTTTTGTTTTCTAATTTGCTTATTAAATGTTTTATATTTTAAAATTTTTGTAATTTTATAAAATAGTAATTTTTTTTATTTCTATCTCGGAACAATAGATATTTATAATTAGTGTTTATAATATTATATTAAAATTTTAGTTCTAAGCCATGGTATTCATAGAACTGAAAAACACTGAAATTTTAATTTATATTTTTTACCAGTTTTCTCTTCTAAATTACTTTTTTTATTCTTCATTTAAAAATTAAGACATATCTAAATGGGATGTTACAGGTCTTCGATTTTAATTTGCTAACTTGATTTTTTAAGAGTACTCCTAGATTATCTATTTTTTTTATGGAGACTATGAGCCGGATATATCAGATCTATTTAAGTGTGACTTATTATAATTTGGTTATTGGTTTTTTTATTCTTATATTTGTATTTCTTAATTTTTCTAAATACGAATATTTGGAGTAAAAGTATGTTATATTTTAAATTATTATTCTAATTCTTATTTTAATTTTTCCGTTTTATTTATTTTTTATGGCGTCTTTTGTCTATATTTTAATATTTTTTAGCTATTAATATTAATCTTTGGAGATTTATTTAGTGATTCCATTTCTTTTTCTATTTTTTCTTACTGTGATTTTAATTATCTATTTTATTTATCTTTAAGCATTTTTATATTTCTCTCATAAAAGCTTTAAAAATTTTACAAACTAAAGCTCTATATACATATAATAAAATAGTGATAAATATTATTAAATTTAATTTTTTATAAGATTACTTTTTTTCTTTATGTTGTTTCTTATTAATTTTTTTATGAAAAATCTTACTAATTTTGATGGTTTTATTGAATTTATTATTATTTTATTGAACTTTGTACACTTTATTCTTATGCAGATTGATCATCATCCTCCTTATCTAATTAAAACGGATTGTTTAAATTTGTAAATAATGATTTTCTCTTTTTATTAACTTTTTCATTTAACTCTTAACTGATTTTTGTCAAATTAGGCCTAAATGTAGGAGTATGATTTTTAGTCAGCTTTTATTTTTTTTATTCTAACAATTTCGCTTCTTGAAAAAGCCTTTCATATAAATTATTGTCTTTTGGTTTATTTTAATAACTACTTTATTTTATATAAGAACTTTTCTAGTCTTCTTATAGCTTTTAATTTTAAATTTCGGCCTATTTCTAACTATCCTTTCTATAATAAATATTTTTCAATTATGAATGTAATATATTTATAAAATCCTTAATATATTTAAGTACTTGATTTTTTAATATTAGCCCTACGCAATTAATCTATCTTCAACTTTTAATTTTAAGTATTAATTTTATTGTTTTTCAAAAATGGATCTACTTTTATTATTTATTTTGGGTTTAAACGGTGATATTTACCTGTTTATTTATTCTTATTCTAGCTCAATTCTTTTCTGCTATAAATTTTTTTCTTCTTATCTAATACCCCATCCTTATACTGGTCCTTTATAAATATAGTTATGATAATCAAGATAACTTACAGTTTTTTTTTTTAGCTTCTCAATTTCCTAAATTTCATTTTATTCTTATAATAATTTCTTAGTTTCTAATTAAATTGATTTATCAAGTGCCTTTTTATCTTTATTTTATTACCACTCTCTATTATATTCATAAAAATTCTATATATTTCTATTTTATGTTAATAATTATGATTTTTTACTAAGTTCGGGTGTTCTTGATTGTTTAGATTTATTTATATTTAACATTTTTGTTTATTTAATATTAGTTAGAATTTAATATGTCCTAATGATAGATTTTTAAAGTTTTATATTAATTGTATTTTTTTATTTAAATAAACAATAAAATCATTATTATTCGTTAAATTATAGCTCTATTTTTAGTATTGAATAAAAGGCTCAATTTTAAGAAAATATTTTTATAAAAAAAAATTCCTTTATTTTAAAATTAAACTTTATTTATATTTTAATTCTTCAATATATTTAAGTATTAAAAACTAAATAATACTATAAATAAATATTTTTTATAATAAATAAAAATGGGAATTATTTGGGATTATTCACCAATTCAATATGATAATTATTATACTAATTTATTATGTAATATAGAATAAATATAAGTTTTATAATAGAAATAAATAATTTAACTTCCCAAACTTATAATTTCGCTTTAATAGGCTTTTAAGAACATTAATAAAAAAAAATATGTATTTAGATTTTTTATTTTTATTTAATATTTGATGATGTGCTTATATATTTAAAAATATAATTATTTTTGATAATACTTTTTCTTTTTATTATATATTATTAAATAAATGATATTAATTTTTTGTTTATAAAATCAGAGATTTCTTACCTAATATATATTTCTTAATTTTATTAGAAAATATTTAATTGGAATATTTTATAAATAAACTAGAAAAAGATAGTTGCTATAAAAATAAGTTGCGCGTTTATACTAAATGATATCAGATTTCGATTCAAATGACATAATTGAATAGATTTAAAATTAAATTAAGTAATAGGGGTAGAATAGAGAATTCTTTCAAAATTATGGATAAATAATGATATAATAACAATAATTAATAAGTTATTTATAATAAAATCAATAAACACACTCGGATAAATATCAAAATAAGTTTAAAAGACAAGCATCTTAAGGAAATATAGATCAAGCTTATAATAATTTGGTTGTTATTATTATTTTTATATTTAAATAATTTTTATATTAATAACGAAATTATTTTAAGGAGTAAAAGGGTAGGGCATAAACTGAAATATTTCAAAGTGAAGTAATATAATCTCTTAATGCAAATTCAAATAAAAATAATAAAAAAATAAACAAATAATCGTGTATATTGGATAATAGAGGGAAAGTATTTTAATTTTAAGAAGAGCCATAACCTATAAATGAAGAAGAGTTAGCTTAAAAATAATAGGAAATTGAGAGATTGGAAAAAATAATTACTAATAAAATGGATATAATCGATAATTTGGAAAAAGTAATTAAAGAAACAAAGGATTTAAATAAAAAACTTGAATAAAATTTAGATGAAACCATGGAATAATTAGTAAGATGTACAATTTTTAGTTTAATTTTATTATATTAAAGTTATAATATAAATTAAGACAGAATCTAAAAAGGAGATAGCAGAATTAAAAGAATTAAATGATAATTTTTAGGTAAAAATTTAAGAAATAAATGAAAGCAAAAATAGCTTACTGGATAAAGTGTCTGAAAAAGAAAAAGAAAATAGAGATTTAATTGAAAGAATTGTTATGGAAAAATAGGTAAGCTTATTATACATATTTAATTTCTTTATTAAAATTAAAATTATAAATACTGTTTAGAAAATGGTAGATAAAATGAATGAATTAAATAAAATGTAGGATGAATTTACTTTTATGAAAGGTAAATTGTAAAATGACGAATTTTATTTTAATGAAAGAAAAAAAGAATATGAATAAAAGGTAAAAAAGTTTATGATTAATATTACTGATATTCGGTCATTTTAAAAACTATAATTTTTATATATTTAACAAAATTTTTTTAGATTTTAGATTCAGGTTAATAATTACCTAGCATAGCGCCAAAAATGTCTGAAATTGAATATTTAAAGGTAAGAGATGATATTTTATCTGTACCAGAACTAAGCAAAAAAATGCACGGGTACCATTCATAAGAAATTTACTAAATTACATCTAGTTAAAATGGAGGTCTAATAGCATCCTGTTCTGGAGATAGACAACTGAAAATTTATGATTCACTTAATAATGTAATTAATAATTCAAAATAAAATAATTTCTGCAGAATAGCTTTTAAATGAATTAATTACTATTTCTCAAATACTTTAAATATACATATAATAAAAAATACCAATATTTTAATTGCACAAAACATTAATATTAAATTTTAAAAATGCTTAAATTTAATTTAATATTTTGTAAATTAAATAAGGTGGTAGTAAATAAATTTTAAGGTGAAGGATCAAATTAAATTTTTATGGATGCATCGTTTTCGAATACCGACAGTCTCATTTTAACGTGTTTAACTGACCAAAAAATTAGACTTTACAATTATAATACCTCTAAGAAATTGAAAGAATCTTATGCACATAATTACTAAATTAATGCAGTAACATTTTTGAGTGATAAAAATAAGTTTGCTACTTGTTCTGAAGACAGGACAATAAAATTCTGGGATTTTGAGAAATTTCAAATTCTCAAAACTTTACAAACAGGCTTTGCTTGCAAGACCATGAAGCAGTTTTTTGGAGAGCCTAACATAGGTAAAAAATTATTTTATCTTTTAATTTTATTATAAATAGCTAAATTTTATTTTTAATAGCAACTGGTCACTCAGACGGAAGTGTTAGAATGTACTCGATAAGAGAAAATAGTTCTAAGCCCATTTATGATATGAAAAATGTTTTCGATTCTTAAATCTGTGCCATAGATATATCTACTTGTGGCAATTACATCGCAGCATCTAGCAAAGATGGTATTAGAATAAAAGTTTTGGACCTTCGAAACCATAAGGTTGTGCATGACTTAAGCAATGATGTTTACTATAACAGTAACGAATATCAAAAAATTACTTTCGGAATGGAAAATAATTATATAATAGCGGGAGGAATAGGTGGAAGCGTTTCATTTTTTAATTTAAAAGAAAATTAATAAAGTAGCAAAATTGTTCAAAATTGCGATCATGAAGGAACTGTGTTAGTTGCTCACTATTGTGAATCTTCATCTAAATTATATACAGGAGATTCCTAAGGTAACCTTAATATATGGATGTGATAGATATAATATAATTTTTATTTTATTTTAATAAATTTATAATATTAATGATATGATTTTATAAAATAAAAAAATGATTTATATAAAGTAGTAAATATAAAACAATATTTGCAAATCTAAAGGTGATATAAAGTCTCATTTATCAGTTTCTTTCATTGTATTAATTAGAATTATATTTAAAAATATCATCATCTCCTGTTACATTAGTCATAATTTTACCATACAGCTTTAAATTTGATTATGATTATGATCTGTTTCCAGGCACATACTTAATTTTTGGTATTATATTATAATTATTACCTTAGATTTTTAAAAAT
This sequence comes from Pseudocohnilembus persalinus, assembly GCA_001447515.1. Lineage (NCBI taxonomy): Eukaryota > Ciliophora > Oligohymenophorea > Philasterida > Pseudocohnilembidae > Pseudocohnilembus > Pseudocohnilembus persalinus. The sequence goes on from LDAU01000053.1 coordinate 33,980, forward strand.
ATAATAATTAAAAGATTTGGAAACATTAAAATTTAATTTACTGTTGCTTAAGTCATCTTCTAAAACAGGATTTTAAAACTCAAGTTCATATTTTTTTGTCGAATTTTAAGGTTGTTTTACAATATAACTACTATTAGAATTCATTTAATTTCCAATTTGAGAAGAATTTTAATTGTATCTAGATATTTTTGATATATTCAAATGTTTAAATTTATTATTGAAACTATTATTATTATAATTATTGTCTTTTAATTTATCTAAAATATCATTGTTATCATTTGATATGTCATCCATGTTTTATGTCTAGTTATTTTATAAAAATAATTCTGAAGCTATTTGTGACTATTATGATTAATTATTAAAATGATTTTTTTGTTAAATGGACTACTTGCTAAGTTAAACTTTTTTTTCCAAATTTTTCAAAATTAAGTGCATTTTTTACTTTTCTACATGTTATTTATTTTAAGATAATAAAAAAGAGGGCTGGGTGCGATTTATACTAGAGTTTTATGAAAAATTTATATTTGAATTATCTATTTAAGGAAAATCTAAAAGCCTCTATTTATCTGCATAATTGAAAAAATCTATAGATTTATTGCTTTAAAGATTATTTAATGTCGTTATTTTTGAGTCATCTTTTTTCGATAAATCTCCTATAATATTGTTTTAGTTTTAATTTGAATCCATAAAAGACGAGGTATAGTGATTGTTTTGTAATAAATTAATTTATTCCATAAGTTGCTTAAATATGAAAATATATATTTAAATTTTAAATAAATATCTATATATATTAAATATTTACTTGACTAAATGGTGGTTTTTCTCTCATTTCTTTCATTTTCTTTTCTTTTTATTTCATCATTTATAAAAATTTTTTTTTTTTAGGAGTCATGTTTGCTATTGTTACTTCTTTTTGTTTTTTTCTTAAATATTAGTTTTATTTTTCTTTGTCCGATTGTATGTAGTAATCCAAATCTTTTCCAAATTAAGTAATATTTACATCCTGATACCCCTATGACTATCTATTCAATATTTTATCATGATAATTTGGATTCAAAAACTGGAATTGATTCATTTACTATATGAAGATATAAAAATATAATATTTATTATTAGAGAATACTTATATTAAAATTACATTTATTTGGCTATCTTTATTATCTAGTTCTGAATTTAAATCAGCTTTCTAATGCATTTCAAAATTTACTGAATTTTCACTCTACTACTTCCACCTTAAATATAAAAAAAATAAAATAAAAACTATTTCAAAATAATATAAATTAATTAAGTTTTTTAGCCTTGTATTTTTTATATAATAATTTAATTAGTAGGTTTTTTAATTATTTATGAATTATTCTCAAGACAATATACATATAAAAAATAAATAATAAATAATTGTTTTTGTTTAAAATATGTTATAAATAAAATTTAAAAACCTCTTGAATAAGTAAAACTTAAATTTTTATAAATAAAAATGTAGTATTTAAAATTTTTGTTTAAAAATTTAGAGTGCACTAAAATAAGATAAAGTTGTGAATTTTTACTATGACTGAGCTATCAAAAGCCTTTTTTTTGCATCCATTTATTTAAGCGAACTACCTTTAAGTTCCTTTTCGAAAATAGATTTTGCCTCTTTGAATTTCAAGTCCCTAGGAGAAAACTCATCTTGCATTAAAGTTACTTTTGACTTATTAATATCGTCTAAACTGGGCTATGTCAAATCTAGTGTAGCAGAGTGATTAGATAAATCATTTGGCGTTTCTTTTATCACCTAAGATAAAAACTCAGATATGTTTATCACTTTTTTAAATACTGGATCTTATTTGTATTTATCTTTACATATATCTAATATTTTCAAAGCATAGTACATTTTTTTTTTTATTCTTTTATGTCTTTATGATTATAAATTCCAAGAAATTGGCAAAGGATGATTACAATTTATGTTTGCTATACATTTACCCTATTAAGACCAGATTCGAATAAATTTATCTAAGGAACCAGTAATCAAATTTTTACTTCCAATTTCTACATATTAAAAGGTAGTCAAAGCATCTTTATGGGCTCTAAATTCCATTGTTTTAGTCTGAGATATATCTATTTTTTTTGAATTTCTTATATTTTCCTAAATTCTCATAGACTCTTGATCTATTTTTGGCGCGATTGACAAAAAATCTTCTTTTAATTGTCTATAAGGGTTATAATTTGCTCTTTGGTCTAATTAAAGTAAAATTTAATTTTAAAAATAGAAAACATTATATATAATTATATTAATACAGGCTTGTGGTGCTTTTTACAGGTTAAAATTTTATAATATATCAGTTATATTATGATACTAAACTAGCCCATTATTAAACGCCACTATTAACTGACATTTTTTTATTTAACATTTTTTGTTACTCTCTAACTAATTACCAGAATTTTAATCTTCTATATTTTCTTCTAAAATTTCTAACTCCTATATTTTTAAATTTACAAGTTAATTAATTTAAATCAAAATTTTATATTTATTTTTACTCCTATTAATTTATTTGGCCATATTTTGGGATTATAGATGCCTTATTTTACAACTAAAAAATGTTATATAAAATTAAATTATAGAATATACAAACCAATTATAAACTATTAAATACTTACTTTTAGGGGATTAAGAATTCTAAGTTTCTTGATTTTAAATTATTTTTCTATGTTTTTACGAAAAGGGTGATTTGTTTATAGCTTAACCTTTACTATCAATGTTTTTTTCGGGGCTTTTACTATTTTCTTGATCTTCACTTTATTATAATAAAATGGACTTTTTATCTTCAAATTATTTCCTTCCTTATTCATCCAAGTCAAAATAAAGGAGTATATTATATTCGCAAACAAATTCATTTATTAAAATTTAAACAAAATATATAAAACCCTTATTTGTACATATCATTAAGATATTATAGCCATTCAAAAAGCCTAATGCTGTTGCTTCGGAATTTTAATCCAAGTCAATACATCCAATAAGTTTAAAGAATTCGTAATTATAAATATAAATCTAACAATTATATATATAAACAAATATGCAAGATTAATTTTAAATTATTTATAATTTACCTTATTATCGTTAGAACTAGAAGTTACCAGTAAGTTATGATAAATAGAAACTTCCATTAAAGATACTGGCTTTTTATAATGACAATTCAATATTTCTCTTTTTTTTTCAGTGGTCAATTTAGTTTCTTATTATAAAAGTATTGAGCTATCCCAAGAGCTAGATAAAATTAATTTATTGTGATAATCAACAATAAGGTTAGAAATTTCTGAAGATTATTTTTGCAATTCTTTTATACATTCACCAGTCTAAAAACTAAATAACCTCAAAATCCCTTTCTAATCGCCTAAAATAAAAAGCTTGAATTAATTAATTGAATGATATACAGTTATTTCATCCTCTTCATTCTAAACTAAGCCTGTATATATCTTTTTAAGCTTACCAGTTATTAAATCAAAAAATCTCAAATCTTTTCGCGTGCAAACTATAAACTCTTCTTTAACTCTATTAAATTCTACTTATATAGGAAACATTTAATTATTATCTTCTTATTATTAAATTTCCGTCTGGTCAAACTCAACAAAATTAAGTCTATAATTTTATATTTGTAGATTTTATCATTTAAAAAAAATAAAAAATAAAATTTAGATACCTACTACCTAAGAAGCAAACTTTACCTAGTTCGCTTATGTCTAATATTTATGTAATTGAGAGTTTACTTCCTATATGCATGGTTTGAATACATTTAAAATTTCTAATATCCCACACCTTTATACACTATTTTAAAAAATTAGAAATCATAATTTATTGCTTTAGAAATAATTTAAAATAATATACCCCTGTATCATCAGCTGAAATTACTAGTGGCGATTATTATATATATTGAACTGCTGTAACCATAGACATGTGACCCACTAATCTTCCCATCAATGAATAATCCAAAAAAGTAGGGTTTATAGAAAACAGCGAAATATTATTTTCTATAAAAAATTAGATAAATAGTTATAAAAGTCTAATTTATTTTGTAAAAGTAGTATTATGAAATTACCATAGCCACTAGAAATTAATAAATTATACTCATAATTAAATAACATGTGGTGAACACCTGCTGTTAAAGCAGTACCTCTTGAAGTTATAGGATCAATTTTAAATAAATATATACGTTTTTCTGGATTCCAAAATGTTATTTGTTTATCTAAAGATGCTATAGCTATAATTTTTATGTCAATTAATTCGCACACTTCAACTATGTTTTACTTATAAAATTTTTTTTATATATTATAAAACTAATATTTCAAATAAATTTACTTTAATTATATCTTTGCTAGGTAATTACCACTTTAACTCTTCTAATTATATATCCCAGGCTTAAGTTATAAAAATTAAATTTATATCTCAAAATAAAGATAATAGATTATTTACCATTTAAGTTATTTTACTTATCAGTTGTAACCCATGTATTTAAAGATTCTAAATACCATATTTTTGTTTAATAATCCGATAAATAGTGTGAAATTGAAAAAACCTTTTGAAATTTAAACTTATCTGACCAATCCCTAAAGATAAAATTATTTTTAAAATAAATGTATTATTTTTATTTAATTTATTTTACCAAAATGCGAGTGAATGATCTTTTAAAGTAGCTCCTATTCTTTATTACCTGCTACTCCAATAAAAAGATAAGATTACCTATAAATAAAATATATAATATATTATATCAACAAATAGTCTAATAAAAGAAAATATAAATAAAATCTTTTACAATATCTTTATCATTTGATATTCCCGTATCCACTGAAACTATTCTATCAAGTTAACAATTAATTTTAAAAATCTTTAAATGAGAGCTTAAAGAATCTAAAGTAATCACTTTTTTTATATCTTAACAATAAAACCCTTAATTTAAACTAGTGTTATTATGCTTTTATGAATCAGTTTATATTTTCTAAGGGTTAAGTCTTTTAATGCCATTAGAATGTTCTCCTATTTAAAACCAATAAATTTTAATTAAAAATATTTTATAAATATGTATACCAAATAATTTAGGTGGATCTATATCTATTTCTCTTATTTTAGATAGTTATATATTAAATTTTTTCTAAACTGGTTTGTGATAAGTATCAATATTATAAGTTATTTTATCTTTATCAACAAAGTAATCACAAATGTAACTTGTCAAATCATTATATTGTATTTATGTTTTCATATCATTTGTTTCTGAAACCTCTTTAAATAAATCAATTAAAGCAATAACTAAAAAAAGGCTTTCTTTATCTTTAAAATATTAACCACAATTTATTAATGTATTAATTTATAAAAATATAAAAAAATACTGTACCATTATTTTCAACAGTTGTCAATAATATTTTGATAAAGTCAACAATATCAACTCCTTTTTATCCATATACTTTAAATTTTGAATAAAGATCAGAAAGCTTTTCTTTGTCCAATTAATCCAATACAAAGTCTACATCATAGTAATCAATATATTAATTCCCAAAGTCATCTTTTTTATGAATTAATTTTTCTAAAACTATTTCTAAGGTTTCTTAAGATAAATTTAATTTCTAATTTTTTTGCATTATATGTTTTTTTTTTTAGAATTAAAAAATTTATTATAACTAATTAAATTGAATATATAATAATTATATATATTTTTTAATCATTAAAACTTAAATATTAGAAATTTATAATTATAGTAATTGTTTTTTTAAAGATAGTAATATAACAAAAATATAAAATTACAGTATATATTAATAGTTTATATTGTTGAAATATATAAATTTAAAATAAAATTTTTCATTAAATATACTTTTTTATATAAAATTTAAACAGTTTTTCTTAATTAATTTATAACTTGCTATTAATAGGGTTCTATATTTTTTAAATAAATTCTTTTTATTCGTTAGTATTATTTTAATTTTAATAATTTTATTTTAAAATTTGTCAAATTATATTTGTTTTTTGGTAACTGATTTAAAAATTTTTTTCATACAAGTATAGTTCATAAATAGTTTTAGTTTTAATTCATATTTAGTGAAAAATCTAAATAAATTTCAGTTTTTTTATCTTCTAATTAGTCTATATTATACCTATAAAAATTTTATAAGATTTTATAAATGATTATATTATATACATAAATATGGTTATTAGATATTTTACGGTGCATATTAGATAGGAGGATTATAAAATTAAACTAATTAATTTCCATCATTTAAATAATAGCTAGAATTTTTAAATAAATGCTTGAATGTCCATAAAATGGCTTTATTTTCATAATTATATACAGTAAATATTAAAGTTATATTTTTAATATCGTTTTACAAATTAAAGAAATCTATATTTTTTTCGATTAAATAAGAGTCATATATTCTTATAAAAAATGAAATATTTTAGTTGAATTTAATGTATATATTTTTAGTTTAAATACCTTATTTTGTTAAAATTTAATTATAAATTTAGAACATTGATTGAAATTTCAATTCCATTATCATCCTATATGTATTAATTTTTATTCATTAATCCAACTTTCATATTCAAAATATTATAATTTATTTAATGGTACATATCATCTATAAAATTAATTTCTAAAGTAAAGTAATTCTAAGCTTCCACTATTAAAATGATATTAATTTAGTATGTTAATAAATAATATTTATGTATATTAATAATAAAAATTTAAGTCTATTATATGCAAAGTATATTAATTATTCTGTTATTTGGTAAATTTATTATATTTCTATTTATGTACAAATTGTATTTAATTGAAGAAAAAGGAAATGTTATTAAAGTATAGGATTTATATATTAATAGGGAATAGTTAATTTAAATAATTTTAATTTATTATTATACAAATACCTTTAATATGATTGTTTATATTCTCATCAATTATATTTTCTAACTTCTATTATTATTGTTATTTTAAATTTTCTAAATAATAATCTTTTTATGATTAATCTTCTATAATCTAATAGTTAATAGTTTATTCTAATAATTAATACTAAAATTCTTCCTATATCATTTTTCTATCAAAGGGTGGTTTAAATAATTATTTTCCAGCAAAATTTCCCTTATTTAGTTCTCCATTTTATTTGAATAATGGGTCTTTTTTGTGATATTATATTATATAAAAAATTTATTAAAGATTTAAAGTATATATTTATTACGAATATACCATCCCCATAGATTCTAAATATTAATTTAAATTAATAAACTTAATATTTAAAATTTATATTTTTTTTTACATTTTTTTTTCCTGGGTTAGTGATCCTAAATAGAATTCCTACCTACTCATATAAATCTTTTTTATTTTTACATATTATTTCTCTTATATATAACCAATTTGGTTAAAAATCGGTATGTCTATTTATTTCTACTATATTATTTTAGTTGACAGAAAATAAAGCATCACTTTTATAAATTTAATTTTTTTAATTAAATGTCATTGGTTTATTATTGTAAAATAATTCAATTGTGTATTCCACATTATTCAAAGAATTCATATTTTCAAGTTTTTATAAATTTACAAACCATCGTTATTCATAAGGTATACCTTTTTAATAATCTTTTAACTCACTATTATGTTTTTATAATTATATAGATATCTCTATAATTGGTTATTCTTTTTCTTCTTTCTAAGTTAAATTATTATATATATTTAATTTTATTTATAATTATAAAATTTTTTATACTAAAATGTATTAAAATAAATCGGATTTTCTTTTTATTGTAATATATTGATATGATTACATAAAAAACTTATTAATTTAAATAAAAAAACATACAATTTTATTGAATTACAATAAAAAAATTTTCATATGGATTTTTTCTTTTATTTTAATAAGTAGCTTCTGTAAGAAAGATAGGTGACTATATATCTCCTTAATTAATAATTTTATATGAATCGTTATTAAACAAGGGTATCGCCGCTATTCCTTTTAGCTAGTAATTTTAATTATAAATATAGATTAATAATGAACACGACATACGAAATTCAGGTTAAGTTTATAATTTAACAAGATTTTCTCCAATTTAAAGTTTTATTTAGTGATAAAATGTATATTATAGCCTTTAATTTTTTTTTAAATATTCAGTTCCAAAATTAGTATATAAAAAATCCATTTAACCCAATATATATATATCTTCATTCATTCTGCTTTTTAACACTTTATTCCCAGAATCAACTAGCTTAAGCTTGTAATTAAGTTAATTGTTAATTTCTATATTATATAGTCTTTTTATTTCGATATTTAACTCTTTAAAGTCATCAAATAATTTAGATTTATCTTCTAATCTATAATCTCGCATATTTATATCTTTTATATCTATATAATTATACAATTTATTTATAACAGTATAAATCAATTTTAAAGTGATATTTAAAATAGGCACTGCCTAAATATTATAAATATAAAAGCAAAAAATTAGAATTATTTTAGTGGTATTTTTCTAATTTAAATTTATATATTTTTTACCTCTATCAGCTTCATAAATTTAGTAATCAATGCTTATTTTGCTATATTCAACAGTTTTTTTAAATGGTGGTAGCTATATTTATTAACATAAATAACATAATTATTATATATTACTAATTTGAAATAAGTCGGCCACTTAATATGGTAAAAATTTTTATTTTTATTTCAGTTAAAATTTTAATTATAAAAGTATTTAACTTAATATATTAACTTTTAAAAATATAATAAATATTTTTAAAAATATTATTATTAAAATTTGCTAATAAAAAATGATCTACTACTTTAAAATTAGTAATAATTTAATTTATTACTTAAAAAGGTGGTTGCAAAAATTTAGATATAAATTATCCTCTATTTACTATCCATTGATCAAAACTTCTTTAAAATAATGGAAATATAACCTATTTTATAAATACAAAATTTAATAAAAAAAATAACATATTTTTAATCTTATCAAATAACTTTACCCAACCAATACATCTATCATTTAAATATTTTTTATAATTTATATCTGTCTCTGGCAAATTAAATTCATCTACGTCATAAATAACTATATTTATATTGGTATCTGGGATATGTTAAGGATCACTTTATTATATAATATTAATATAATCTATATCGAAAAGAACTTAATATTCTACATAAATTCCTTTTTTTTATTTAAAATCATATGGCTAAATTATTTTTTCACTTCTACATTACATCCCTGTATTATCAGAAATAAATTGTTTTCCTTATATTATACTTGTTTTAATTAATAAGTTATCAAATTGAGGTGAATTTATAAATTTTTATATTTTTATTATTATTCCGCCTGAATTTTTTTCTTTTATACCTATTATATGAATTTTTTTTTATTAATTTTGATCAATTTCATTTTCTATTGTTTCAAAATCATCATAAAAATTAATATCTAAAGAGTTTACTTCGCTAAATTTGTTTACATTTTCTTCCTTAAATTATAGATTAAATTTAATTTTATAGGTATTTAGTAAACATTTTTAATTTAATCTTATATACAATAAAAGGTACAAATTTCTACTAGTTTTATATCTTAATTTTTTATTTATTTATCTATTTATTATTCGTGTTTTATTAAAGCTTAAAATTTAATTTTTAAATTTATCTATTGAACTTCTCAATTTATTCATGGTTGTTATTTAAATAAGCCAATTTTGATTATTTATTTAGATTTTATATAAGATTGGTATTTTAATTATTTTTATAATTCCTTTACTCAACTAAATTAATATATATTTAATAATATTGCTACTATATAAATTTATTTACCTTAAACATTGCTAAATTTCTAATAATTGTTTTTAAATTTTTATTCTTTCTATGATTATTAATTATCTTATGTAGTTTAATTTTGATTTCCTTCGAATAATTAATTGTAGTCATAAACTTGAGCTTTTGCTTTATATTGATTTTTGTTTACTTTTATATCATAAGAATACCCATTTTTCAGTTGATTCTATTATTATTATACTATGCATATTTAACCTTGTTTATTTAATATATTCTGTCGATCCTATTTAAAATTAAAAATAGTATTATATATAGTAATTCATTTATTTTCATTTACAAAATTATATCCTAAATTATTGGTATAATCATCATTAATAAATACAGGAGTAAATTAATTCCCTACTTTTGTTCCCATAACTTATTTATTATCTAAAAATAATAAATGAATTTATAGTTTATATATATAAATATACTCTTATGGGAAATATTAAATTTACTTGAATAGAAATGATTTTTATTATAATCAGAACTTAAATTATTCTGATATAAAACAGATTGTAAGCCTGTTTTCTAAAGTATGTAGTTTTTATTATATGTTATGCCTTCATATAGAAAGTTATAAATTTCTATATATAATTATTTAAAAGAGATAATAAATTAATTTAATACTGGGAGGGTTTATTATATGAGAATTATACATAAATAGGTTAATTTTAAATTATTATTTTTATTATTCTATTATTTTGTTTATAAATATTTTAATCTTTGTTAGAACTTTTAAGAATTAGAATACTTAAAAAAAAAAACGAAAAATAAAACAATGATTTTATTTATATTTGATTATTATCAATTGAAAATAAATTTTTTTAATAAAATAAAATTGTTATAAAATTTTTAATAAAAAATAACTAAACTAAAAATAAAAATAATTACCTAAAATGGACGCATAAACTATCTAAGATAATGTTAATAAATATAGATTTGGTGTATTAATAGGGAATTCTGCGGAAGAAAGATTTGGTGTTGACATGGCTAATAGATAAGTAATAAAAATGATTTTTTATCAAATATTATTTTTTATAAATTAAAAATAGATAAATTAATATAATATTTTAAAAAATAAATAAGAGAAACGAAAGAATTCCAAATTCAACTATGAAAGATAGTTTTGGATTGCACAATTCGGCATTCAATTAAGACTACTCTTCAGTTAGTCCAGAAGAAGAAGAATTTATTAAACATGTTAAATATAATAGTTTGGGTATGCAAAACCACTTAATGACAGGGCATGGTTTAAAATAAGAAGATGTATAAAATAAATAAATTTATAAATGTAATTCTATTTGATGGTTTAAATATTTTTAATTGTTTATTTATTATAGTTCGAAAAAAGACATTTTGGTACTACTTATGATTTATCTTTTAATTAAGGTGTAAAAACTCAAGAATAAATTAATTCAAAATATGATGCAGGTAATTAAAATACTAATTTAAATAATAAATTATTTAAATTTATAATTTTTAGATAAAAGTAAATTGCCAAGATAATTCAATAAAGATGAGGTAAAACTGTTTATTTTATATAATGCCTTTATTTTTTATATTATCAAATAATTTAAAATTTATTAAATTAATATTTTAATTAAAGAAATTTGAAAAAACTTATCAAAAATCAATTCCTGAAGTTGGAGGAGATGATGAGTGGAAAATATAAAAACATTTTAGAAGCTACGATGAATATACTAAAACTTTTGATGCAACTCACTTTAAAATTCCTCTTAGAAAATGACATCTAATAAATATATTAGAAAATAAAATTTATAATTTTTGTAAAATATATACTACTAATTTTAATAAGTATAAATTTAATGAGTTTTAATATTAATTTTATAATCAAATATATTATTTTAGGACATTAAAATTTAAATTTTTGTATTTAACACATACTTTATTAATAATTTTTATCAGTAACATAAAAAAATAGAATTTTTTAACCAATTTAAATGAAGTACAATTTTATTTTAAAATTAATAAAACAAGTTATCGAATTTTCTGTCTAATTAAAATAAATTTTAATGTTGTATTCATAATAAATTATCAAAATTTAGAAATTTTGAGAAATAAAAATAAAAATAAATAAAAATAATCATATATATTAATATTAAAAAAACATTTGCAAAGGAAAATATTTTAATATATGGCTATTTAGCAAACTAAAGATATTACTAAAAACAATAATAATTCATATAAATATTCATTAGCTGCATTTGGATCTTCTTTTGTTTTAGGATTACTTCATCCATTAGATGTAATTAAAACTAGGTTGCAAAGTAATTTAGAATAATAAATATCTGAAAAAATGATATTTTTATATTTTAATTTCGCATTAAAAAAAATTTGATACTTTTTTTTTACTTTCAACTTAAAAAATCATAAAAAAAAATATCCAAATTTAAACATATATATATATTTTTATGGTATATCTTTTTTAGCTTATAAAAATAAAAATAGGTCATGATGGAAGTAAAATCAATAATATAGTTCCTAAATATAATTCAATAATAGATGCAGTGTAATAAATAAAGAAAAATGAAGGTTTGAAAGGATTTTATAAGGGATATTTATTTTCATTTTGTGCTGCATCGATAAGTCGAGTTTTATTCTTTACATTGTATACAAATATGAATTTTAATTATCTAATTTTTTTTTATTAATAAAGTTAAATTTATAGATATGAAAAAAGTAAAGATTATTATAAAAATGCGTCATTTAATAAATTATAAGATAAACATGTAATGATAAGTTCTTTAACCAGTGGAGTTTGCGCAACTCTCATTACAACTCCTTTATGGGTCATAAAAACTAGAATGTTGTTAAATACAAACCATAATATTACTGTAATATAAACACCATAATTAAAATTATTTTTATACTCATAATGATATTAAAAAATATAATTTTAGGGAAAATAAAATTTTAAATAAGCTGTAAATAGTATATATAAGGATCATAATATTTAAGGATTTTGGAAAGGTCTTTCAGTATCTCTGCCCTTATGTTTACATGGTATGATTTAAATGGAGATATATGAAGAAATTATGTAAGTTAATATTAAATATTTTTAAATATTTAAAAATAATAATTGAATTATTTTATAGAAAAGTATTAAACTCATTTGATAAAAATGGAAGCTCTGAATATAAATCTTCAGCTGCTGGTTTTATAAGTAAAATTAGCGCTATTTTAATAACCTATCCATTACAAACTTTAAGAACAAGATTATAATAAAAATAATATATTTCGGAAGTAAGAGATGATTTCAACTAAAGAATTCCTAAATATAAAAATGTTTATCAGTTAACAAAAACTATGGTTCAAAAAGAAGGATTAAAAAGTTTTTATAAAGGAGTATAAGCTAGTTTGATAATGAATGCTCCTTCACAAGCAATTTATTTTTATGTATATTAATTCTTAAAAAATATTTTAAACGTTGAAAATAATTAATTGGAATGATATTTGAAATAAAATTGTTAAAATAGAATAATAAAAGTAATTTATGGTTGTAGAGAATATTAAAATTCTAAAAAAAAATACAAATTTATATATATATTGATTTGAAAATGTTTATAAATTCAACTTATTATTAATTATTATAAATATATTATATTTATATTATAAAAATTTTATTATTAAGACTCGTTTATTTTTAAATCAATAAATAATTAGAATTTTTAAAAATAATCAATATCAATATTATATAATTTTAAAAGTTAATTTTTTTTATCTATATAAAAATAAAAAAATGAACTTAAATTTAAAATAAAAGTTAAAAAAAAATTAACCAATTTAACTATAAAGCATAGATTTATTATCAGCTAATAGTTATTCTTAATAACAAAAAGGAAAAATATTAATATCGCCATAAAATAATACCGATAATTGGAATAATATTGATTTGAAGGATTCATGTTAAAAGTATTAAAATAATGAAAAGAAAAATCAAGAAAATATAGGTTTTTCTTCTATATTAAATAGTAATTATAGAAATTCAAATAGCGAATTTAATTTACTTAAATAAAGTTAAAAGTAATCAATCATTTTTTCAGATATAAATACAAAAAAGAAAGAAAGTTAGAAATCTTATAATTTAGTATTAAAATAAATAGAATAATAAAGAATAAAGTAAGAATAAAATGATTAAAGCAATATTAATTTAGAAGTTAATCCCCAATAAATTTAGCAAGATAAGCAAGAATTTAATTTACTAAAAAAGGAAAAGGACTAGTTAAAATCAAATTATATAAAATTTGCCGATACAAACTATATTTAAGGAAGTAAAATCAATATATTTCAATATAATTAATAATATATAAATTTCATTAATATTTAGACATTATTTTAATTTTTATTAGGATTAGCAGATGTATACAAAAATATGCTGACAGGATAATTAAAAAGGCATGAGTTCGATAAATTACTATAATTGTATTTGAATAAAGGAAATTAATATGGCGGTAATTACATCAAAGAAGAATAATTTAACAAAGGTGATGTAATTTTAAAATTTCCTAACCCAGAATCACAAAAACATAAAGCTGAAACATTTCAAAGGGCCCCGTACTTTGATTTAATTAATCTTCAGTCATTCTTTTAAAAGATTATAAAATCAGATGCATTGTAATAATAATAACTTGTTTTTAATCCATTATTATTTTTAAAAATTTGTTATATTAGCTCAGATAATGATGTCGAAGAAATTTCTATTTTTTACCATAGCTTTTAGCAAGCATTCATATAGCTCGACAATTATTATACAGATGCAGAAAAAGCAGAAATTCAACAACTGAAAAAATCAATAAAAAACATTGAGGCTTATATATTAACAAATAAAACTAAAAAAGACAATAAAGCTAGTTAGGCTTTAGTACAATAAAAAAAAAAATTGTTAAAATTGGAAAATAATAACAAAAAAAAAACTACAGGAGGTTAATTTTTTTCATATTAATTTAATGAATAGAAATATGAAGAATTGAAAGATGATCTAGTTGCTATAAGAAAAAAATAATACTTAGATAATATTTTAACAGAAAATAATTAAGATAGCCATTTAGTTAGTAAATGATTTGTTTATAAAGATTTAATGAATTTTTTATTTCTAAGCTTTTTTTTTATATTTATTATTTGAAAGAAATTAATAATAATGAAAGAGAGAATTAATATATTTTTGATAATATGACCACTTTAAGAGAAGAAATAAGTAGTGGGGGAAAAATCACAGTCAAAAATTCTCTTATTTAAAAATAAAAAAATGTAAAACTTAATTTATAGAGTAAAAATTAAAATTAGGATGATTGTAATAATAGTAATCAAAACTTGGATTAAGACTACATTTAAAATAAAAAATCAAAAGAGTTTTAAAAAATGGAAAAATAATTTAAATATAATCCTGAAAACGAAATTTTTAATTATTTTTAATAAAATTATGATGATTAAAGAACTGGAAAATTTAAAGAAACTAAAGATTTTGTAACACTAATTAGACACTTAATTTGGATCAGGTTAGCTAAAGTAAAAAAATTTTAACTTATAATAAATTAAATTATTAAATTTTTGTATAATTTTGCTTTTTTTATTCAGGCTGGATTTAGTATGCGTCATTTTATTTCTCAGGATAATTAATATATATACACTGTGTTATATGCAGATGACGAGAACTTAAAAGTTACAGCTTAAAGAGATAAATTCAAAAAGAGTTTAAAAATGGAATTTTCTGATATTTTAAGTTTAGAACCTGTTGATTCATAATATAGGCCTTTAAGATTACATAGTAGTTTATGGATTTAAGATGAAAGAGAAATTAACCAAAATGATTAAACAAATATTTAAAATTCCATTAACCCTAACAATAAGTAAATTAAAACAGAAAAATTTATGTATTTGAGAGGGGAAATAAGAAAGTTAATAAAAAAAATTAATTTTAAAAAAATTTGCAGAGAAACTAATACATCATAATTAAATCCATTGCTCTTTGAAGATAATGAAGATAAATCAATAGAGCCAGAAGAAGAAAAATAAATATCTGATGAAGTATGGATGCTATATTATTAATATTTAATTTACTTAGATAAAGAAGTATAAAGAATAAGGAGAGATTATTATATTGAAAATGAAAAAGCATTAGAAATAAATTCCTGCGTAATAAAACCATTGCTTTTAAATAAATAAAAATAAAATTTATTCTATAAAATAATTTTTATTGTAATGACAGGTATCAGATCCTGGTTATTATAATTTCAACAAGAATCCCTATTGGAAAAAAATACACTAGAAATACCTAAGAAAGGATAACTAAAGTATGTAAAATAAGAAATATTTTGATAATGAAAGGTCAGTTAATAACCCTAATATTCAAAATCCTTTAATTGCAGAATTTTAATAAAAAAAAATTGCAGAAATTTTAGAGGGTGGCCTGGTGAAATAAAACGACGAATAAATAATAGATTTAAGAAAATCAGACGATATCATTCTAGTCTCAAATGAAGATGCAAAACAAAATGATGAGCTAGATTAATTTGGACTAGAAACCTTTGGTTCACAAAGCGATTTTGTAATAGAAGAAAAATTGGGATTTGAAAGTGACCAGGAGGAAGAAAATACTGTTGAAAAATTACCTTTATAAAAAGTTAAGGAAAGTTAAACTTTGAGTATTTTGAATTTAGACTTATAAAACAAATAAAAATCCCCAAATCAAGAAAATTTGGCTAGTAAAACTATAATAAATCTTTCTTAAGCAGATTCTAGAAATAATTACAGACATGGTACAATATTTAATAGCTTAGATCACACAAAAAAATCTTAAAATTAAATAAGAAATTAACTTCCCAATGACTCTAAATTATTAAAACAATAATAAAATACTATTGAGTAGCATTTAGATGACATAAAATTTTAAAATATAATAGACAAAAAATTGGAAGAGAAAAATAAAAAAAAACAGAATCTTTAAAAGCAAAAAAATTTAAAGGAGCTTTTGTAAAAATAAATAGAGCATGAAGAGTAATATGGATATATTAGGATATTGACGGGACTTAAAAGCAATAAAATATTGCATACTAAAATTTTGAAACTAAGGAAAAAAGAAATTTTGGCAAATGAGTATTTAAAAGTTTTTTAAACTGGTCTGAAAGTAGTAAATTATCCTTATAAAGGGAAAAAAAAATTAAAAAATTTGTGGGACTACCTAAAAATGGGTACCAATAATATTAGTTTTTTATTAATAAATTTAAAATTAATGTATTAGTTTTTAATATTATTATATTTATTAAATTTTATAAAGAACCTGTAGAACCCTTTATAGAATATAGAATTCCACCTACTAATATAAGTTTTAAAAAAAGGCTATAAAATTAATGTATCTGGAAAAAATATATAGTCACTGAAAAAGGCACAGTTTCCTAATTCTCAAGTATGGAAAGACTAAAATTAATTAATCAAACAATTTAGAAAACTTTAAATATAACTTACTTAATTGATAATAATTATATATTAGACATTTTTCCATTGAATGATCAATTTGAATTAAAAGGGTACCTATATATTTTTATTATTTAAGGCAATATTTTTATATAATTTGATTTATTAGAAAATCTGAAAAGAAATACTATATAAATTTATTCAGAGAAATGGATTAAAAACTATAATAAAAAATGAATAATGCTGATTACTATTTTTTAGATAATGAAGGAAATATTGATTAAAATAAATAAGACAAAATTTCAAAGCATTAACTATTTTAAAAACTCCAAGATTTAAAAATCGAAATCATTAATACCAATATTTAGTAAAAGATAATATTTTATTATCAATTTATCATTTAATCAATATTATTTTTTAGAATAATGAATGATTCATTTTATGTAAATGGTAATGATATAATAAAACAAGATAACGTCAAAAAGAAAAATCAACTATTAATGAAATTGAAAAATCTTAGAAACCAATACTAAAGTAGTATAACTCAGAAAGTCCGATAAGATTAAAAAAAATAAAAAAGTGAGAGAAAAAATGATATAGATTTACCTATATCTTAATATATAACGGGTAAACCTCAAAACTTAGAGTAATATAATTATGAAAATTTAATTTTTTATAAATTATAGTAAAATAATGAACATTTATTATTAATACATATTTATATATTGATATTATTTCAGGTTTAAATGGTAGTTTATACTAAAGAAACCTTGGTAAGTTCCACTAGATGATATAAGAAATTATTATGGCGAAAAAATTGCTCTTTACTTTTGCTTTTTAAGCTATTATGCCAAAAATTTATTGTTGATTGGTATAATTGGTCTAGGAATATTTATTGTTTAAATGGTGTTCGGCAGCCGTTCACCTGAATATATTTTATCGACTTTAATATTTGGATTTTTGCTTTCTGTATGGGGTTCATACACGTTATTTGCGTGGTTAAGAAAGGTTAACAATATTTAAAAAAATATATTATTGTAATTTTCTTATGAATTTAAACCTTAAATTTTTTTAGGAAAAATAATTCGCAATCAGATTTGGATAAATAGAACTTGGAAAAGAAAATTTAGGGGAATTAAATTAAGACACTAGACCAGGATTTAAAGGAAAATATACTAGAGATTTGATAACAAATAATTTAAACTAGCTGACTTCAAATTTTATCATAAAATTCATAGCAACTTTTATCACATTTGTGGGAGTTATAACTTTATTAATTATTTATTTTGCAGTAAAAATATATAATTATAATTTCAAATATATTTTAATTTTAAATAAATTAAAAATAATTCTTTTGTACATTAAAAATCACATTTTATTTAGATTATAGTGTTAATATTTTATCTTGCAGAATATCTTGATAGGCACTAAGAAAGTAATTTC
This sequence comes from Pseudocohnilembus persalinus, assembly GCA_001447515.1. Taxonomy (NCBI): domain Eukaryota; phylum Ciliophora; class Oligohymenophorea; order Philasterida; family Pseudocohnilembidae; genus Pseudocohnilembus; species Pseudocohnilembus persalinus. The sequence goes on from LDAU01000053.1 coordinate 52,642, forward strand.
ATTAATGCCGTAAAATTCCAAGCTACTTTTCCTGCTATTTTAAATGTTATTTTATTAGAAATTTTTGACAAATTATATGTAAGAAATATTTTTTAAATATTAGCCATTCTATAAACATATATTTTTACAGGATACTGCAAGCAAGATGTTGACTAGAAGAGAAAATCATAGTTCCTTTTATGAATATGAAAAAAATTATATATTAAAAATATTTTTTTTAAAATTTTTGAGTCTATGTGGACCTTTAATCATGATAGTATTCTTCAATAATAGCTTATTTGGTATAAAATGTGCATTAGAGGGGGATTGTTATCTACAGGCTTAATATCATTTTGGAGTTATATTTATTATATAGTTTCTTTTAAATAGTAAAGAAACTTTGGAACCAAAAATTAAAAATTATTTAGCAAATAAAAAAAATTTAAGGAAAAACTATATGTAAAATAATGTTTTAAAAAAAAGCAGCGATAAATAAAATTAAACCTATATGGCTCAAACGAAGGAAAATCTTCTAATAAAGACAGAGTAATATAAATATTTAATTGTTATTACCAATTTTTTAATTTTATATTGAATAAAATTAATAGGTACGAAACTTTATCTTAGTTAAATTTATAATCTAAAGACTATTTTTAAGATAGATCGGAATTGAAGCATTTACTAAACAATTAATACAATACCCCTTTTAAAGAGATAAACAATATCATTGAATAAGAGGTAAACAAAAAAAATAAGCGCTATATAATTTAATATATTAAAAAAAAAATCTTAAGATATTAAAAAAGTATTTTATATAAATTCGTATTATAGGCTAACAAGGAAAAATATACTAAAGATATGGAAATATATGGGACGGTTCAAAATTATATGGAAATATGTTAATAATTTGTTTTATTGGTATTATTTGGCAGTTCTTTTCCATTAGCTTTTTTTATAGCTTTTATATGGATGATAATTGAAATTTAAACAGATAAGCATTCATTAATTAATGATTTTTAACGACCGTTTCCTTTGAGTGATTCATCTATTGGTATATGGATGCATATTTTAGATTTAGGTGATTTAATAATTATAATTTACCACTAAGTTATTATATAATTTAAAATTAATTTAGGGCTCTAAAAATATAAGTATTTTTTAAATAATTTTATATTTCTGGTTTATAGTTTAGGAGTAAACTATTTTCTTTATACGATTTAAATTAATATTAAATATTATATATACCTAATTATATCTTTAAATTGTTTCTTATTTTGAAATTTATATTACTTTTATTTTTGAGAGCCTTATATTATCAATATTATAAAAATAATCTAATTTTAGTCTTAAATGTAAATATTTTAATTTACTTTTTATATTTTATTTCGGAAATTATAAGAATTAAAATTTAAATTTATTTTTACCATTCCCGTTTTTAAAGTCAATCTCCCGCAACTCTATACAAAAAACTTTTATTTTAAAGATAAACTTTTTTGTAATTACCCAAGCTATACCAATTAAAATTAAAACATAAATATAATTGTATTGTAAAAAATTATAGCGAACAATTTTATTTAATTCCAAATAAAATTATTATATATTTTGTTTTATTTTCATATTTCGGATTAACAAACTATAATATAATTATTTATAGCTTTTTAATAAACTTAATTATATCTTGATTAATTTACTTTATACCTATAAATTTTGAAAGCTACATAATAAAAAAATGTTTTTAATTAAAGTTACTATTTTAAAACTATGATATATTTTATTTAGTAATATTTAAAATATTTAAAAATAAAATATAAAGTGTAAAAATAAACAAAATATTTACAAATTGAAATACTTTTTTATTGAAATAGATAATTTAAATATAAAGTAATAATTTTTGATATATTATTTTTTAATTAATGTAAATTGATTAAGCTTAAATAACAAATGGGAAAAATTTATTAAAATACGTAAAATTTTGATAAAAAGCAGAATTAATGTTTAACATTTTAATAAATTAGGCGTTTACTGTTCTATTTTAGTAAATTCAGGAATAATAACATATACAGCTTTAAGAAATAAAAGTTGGATAAAAAATGATATTCTAGATCTAGATGGAGGAGTATCTCTATTCTTACTTATACTTATTTTAAATTTTGGAATAAGGTTTGGGCTTTCAGCTTTTTTTGGCGAAACACCATATTTTTTACAATTAATTCTGAAAAGGCATAATTATATAAGAAAAATAACGATAGAAAATTTTATGAAAACATCTAATATAAAAAATTTGATGAAAAATAAGTAAATTATAAATACTAATTAATAATTCAGTTTAATACACAAATTTTAATTAATTTTATAGAGATCTGAATAATGTTCCATATAAAGAAGATAATATTTAAAAAGTATTAAAAAAAGAAAATGAAAAAAATTAAGAATAAAAAACTGTGAAATAAAATAATTCATCGAAAGAATAAAAAAACCTAATTCAAAATATCCCAATTTTCAAAGTAAATCTTTAAATGAAATAATATTAAATATTAAATTTAATATTAATCAAAATTATCTAAAGGTTTTTGGAACTATATTTTATAAAACCAACAATGTTCTAATTGAAAATATTTCTTATGATGATATTTCTAGCGGGTAAATAAATATAAATTTAAATTTTATAATTATTATTTATTAATAAGCCTATAGTTAAATAAATATAATACTATAGTTCTGATCAGGAAGTGCAAGATGAAAAACAAGAAGATGAATATGAACGAGATTAAAAAATAGCAATGAAAAATAATAGTTATAAAATTTGGGTTCAATCTCGTCTTTATAATAGAATTTGTTTTTTAAATAGACCAATAAGATAGCGCATTAATTATTTTTATAAAAAATTGAAGAAAGTTAAATAACATTCTAATAACCTACTATTAGAATATCTTTAAAGCGGATATAATGAAAAATAAGCCTATAAAAGAGTAATAAAAAAATAGCAAGCAGTATTTATATAATCTTTACCAGGTGTTTGGTTTAATTAGTTTAGGTATATTAATATTTATTTTTTATTTATTTATTTATTTATTTATTTACATTCATTTCAGTGATAAAACTGTAATCTTTAATATCTTATTTATTGTATTTCTTTATTGTATTATACAATTTGTTTGTTTAGAAAAACTACATATCAAAGATATTCTGTTATACAATGTTTAGAAGAAGAAAGATAATAAAAATAATAAAAATCACATGCTATAAAATAAAAAATAGGATTAGATTTACACAATATAAATACTTCTGAGTGTAGGAATTTTTATATACCTTAGGAATCACCTTTAGAAATAGACCATTCTTTGTTTAACCAAGATAAATATTTGTAGATAATACTAAGCCTTTAGAGTATGAGAGTTTAAGAATAAATAAACGATAAGTAATGTTTTCCACAATTAGAATTCCCTTAATTTAAAAATAATTTAATCTCGGAGTAAATAATTTTGGACTAAGTTAAATCGTTTTTTGTATAAAATTTTTCTAATACATTGTAAAATATAGAACTACTACATTTGATTAAAAATTAAGGTAATATTTATTAAATGCAGATATTTATATAAAAAAAATTAAGAAAAACTTTTATTATAAAAGACGATAATAATCAAAGTAAAAATGATTTTTAAAGATGGATAGGCTAAACAGAATTAACAAATAAGAAACCTAATGAATAAAAAAAATAATATTTTATTTTAGATTTTCATAATATATGCCCTCAATAATTAATTAATTACAAGCTTTTGGACCAAATTAAATAGAAAATATTTTTTTATAGTAAAGATACTAGCAATATAGAGGAAAAATAATTATTCGGCTTAATACACTAGGAAATGATTTTAGAATAAAATATATTTTAATTTTAATAGAAATTAAAAGGTAAAGTTATATAAATAGATAAAAAAAAAACATTTTTTGAATATTTTAAACTTTTAAAAAATTAATAAGGGATCTACGTAAAAATATATTAAGAATAATATATTGGGAATTTAATAGACTCAATAAAATTAAGAAAATAAAAAAATTAGTATTACAATGAAGATGAGTTACTGGATTTTATGTACAAATTGTTTAAATTTTCAAATTCATTAATAAAACTAGGCACAGTTCACGGGAACTTAACACCAAATAATATTATAATGACTTATGATAATTTAGCAAATTATAAAATTATAGGATATAATGACTTTTTATATTATGATTAAGAAACTGGATATATTAGCTTTTTAAGAAAAATAAAATAGGAAGAAAAAATGTGGTTTAGTCCTGAAATACTTAATTTATATAAAAAACAGACTTATGAGGTATAAAATACATAAAAGTAATCTGTAATTCTAGGTGATATGTTTTCAATCCTTAATATAATTATTTATATGATGACATTAGGAGAATCTTAAATTATTCTGAAAAATAGAAAAATAACTTTTTAAGAATACTTGAAATAAAATAATTAAGATTTAAAAAATCAGTATCCATTAATAACATCTTTAATAAATGAAATGCAGGAGAAATATTTTTCATCATAAGCCTAATAACAGGAAAAATATAAAGATACTTCTAAATAATTTTGTAATGAATATTAAATTAGTTTATTATAAATATCATTTTAAAATATAAATTATTTTAAGAAAAAGAAGAATAGCGAATAAAAATTGATAATTTTGACAAAATTATTAATAATATTAATAAAAATGACAGAAAATAATTCTAAGAAAGGAGACAGATCCTATAAAAAACTTCAAAAAATATTTAAAAATAAATTTTTAGACATAATTAGTAATTAGATTTTATTTTAAACTAAAAATAATAGTAAGCATAAAATCTTACATAAAATGAATTGTAGAGCAATTAGAAAAATAAATATGTTAGCGGGTATGAGTCTATTTCTTATTTTTTATATCTGAGCACTACTTACTTTAAATTATAACAGTATGGGAAAGCAATTAAACTTATTTAAATGTTATTTTAAAATAGCCAGGCTATTAAATAGTAACTAAATACGATAACAATAACCTCATAAAAAGAAAAAAATAATATTTCTCCTAATTTACAAAATTTTACAACTTAAATGTCCACAAAAGAAGATAGAGTTAATACAAGTATGTATTTTTATAATTAAACCCTTAATATTTTATAGGTTTTTAATTTTTTTTTAATTAAGGTGAATAAAAGTACTTCAATTAAATATTTTAAGAAAACCAAAGCTTTATATCAGAAAATAAAAGCATTTTATCCTTAACTCCATATTAATTTGATTTGTCAATTGTAAATTTATACCTTGTCGAAATATAAAGTATGATGGTAAAAATAATTATTTTTTAAATATTATCTTAATAATTTAATATTTTTTTTATATGATATAGAGTTTGGGTAACTATTAAGATGCGATCGACGAAATTCAGAAAGTAATGAAATTTATAGATAGCAAGTTTGAAATCTACCATGGCAATACATAGTAAATTACTGAAATGAAAGACCAAATAGAAAACTAATTTTAATTTCCTAAAATTAATGATAATTCTAAATTGGAAATTTCTAACTAATAATCGTAAATATTAAAAATTATTTATTTAAAATAAACTAATATTTAAAATAATTTTTCTCAAATTAAATTTAAATTATAACCTATATAAATTTTTTTCCTCTTATTATTTCTCTTATATAAATTATAAACTACAATATAATTGAAAAAAAGATATTTAATTTTACGCATTTAATATTTAAATAAAAAATTATAAAAATATAATTAATTTTTATAAAAGAATTAATGATTATTTTTATTTTTAAAGCTTAAGTTCTTTTAGTTTTTAAATAAAAATTTATATATATAATATTATAAATTAATCGCTAATTATTATTAATTTTGTAGTGAAATTAGTGAAAAAATTTAATCACCATAAAGTTAATAATATTTTCATTCAATATCCATGGAAAGTAAAAAAATTTAAACTTTTAGTAATAAATATTATTTAAAAATATTATGATTCATTTTATTATCAAGGTTGTGTTGAAAAAGATAATAGTAATTCCCATCAAAAATTAAATCACTTAAAAAAAAATATACAATATCTTCAATTTTATTGCATTTATTTAAGGTCAAATTTAAGTAAAAAAATAGAAATATCATAAAGTAAGCAACTGTTATAAAACATGAAGCTGCTTAAAGACAGTCTAATTAAATCATAACTGAATATTAAGAATATCTACTTTTATCATTTTAGTTCATTAAACAACTTAACAAGATATTTAAATATAACAAAGCTTATTATACAATATTAAATTGATAATAGTATGTTTATTTAAGCTGCAAACTTGATTTATGAAACTATAAAAATGTTAAATACAGAACTAAATAGTATGTCATCTACATTATTATCTCAAAAACGTGCAAAGTCAAGTACAAAATTAAATACTAAAATTTATATTCTTTTTTACTAGGTTTTAACGATAATTTTTAAATATAAAATAAAGGCATAGATTAAAATTTTGCAATTGAAAAACGAAGCCAAAGAATTAATAGTAATTTTGATTATTTAAGTATTAAAGATTTATATTAATTTAAAGAAAAAAAGGCATTGTGTCAGGAATCAGTTAATAAAAATTACTTATTATTGTATTTAAAAGAATTTTTGAGACTATAATTGTAAGTCGTATTTAAAAATGAATAAAACTACCATTAGTAATCTTATAAAGATAATACAGTTTAAAAGGTAGTAATTAATGCATTAAAAATATAGGAAAATTGCGAGTTGTACAATCAAAATTGTTTTTTAAATATTTTGGATGATCTAAAATTTTTGGGATTAATAACTGAATTTTCAATTTACTTGAAAAATTAAAATTTGTATACATAGTCATATTAAAAATTAAAAAATCTAATTTATTCTTTAAATTAAGATAAATAAATAGGGCAAACGAAACTGGTGGCACAATTAGTAAGTATCGGAGGATTATTAGATATAATTTAGATTGATCCCTATAAAAATACAATTTTGAATATACTAGTTAATGCATTGAAAATATTTCCTATTTAAAACAATATTTATCTTAATTTCATTATGGTATAATAAATTAATTATAATTTTATCAATTGTGAAAAAAGTAATTAATATAAAACTTTAATATAAAGGGAAAATTATACATGCAGTTAGGTGATACTAGCTATAAAAAAATTAGTCAATATTTTTTAAACAAGGCATACACCAATTTACATAATAATAAATAGGATAAAAATAAAGATAACAATAGTTACTAATTTAATATTCCTTTTGAACCAGATTTAAGGTATTGTTATATTTTGTAAACATAGATATTAGAAAGTCTTATATTTAGTAAAATATAGATAAAATCTACGAAAAAATCTGAAAATGATGAATATATAATTCATAATCTAATTGAAGACTTATCTAAGTTACTTTTAAAAGAAAAACCTAATCAAAAAAATAAAATAAAATATATAAATATGTAATTTATAAAATTATATTATTATTTAAAATATAAAAGAGTTTTAAATTATAAATTTATTTTAAAGACATGGTGAGAATTAGTTATCTCTAAATTATGGATTGAAAATAATAAGAATCTTATATTTTTCAGGATAATATTAAGTAGGATTGGATTTATGTGATAATAATAAACAATTTCTGCAAAATTTTTATTAAGAATATATTAATAAAATAAAAAATATTTAGTAAAAAATAGAAGAGATTAACTAGGAAGGAAAAAATAATGATGATGATATATAAAAAGTATTACGAAATAAGAATTAAACCACTCTAATAATTAGAAAAGATAATAAATAATATGAAAAAGAAATTAAAAAATGCGAGGATAAAAAAAAAAAATATTAAGAAAAAATCACATCATTGTTAAAAGAGTAGAATTAACTTATAACTTAGTCAGAGTATTATAAAAATGAAATGTTCCTAACTGAAAACTGGATTTTATTATTATAAACATGTATACAAAAATCTTCGATACGGATTTTAAAATAAGTTGTCGATTATATTAAAGGAAAGTCTTAAATACTAAGTAAGTTTTAATTTTATGTTAATTTTATTTACAATCTTATATATATTTATTATTAAGCCCAAGAAAAGCAAGCGTACTTATTTTAAGATAAAAAAGATGATTTAACATTAAGATACATTGCTCTTTCAGTTGCATACAAAGTTAAAGGGTATTTTTAACAAGCATTGAATATAACCGCTTTTATGGAAATAAAGTAGAATATTATAAAGGAAAAATTTAATGAAAAATAGCATCTTCAAATAAATTAATATCAATAAATTGAAATTCTTGCTTTATAAAGTTTAATTTTGTTGGAAAATTGTCTTATTTTTAGAAATTACTAGGAATATTAATATCCCTTTACAAATGATAATTATTCTGAAATTAGTCCGCAAACGCTTTTAATAAAAAGAGGAAATGAAAGAAAATAAGGTTAAAAATACAATAAAAAAGATAGATTAATTAAAATCGCTCGTCAAAAAATATTTAATTACAAAAATTAAGGGATAAAAAATTAATCTTAATAATTATTAGAAAAACTGAGTATATTAAATCAATATTTTACAGAATATCGACATGTATAAGTTAAACACACAATAGATCAAATTATTTGCTATATATGTTGGGGATAAGTAATAAATTAAACTATATAAATTTTTTTAATTTTATAAAAAATAAAATTTAGGGGCAATATCAGAAAGGTTATATAATTCAAAATGACTTAATTTAAAGACTTGACTACTTTGATGGATATTTCATAGATTAAGAATAACTATTTTTTAATGAATATCTAATAGATTTCACCTACGATACATTTTTAGACAGTCTATAATAGAATATAATTTTGGGACAATTTTAGTTTAAAATATCTAAATTTAATGATGCTATATAAATTTATGATAATATTAAAGAAAAAATAGAACTATTTTTAAAAAATTAAGGGTTTAAATCAGGTTAATATTAAGCTAAATCTACCTATTTAGAAATCGAGAATATTTTATTATTAGTTGAATGTTTAAATTTGGAATGCAAATTTTAAATTGGTTTAATATAAGAAAACTAAAAAGATTTATATATTATGATTTAAAGATATAAAGTAAAATTTTATAGATTAATAAATAAATAATTAATTAAATTAGTATTAACTATATTTATTTAGGAATATATGGCAGCTATAATTAACGACCAAAATATCAGTCTTATCTACCAAATTTACAGTGTAATAATAAGTAAATGTATAGCAAATTGTAAATTAATTTGCATGGAATACTCGGATGCTATACTATACTTTTAAAATTGTCAATAATTAATTAGTTGCTTTCCAAAAAAAATACTTTTTTACAATAAAGACGCAAGCTATTAATGTCTTCGAAATGAAATATATTATAAAGAAACGTAAGAATAGTTGAAATATATATAAAGTTTAAATAGTATGTGGGAACAAAATCCAAAAGAAATGCTAGAATAGCTTATTTTTAGAAATAAAAGTATCATATACGGAAATAAAAAATTGATAAACAAGACATTTAGTAATGAAATTAATGAAGGTTACCAAGATAAAAAACAAGAAGAAGAAATGTAAGAGTTAAATATACTTGATTGTTGTAAAGGTATTGATTTTCTATAAAATTAAATTGAATTGAATTAATCTCTATTTCAGTGTGAGTTTGGAATTCTAGAGGCTAGCTTGAGAATAAATCCAAAGCAAAATTGTATAAAAACATATTTTGATTGCAGAATTCTAAGCGCAATAGTTCTTGAATAGTTTGGAAAAAATTATTTGTATGGAAAAATATTAAATTTGTAAACGGAATCTTTAGTCAGTATTATTCATAATGAAGTAAATTATATTTTATATTGATTTTATATAAATATTATGTAATTATAAATAAAAGGTTATAGATGGGTTTTAAGAAAAGCTGTAATAAATTTAGTTTCAAGAAAAACAAATGGAGGATGATATAAATTAATAAATAAAGATAGAAATAAAAAATTTAAAAAAAGAGAGGAATTAAGTAAATAAAAAATAATAAATACATCATCTCAATCTTAATGATGATTCTTCACATTAAAATAAAAATCTTGGAAAGATGAAGAACAATACTTCCCAATTACATAAAACAGATTATAGCTCGATTGCTATCCAAGAACGATAAGACAATTTAGAGAATTAATAAGAAAATATAAAAGATGACATATTTTAATAAAATGAAATTTTCGAAAATGATTTTGAAAATACTGATATTGAAAACTATGGAATTATAGGATTTTAGACTGATAAATATTTATTAAAATTAAATAGTGTTTACGAATTAAGTGAATATAACAAAAGCCAATCAATTATTTATTATGCTCAGTATAATTTATAAATAACTTAAAAATTATTTTAGCATTTATTCATTTTGGAAATTAGCAAAAATACAGATAATATATCTTATGAGATATTTGTAGAATTATAAAAGCTAAAAAAAATTCAAGTAAATACTAAAGAAATGAAAGAAGAATTTGAGCATCTTACTTTGGACAGTTGTATGGCGAACTATGAGATGGAAAGTTCAAATATTTAAGCTTATAATGAATTAGATTAAAAAGAAAAATAGATATATGATTTTAGTCGTAAAATTTATATTTAATTATATTTTGTTATTAACTTTATTAATAAATTAAAATGTAATTTAAAACTAATTTATGTTTTTATAGTTAATATTGAAACAATATAGAACAAATTAATTTAAGCAGAAATTGATATAAGAAATAAAAAGATTATTACTTGTTTGAAAAGATTATAAGAATGTAAAAAAATTGAAAAATATATATTATTTAATGATAAATTAAATTTTTAATATCATTTATTAATTAGGTAAATAATGTATAATGAAACTCACGAACAATAATAAATTACATCCATTACTAGCCTTTTATTACTATTTAGAAGGAAAACTTCTCGAAATATAGGAAGAGATTATGGCTATAAATATAACTGAAATTTTATTAATGAAAAATTAAAGCCTTAAAGAATAAATAATTTTACAATAAAATAGCATAAAAAATAAAAAATATTTGATTAGTTAGGAAAAAGAAGAAATTTCAGAACAAATAGATTAAAATAGAAAAAAATCATTACATATAATAAAATCCATGAAATATGATGAAAAATCTGATAAATGTATCCAAGCATAGGATTTTCAACTATCAATTATTTAAAAAATATTTTTAATTCAATAGCTCATTTTATAAAATAAATCTTTAATAAAGATTTTTGATGATTATAGAGAAAACAAAATATTGCACTTTTTAGAAAAAAATTTAAAGTAATTTTTATAGGAAAGACTGTAAAATTTAGATGATTTTGAGAAGGAGTTTTTATTTTATTAAGGTGAATTATAATAATAATTTAATAAATTTGGAAGCTGTGAATAACTAGTTGGATAATTTTGTTTTGGATTTAAGATTAAAAAATTTGATACTAAATCTCTATCATAGAATGAACAAACTTTTTAATAAAAGTTATAAAAGTATTAAAAGATACATCATTTATTAGAAAAATTAGAGTAATTAAAATTATCTAAATAGGGAACACCATCCAATTAAGAATTAGATTAAGAAATAAATAATTAAATAAACGATGATGATTTATAATTCTTTTAGTTTATGAAAAAAAAAATTAAAATTTATAATATTTACAATAGTTAATAGCTTAACAATCAATAAATAGAAATCTTATTTCAAGATTGGAAAGAAGAATAAAATTAAAATGACCAAAATTATTATAAGACAGTTTAAGAATACAGATAAAATATGATTAATGAAAATAAAATTTCTAAAAAATAATAATAAAACTTTTTATAAAATGAATTTTATAAAAAAAATTTAGATTATTATAAATAAGATGACAAATATTTATATTATAATCCTAGAAAAACTTCTGATCAAGTCATATTGATAATAAATTCTATTTATGATAGGTTAGAGTATACTAGTTTTAATTATTAAAAGACGCCTGAAATAAATTTAACTAGAAGATTGGCTGACACTTACAAAAAAAAAAGGAAATTATATGAAAAAGGTTTAATGATAATTAAATAACTTAAATTAAGTTAATACAATTAAAATATGGCCTAAAAAAAACAAAATTTACTAAGAAATCCCCTGCCTTAAAAAAAAATTGAACAATAAAATTAAAGTTCAGATTAGAATATTAATTTATAAAATATTATTGATATTGAATACTAAAAATTAGACAACGATAGGGAGTAAAAAAAAAGAATTTTATAAATTAAAGAAATTATTATGACACACTTCAATAATTAGTTAGATATAGACTTTGACAAATTATGCAAAAATTTAAAAGACCCTCATCATCTCTTATAAGACTATATAATAATAGATGTATGAATAAATTATTTTCATATAAATTTATATTAGTAATAATTATTAAATATAAATATATATATTATTAGTATAATAAAATATTCAAAAATTAGATACATTTATATTATTTTTATATATAAGATTAATCAAATGAAAACAGTTTTGTCATCTTTTAATAACCATTTTTAAAAATCTTTATAATTGACGTCTAAATCTTTAAAATCTTCATCTGAATCATTACTATTATTGAAATCAGTTTTATAATTTTTATTGCTTTCCTAATATAATATTTTAATTAATTATTAGTTACAAATAGGATTTATCCTATATATATTAATTAATTTCCTACCTTTATTAATTATTCGATATCATTTTAACTCTCTTTGTATCTTCTTGAAAGACCCTATTTTTTATAAACATTATTGTTTATTTTTGAATATATTAAAATTATTATTAATTAAAATGATTACCGAAATAATATTTCTTGATTCCTGCATATTTTGATCGAATAATGTACAAAATTCGTTAAAATCTAATTCTTAAGAATTTACTTCTTATTTTGACATAAAATCTTCAATGTCAAAAGTCAACTCAAAGGTTACTTTAATTATATCAATGATTACTGATCTTTTTATGGTTCCAGTTCTATCTATGTTTCCTCCCATCGCAACAAAAGCGTCAACTTTTTATATAATAAATTATGAGAATTTATTTATATTAAAACAATATTTTTATATATATATTCAATATACGAATAATCATTTGTCTAATTTTTTTAATTAATATAGGTGCATATATTTTTTTATAAAAAATTTCAAGCTTATATTTTGAAAATATTATATTATTTTTTATTTAATAGGCTAAATATTATAATATAAAAATTAATAGAATTATTATTTATAATCATAGTATAGTAAAGTTTGATAAATATAAGTTATTTTCTTGTTTATAAAAATAGAGAGAGTATTAATTTTTCCACATTTATTACCATATTCAGAATTTTTAGATGTCGATTCTATTTTTCTCTCAGCATCTACATAAAAATTACAAAATTTAATCAAGTCTATTTTTTAACCATTATACTTAGCTATATCATCTGCAATCATTTATCTAGTATTGGGATTAAATTTAATTCCAGACTCTAAAATTATACATAGAATTTTAATAGTATTTATTATTAAAAATATATTTGACAATAGTTTATACCATTCAATATATCCATCATGTTATTATTCTAAATACAACCATTATTAGAATATTTTTCAAAAATTTATTTTATCAATTTAATTTTTTCTACTGATAATCCAGTATTTTCTTGTATTAAATTCAAATCTTCATTTGGATTAATTATTGCTTTCCTTTATGACTTATTCCTTAAACCTCCAATCATGGATAATCTCGCAATTGATGACCTTTTTTACATTTTTTACTTATTTATAACTTCTCTTTAATTTTTTCAATTTAAGCTTTTTAGATTATTTATTTTCAAGTTATTTTATATACAGAATATAATAATTATTATAATTAATTAATTTTTGTGGTTTTATGAAATTACACTTTATTTTGAGATATATTATTTTTGTTTACCTAGTATTGTTACAAATACTTAATTTCCTAAATTTTTTTATATCAAAAATATGGTCATTTTAAAATTTTCTTTTTTTGATACATATCTGTAGTACAAAAAATAAATTTTATGAATAATATACTAGTAATAATTAAAATTAAAAAAAAATATTGCAAAAATTAGTTTTTAATACATTAATTGGTTATAGTAGTATATTATAAAATAATTTATATTGAATTATAGTATTTAGTAATGATTATTTTGAAACTTTAGTAATATTAAATCAACTTCCACAGTTTAAACAAACTTCAAACTCATTTCCTTCTTCATCTTTAATAATGTCATATTTTGGCTCTTCTGTAGGTTTTTGGAATTTTTTAGGTTTATTTTATTATAATATTTGATCTTTATTTTTGATTTCAATATCTCCGGCTGTTTATAATAAAGATTCAACATCTAAGGTGAATTTGATGGGATCGGCAGCTGGTCTAGTTCTTAAATAATACATTCCTAATTAAATATATTTATTTTAATAATTAACTGATATTATATTAAAATTTATAAATCTATAATTTTATATTTGTTAATATGTTACCAGTTTTTAATCCCTATTCCCATGCATAAAAATGCATAGAACACATCTTACTATAATTGGGCTATGCTATATGAATATTTAATGATTAACTTTAATCTATAAATTATCCTCTACTTTTTGCCAAATCAATAATTTTTTTTTGGCTAATTTCCCATACAGTTTTATATAGATTTTTTATATCATCAGGAATTTACTATATTTTTTATATAGATCCATTGTATTAGATGAGTTAGTTTTTAATATCGACAGTCCATAAATTCTAAAAATTGATAAAAATTAAAAAAAAAAAAAAATAATTTTGGTTTTTACTCTTTCTATTAGATCCTAAACTAAATATTAATTAATGCACACGAATTCTCCAGATAATACTCTTCTAGTATATAAATTACTTGTTAATGGTTCAAAAGATTCAGTATTTCCCATAATTTGACTTGTACTAGCAGTGGGCATAGGTGCAACTAGCAAAGAATTTCTCAAACCATTAATTTTTATTTACTCCTTTAATCCGTCCCAGTCATATCCATTTCTTGGCTTATAGTCCCACAGGTCAAATTACAACAAGCCTTCGCTTGCGGGAGAGCCTTTAAAAGTTTCATAAGGACCTGTAAAAGTTAAAAATTAATATTTAAGTAATAAAAATTAAAAATAAATAATTTAACCTTCTTATTTAGCCATTTCCATGCTTTTTTTGCAAGCGGCGTAGTAAATTGTTTCAAATATTTTTTCGTTTGCGTCTAATGCACCTTATGATTCATAAGGCAATTTCATTTTAACAAAAGCATCGGCCAACCCTTAAACTCCTATTCCAATAGGCCTGTGTCTCCAGTTAGAAACTTTGGCTTCTTTTACAGGATAATAGTTATTTTCTATAACTCTGTTCAAATTATACACTATTTAGCCTACAATTTCTTATAACTTTTCATAATCGAATTTACCGTCATCATTTACAAACTAAAAGAAATTAAAAATAAAATAAATATAATGCACAAATTTAAATATTATTTGTTTTTACTTTGGGTAAACATATAGATGCTAAATTGCAAACAGCCACTTCGTCTTTAGATGTATACTAAATAATTTCAGTACATAAATTAGATTGTTAAATTGTTCCTAAATTTTTTTAATTGGACTTTCTGTTACAAGCATCTTTATATAACATATAAGGAGTTCCAGTTTCAATTTAGGCATCGACTATTTCATGCCATAATTGTCTAGCTTTAATAGTTTTTCTCCCTTTGTTTTATTCAAATAAGAAAATTAAATACTAAAAATTTTTTATTATATAATGTTACCTTTTCCTTCTTTTTCGTAAGTTTCGTATAATTTATTGAATTCTTCTCCATATACTTCGTGTAATCCAGGACACTCATTGGGGCACATTAAAGTCCATTCCTTAAAAATAATTGAAATATAACTATAAAACTTATTAAATATTTTAAATATATAAGTTTACCTGGTCTTATATAACCCTTTTCATAAAGAGGTCTGGGATCCATAAAGCGTAAAATAGGTCTCTGGCTCTAAAATCTTCCTTTCCATGATTTTTCCTTAATTATAAAAAATCAAAAACGTCAGCGTGCCAAGGCTCTAAATACATAGCGAAAGACCCTTTTCTCTTTCCTCCTCCTTAATCAACGTATCTAGCGGTATCATTATAAACTTTAAGCATAGGAATAATTCCGTTTGAAATACCGTTCGTACCTTTAATATAAGAATCTTTGGCTCTTATTTAATGGGTTGTTACTCCAATTCCTCCAGCTGATTTGGAAATCAAGGCACAAATCTTAAGAGTGTCATAAATACCTAAAAAAAAAAAAAAAATTATATATTGGTATACTATTACGGATGATAAATGTTAATAATTTAAATTTTTAATTAATTTTTTTTTGTTTACCTTCAATACTATCTTCTTACATTTAAACTAAGAAACAAGAGGACATTTAAGGTTTAGGTGTTCCAGAGTTAAATAATGTAGGAGTTGCATGAGTAAACCATTTTTGACTCATCAACTCGTAAGTTTTAAACACATTTTCTAAATCATTTTTGTGAATTCCTAAAGAAACTCTCATTATCATATATTAAGGTCTCTCGACAATTTTTTGGTGAATTCTTAGCAAATAAGATTTTTCCAAAGTTTTAAACCCAAAAAAGTCATAGGTATAATCTTAAGATTAATTTATTCGCTTGTCTATTTCTTCAGCATGTTCTTTTACAATTTTATAAACATCTTCATGAATTAAGCTAGCGTTTCTTCCTATTTTAAAATTTTAAAATTTAAAGATTTTTATTATTTTTAAATTATCGAAATTTATCAATACCTTGTTTATCCTTATAATTATAAAGATCGAAAACAGTTTCCGAAAACGAATTTTTTGTTTCTTTATGTAAATTACTGACTGCAATTCTGGCAGCCAATTTTGAGTAATGAGGATGAATAATATTCATGTAAGCACAAGTTTCAGCGGCTAATTCATCTAAAATAGCAGTAGTTACGCCATCATACCTTATATTTATAATTTATAAATTAATAAAACAACTTTTATTTCATTTTATCAATATAATATTAGTTTTATATTTTAATAAAAAAACTAAAAGTTAACAAAATGTGAATTTTTTGATTTATAAAAATATTTACATTCCCATGCAGACCTTTTAAACAATTAGGTCAATATTTACATATTTTTTATTCAAAGGTTCGTCAGTATTAAAAGCGAGTTTTTCTATTCTGTCTCTTATTTCCTCAAGCTTAAGCATGGCTCTTTTTCCATTTCTTAAAGTAACGTAAAAAATGTTTTTAGATTCCAGCATCTAATAAAGTTCATCAATGGTCAAAATTTTATGATTGTGGTCCATTTTTTTATTATTAGTTTTTTTTTATTATTTTTTTTTTTTATTTTTGTTTTAATTTTTATAATATAAATTTTTTTTAAAAACCAATTATAATAAAAAATTTGTGATTTTAGTGGATGAATACTTAATCACTTAAATTGCTTTAAAAAAAAACCCGCTACTACAAGTTAAGCAAAATACAAACAATCAACTCCTCTAATTTTAAAATAAAATCTTAAATGAGTAAGCTTTTTTTACTTTTTAAATAGATATAATAAAAAATATCTTTATTTGGTGCTATTTGATTATATAAACTATATGGTGTATTTATTCATTTAAAATTTTAATTTATTTAAGTTTCTTAAAAAGTATAATTATGTTACAAAAAAGGTCATCTTATTATGATTAATTTGGTATGACTAATCATAATATTACGGAAAATTAAATTTCCCAGAAAATTTTTTAAAAATCCAAATTAGGTGGAAAACTATAAATTAAATTTTACTTAATTTGTAATTGGTTATAAAATAAATAAGGAAATTTATAAAATTATCTATATGAGAATTTTAATATTTTCATATTCAAAATTTATCATTCTAACATTATAATTAATAAAATAAACTTAAAATATTTTACCCGTTAATATAAAATTTATATAAATAATTTATGATTTAAGAATTAAATTAATAATTTAAAATACTAAAAACTTAGGAGGAGCTATTTGAAACATCCTATAAAATAAGAATTTTAGGTACTGATTAAATTTAAATCAAATTTAAATATATTCAATTACTGGTAGAATAATAATATTTTTATTTATTATAAATTATAGGAAATTCAAAAAATGGAGAATCATATTTATATATGAACAGAAAAAGTAATTAACTAATGGTAATTAAAGAATATAATTAAGTGAAGAAAAGTGACTTTTTTCAATTCTAATTTGCGGTTTATAATACAATAAAACTTTAACAACAATATAGATGTATTCCAAAGATTATAGGTTAATTATTTTATTTTTGAAAATTCTAATATGTTGACTGAATATTTAAAATAGGAGTTCAATAAAATCGAGCAATATTTGAAGGAATTAATAATAAATTTATAGAAAAATAAAGAGAAACTTTAATTGTATGGCAAGAATATATTCCTAGTTTTTACGAAATTCTTCAAGAAAAAATAGATAAGAAAATTAAAATTGAGCCAATAGAAGTAGTTTATCTGTTAAAAATAATTTTTAAACTAATTTTTCAAATTCATTCTTACGGCCTATTTCATGGAAATATTAAACCTTAGAATATTCACCTTAAATTAAGAGAAAATAATAAGGAAAAATCATATGTTAATGTAAAATTTAATTTTTCAAGATAAATATCATAATTTTATTTATGTTAAAAAAATTTAAAAACTCTTTTAATTATAAGAGAGTGGTATTTTTAAAAAACTATGACGGAAGGGTTTAAAATACAGACGAATTTTTAATAGGAAAAGATTTTTAAATATATTTAAGTGATTTCGGTGAATCTACAGCCAATATGTATAAAAAATTAATTACTTTATTACTCATTTTATTAAATTTTAAATTCAAGGAAAATATATAATATATATACAGCGCCTGAAATTAAAGAAAGGGTAATATTATAATCATTTATTATTTATTAAATAATTTATTTAAATACATATAATTTTTAAGATTGAACAAGAAAAAGACTACCCATACAGCGATAAATCTTCTCTAATGCCTTTTACAGATGTTTACAGTTTAGGAGTTATCGGGTTAATTCTTTTAAATCCAGGAAATACTAAAATGAATAGTAAAAGTATAAAATTGGATTAACTTTTGGAAAATTTGTATGTAAGATGCAAGGATGGATAAATTCCAAAGTAACAATTATTAAAATAAATTATATTTATTTATACAGTTAAGTTAAACTAAGCATATTTATTTTTAAAGACAGCTTTTCTAAGTAATTCATTAAATGGTAAGTTAAGATCCAGATTAAAGACCTATTCTAGAGTACTGTGCCGAAAAATTTGAAACAATAGAGTATGAAATGACATAATTAAAGTCTCAAGAAAGCGTAAGAAAATTAACTAAAAAAGAGTTATTTATTTTGTAAAAAGCAAAGTAAATTGAATAGATAAAAACTAACACGTTGAAAGAGATGAATTCGAGAACTGAACATAAAAATTAGTAAAACTATTGGATAGATTGGAATCATGTAAAATTTTTATAAAATAAAGTTTATGAATCAAAATATATCCAAATATTTTAAGAAATTTTTATTTATTTTTTAGGTGCATAATAATATGTTTTGGTGGAAGGAATATTAAAAATACTTTCATGGAGAATTAATAGGTTCTTAAAATATAGGAATAAAATGTTTTTCATGTTGGAACATATACTAACAGGCATAAGAATAAATTGACAGTTTAAATAATGAAATATTGTAATGGAAAGATGATGATAAAAATGACTGATATTTTTAAATAAAACTAAAATATTTTTTTAAATTGGAAAATTTATAATAACATTAGATTTTATATAAAATTTTATATATTTCTAGAATATTTTATTATATATATAAATTTATATTTTAATCATTATTTTATTTTTATAATTGACAAATTTATGGGATATAGGTATATAACATTAAATAACATATAGGTGTACAAATGAATAAAGTTAATATATATTTTCAAATAAAACTCTAAATTATTTCGAGTAGAATTCTAGAACCTGAAGATGAGGATTTAGAAGCTTCATCAGATTGATTGGAATTTTCATTTTTGGAATCATCTTTATCACTACCCTTAATAGCGCCAACCCCATCACCAATGATAGGAATCAAGATGATGAGTAAAACACCTATCACTATAAGGGCGACCATTATTTTTAATTTTAAATTCCTATAGTACATAATTCTTTCTAAATCGTGAGATTATTTCTGTAATTTTTCCCCTGCATTTTGTAGTCCCCTTGACTTTTCGTGCAAATCGTCGAGTTATTTCTAATTTCCAACCATATTATGTATATTGTCATTCATTTGCAGTCTAACTTGGTCCAAATTGGCCTCGGCTTCAGAAACTTTATCAATTGAAGCCAAATCATTATATTTTTGGAGCAGTTCTTATACTTTAGACTTACAATGGTATTTTATTTCAGTTTCATCAGCAGTTTCTAGGTTTGGAAGAGTTTCTAAATGCTTCAACAGCTCCTAAATAAATTTGTACGCTATTCTTTCTGGATATTTTTGCCCCGATTGTAAGTAGTAGTAAAACCCATGGTTGTCTCTTTAACAGTACCAAAATGAATTTTTCCCAGTCAATTTTTACCTTTCATTAGGCTAAAGACCCACTGATAAAATTTAATTTTTTGTATTTTTTGATTTTTCTATTTATTGTTACAATTCGGATGGATTAGTTGCTTACATTAATATGTCTTTGTACTCAGTTCCGAACATAAAAAATATTATCTTGTTAGCATTGTTTTACTACATTTTTGTATTTTATTATAATTTTACTTGACTAAGTTAAAAATATATTACTTATTATTTTTTTATTTATATTTTCTTACTATTTATTTCTTTCCCTGTATTTAAATAATTGATTTCAGAATTAAAATATTATATTGAAAAATATAATGTTGGGTTAGAAATAATTCCGAATAATAGTTTTCTTTATAAAAATTCAATCAACTATATAACAAATACTTCAAAATTTCTGTTAAAATTTGATAGGTTAAAAAAATGAGTTAACTTAATTATATTATAAATAAAACTAAAACATAGCTTTAGATCTTCTTTTTGTCTTGAAATTTAAAAGTAAAATAATTGTAATATATATATAAATATCTTTCTTCTCTTATTTAATCTTAAATTAAATTTAAGACTTCATAAACAATAAACATCATGAATGTAATATGTAAATTATTTAACAATTATGCATTTTAATTTATTTTGAATTATCTTTTATTTTTAAAATAATAATTAAGTCTGCATTAAAAATAATTTATAATCGGAAAATAATATAATAATAAAATTTCAAATTAAATATTATTTTATTTATTTAAATGATAGATTTTTTTTTAACAATATTATTATGTTTAATATTTACTTTAATTTTTATCTATAAGTTAATAATATAATATAAAATATTTTTATTCAATTATAATATAAAGGATTCTTTAGGAAAATAAAAAGTATTTTAATATTTATAATTCAATTAATAAAAATCAAGAACTTGAAAATATATTATAAATAAATAAAAGTAAAATTTAAATTAAAAAGTTTTTTAAATGAGCTAAGTATAATAATAACCCTAAGATGGTTATCTTTAGCCTGAACAACTAAATTACATTTAATAAATGGATTAATAGTAAGAAGAATTTTAGAATAACTAAGATCCATAATAAGGCTATCAATACCAGTAAAATAATATCAATTCATAGAATTATGAATATTAAAACAATTAGTAAGGATAAGAAGGAAAACGATTTATGGGTGAGGATGAAAATGATTTTTTGTAGGATTAGTAATAATAATATTATTAAAATGAGTAGTTTCAATAAAATCCATAAGAAATTGAAGCATTAAACTATGATTTAAACTAATAAAACCTATCCCCTTCGTCTTAAAAAGAATACATTTAATTTTTATAAGACAAATTAAGAGAATATGAAGTTTAGCTATCTGGAAAATAAAATTCATTTGGGTAGGACCAATAAACTCCAATTGCTATTTATAAGAACGGGTAGAATAATGAAAATGGATATTAAGAAAATACTGAAAAATAATAAGTTTCCCAGCCCCCTTAATACCCTAAAGGTTATGAAGATTGGATTATAAGGTGAAATAATTTAACAATTTAAGTGGTTTTAATGGTTTTAATTATTTTAATTTCAGTTTTACCCTAGATTAATAATTTATAAATATAAATTAACATAGGTAATCAATTTCTCCTAAGAAAAATGAATACTTTTCCGAAAATAATTATTATCAGGATTATAAATAGTATACTTTCAAGCCTAATATTAATTAAAAATCGCTTAAAATGTCATAGAGATTAGAAAAACAACCTGAAAGTTACATGGTAAAATACCTGTATGGAGATGCTTTATCTAGGTTTTCAAAAATTTAGAATAAGCAAAGGGAAATTGAGTAAAACATAAATTAATAAAGTAACAGATCGAAAATTGGAATGAAATCTCAAAAAATAGTTTTAAAAAAAATCGAGGAATCATTATCAAATATACTTAACACCATTGAAGAAAGCGAAGAGTTATCTTTTGAAAATCTAGGTTACTTTTTTGAGTAATTAGGACTTTTTAAAGCCCTCAAATTCAAAAAAACTAATTAAAATGAAACATCTTTATATTTACATGATAGATAAAAGGTAGATATATAAAGGTTGTCTCGTGAAATGCAGTTCCATGAGTAAATATGGAAGGTATTAATTAACAATAATCCAGAGGCTAAAATAGTAAATAAACGATTAATTTTTGAATTTACCATGATTCTTTTAGAGAAGAGACTTTTTATAAGTTAAAGCATTACCTTAATGGAACACATTTTGAAAGAATCATTCGAAGGAAATATAAATATTCCATTAACTATAAAATAAGCAGAAGAAAATCAATTAAACTCATAATAATTTTAAAATCAAGAAGGAGAATAGTAATAATAAGAGGGAGCATAGAGTCAAGATGAATAAAATATATTATGGAGTCTTGAGCAATTAATTAGTGAGTTCAGAAAATTATTTGAAGATAAAACTAGTTTAATGGAGTATTATGGTAGCCAAAAACCAATTTTAGATTCAGTTAATGAGTAAAATGATGAAAACAGAACTTTTTAGCCTAAAATTAATAAGAAATCTGCTATAATCGATAAAAATAATAATGGTGAAAGAAAAAGGTATGACCTATTATATGACCACTCTAAGTATCTTTTAGAAAAATAGAAAGAATAGAAAGAAAGGTAGGAAATGTAAATTCTTGAGTAGTGTACGTTTTAGCCCTAAACAAACGACTTTAATTTCAGAGAATATTCAGATGCCGCTTAAAGTAGATTTGAAAAACTCTATAATTTACAAGATCAATGGTTAATGAAAAAAAGCCAAAATAAAGCCTTTTTAGATTAATAGAGAATGAATTCCGAATTAAAAGAGTGCACTTTTAAGCCAAAATTGGTGAGCAATGTACCAATTAAGTAAGCAAATACCGATGGATAATTGGATTAAAAATCATTTTTGACGGAAGTTAAAGGAAGCGAACAAGTCATCTAAAGGTATTAAAAAGCCAGAGAAGAAAAGCAGTAAATCGCTAGTTACTGGGAAAAAAAAGAAGAAAATTGGAAAAACCACGATGTCACAAAGACAACTGAAACCTAACCATTTTCTTTTGCTTTATAAAGTCAAACTCAGAAAAGTTTCAGAAGAGAAAAAGGAGAAATTTTGGGATCAGTCGATGTAAACTACGCCAAAGGAAAAAAAAGCAAGATAGTCATATACAAAGGAGACAACCCCAGAAAATTAGCTTCAGGATTTGCGAAAATCCACAATTTGGGCGAAGAAATGACTGAATGTCTAGTTGAAATGCTCGAACAATACATTCAAAACGTTGAAACGCAACCTGAATAACAAGAACAGCAATCTTAATGATAATAATAAACCTTATTATATATATATATTAAAAAAGTTATAATTTATCACACTATAAAATTCTTAAGATTATAAACTGATCTTATCTTTAAAAATATTTTATAATTATTAAATTAAATTTAATAATTATCCTGTTCTTTAAGTTTCTTTAAATATTATTTAAATGGAATTTTAATAGTCACAATTAATATATGTATTAGTTGAATTTTAATTAATATATAATTCTAAACAAGCTTAATTAGAATATACAAAATAATATGGAAAACTAAGTTTAAAATATAAAAGTAACTATTTTTTAGCCATTATCATATTAAAAAATAATAATGCAGTAAAATAATTATATTTTAATAATTATAAAATTTATAATAGGTACTATTTTTGCACGGATTAGAAAGTGGAGTATAAGGATCAAAAGCTAATTATTTAAGAAAAAACTTTAAGGAAGTTTGCGTTCCAGATTTAAAAATTTCGGTCTATAAATTAAATAAACAAAATTCTATTCTCAGAAAATTATTATTTAATCCTAAAAATTGGTTATCTCCGAGAATGGCCGGACTTGACTCTCTTTAATGTTGCGTAGATATAGCTCAATAATAAATAAAACAATTTAATCCTGATATAATAGTAGGAAGTAGTATGGGAGGAGCAATTGCTTGCTCAATACTTGCTGGACTAAAAGAAAAATAATTTTAAAAAGGTAAATTACGACATTATTTTTAAAATATAAATTTATTAAATATAGCTAAAAATTAATAAAATAAAAAATTTAAGGAGAAAACCAGTGGTAAGGATCAGTATTGTTATTAGCTCCTGCATTGGATTACTACTTATAAAAAACATGGAACTAAAGTTTGTAAGAATAATGGAAACAAATTCTGGCGTAAAATTTATAAAATAGTACAAATAGATATGATATTTAAATATACCATGGAGACCTAGATGATACCGTGCCTCTATAAAATAGTAATGACTTAATAAAACTATGCCCATAGATAAAATTAGAAATTTTGTAAGGTGGAGATCACAGACTTAACAGCAGCCTTATAGATAATAATAAGTTAAAGGAAATTATAATAAAATAAGTTTAAGAATATTAATAAAAGTAGGGGATATAATAATAACCAAAGTGAAAATTATAAATAAAATTCAAATTTCATACAATAAAATTTAAATATTAAATATCTTTATAAAAAAATATTATATCATAAAATAATTCTTTCAAATATAATTATTTATTCATTATATAATTTAAAAAAATTTTTAAAAGTTATTTATCTAAATAAAGCATATTTTGTTTTAAATATATTATAAAACTTACGTATTCGCTAAAATAATTGATATTTATTTGATCGGAATTAATTAGAATTTTCAAATTGATTAAACTTAAACAAATATTTCCGCAAAAATAAATTAATTTAAAGTGTTAATTTTACAAATAGAATAGATCATACATAATTTAATTTATAGCCAAGAATTTTATGAATACTTTTAAGAAACATAAAAAATAAAAATAAATAAAAATAAATAAATAACAAACTATAACTTTCATAAAACAGCCTTTAAAATGTAAGAATACGATGAATAAGAAGAGGACTTCGGACCTATGCTTGTTAATAAGTTAGAAGAAAAAGGAATCAATAATGCTGATGTTAAAAAATTGATAGATGCTGGTTTTAACACTGTAGAAGCTGTTGCTTTCACTGCTAAAAAAAATCTTATCACTATCAAAGGTATTTAAATTAATACTTTTAATTTTTTCATTGTATTTAAATTTGAATTTATAAAAAATTAAATTGCGATATAAACCTATTATTATAGTAATGTACATTTTGAAATTTAATATAATTTTATTAAATATTAATAGGTCTGACCGAAGGAAAGGTAGATAAAATTTTGGAAGCAGCCCTTAGTTTAGTTCCAATGGAATTTTAAACTGCTAGTGAATATTTAGATAAAAGAAAAAATATTATATAAATAACAACTGGTTCAAGCGAGTTAGATAAATTGTTAGGAGGAGGTATAGAAACCAATTCTATCACTGAATTGTTTGGAGAATTTAGAACTGGAAAAACCCAAATTGCCCACAGTAAAGTTTATTAAATTTTTGTATATTAAATATAGAAGTTTTTTATTAATTTTAAATTTTAATTTTCAAGCCCTATGTGTAACTTGTTAACTTCCTAAATCGAACGGAGGAGGAGAAGGAAAAGCCATGTACATAGATACCGAAGGAACTTTCAGACCCGAAAGACTTTCCAGCATAGCTGAAAGATTCGGCCTAGACCCCACAGAAGTGTTGGAAAACGTAGCTTTTGCAAGAGCTCACAATTGCGATTAATAAAATAAATTACTTATGTAAGCCAGTGCTTTAATGGCCGAAAGTAGATACGCTTTGTTGGTCGTCGATTCTGCCACTGCCCTCTACAGAACTGATTACAGTGGAAGAGGAGAACTTTCCGTTAGATAAAATCATTTGGGAAAATTCTTGAGAAATTTACAAAGAATAGCGGACGAATTTTCTGTAGCCGTTGTAATCACTAATTAAGTCATGTCTTAAGTAGACGGTTCGGCTATGTTCGCCGGAGATGCCAAAAAACCTATAGGAGGGAATATTATGGCCCATGCATCTCAAACAAGACTTTATTTAAGAAAAGGTAGAGCTGAAAGTAGAATTTGTAAAATTTACGATTCTCCTTCTTTGCCAGAATCTGAAGCCATTTACGCCATTGGAAAAGGTGGTATCGAAGATTATAATGAATGATTTGTTTTTATAAAAAAAAAAAATTGTAAAATACCACTAACCAATATATCTAATACTTAAGGATATCAATATATACGTAGATTTTATTACTTATTCATGTTATATAATTTAATTAAGTCTAATTTCCTATATAAAATTTATATTATAATATCATTTTTTCTTATATAATTTAAGTGTTAAATTTGAGTATATAAGTTAAAAATATTTTTTATTTTTTAGTTGTATTTTATTTAAGTGCTATAAAAGTAAGTTTATTAATTAAAAATTTTATTATTATTATAAATAATAAAATTAATTGGTATTATGTAGTAGAAATCATTATTATAATACTTTAATTATTTTTAATTGTGTTTTTTGTTTAATAAAATGAATTCCGAAATTATGGTATAAAATACTATTAAATAGATTAAAACTGATGGCGACTAAAAGCCTAAAGATTATTTATAAATTAAAAATTGGGAATAAACTGAATTAATAAGTGGAGATGGAAATAAGCAATTTATAAATAATAATGATGCCATGAATGCATAATAATAATAAAAGTTTTATTTTGAATAAAATAATGTTATAGACTAATCTTTTTAAAAAACTGCTTAAAAAATAAGTGAAGAATTTGAATACTAAAAAACTTTAGATTAATAAATTAAATTATAATAATAAATAGAAAATGAAGAAAAATTTAAAGATTTTTAAAGAAAATTAAAGAAAATATCACTTAATTAATAAAATAAAGACTAAAATTTTTAAGATTACTATTTCTTTAACAATAAAAATAAAAATAAAAATTATGCTACCAAATCCTTTTTGAGTAATAATTAAACCAACTAAAGCATAAACCATTTTGAGAAAAGTAAGGATAATGAGTTTAAACCCTTTAATTAGGAGAGGGATAAGTAAATATATTTACATATATTTTGTTATTTATTATTAATTTTAAATAAATTTTAAAAATAGACTGGGTTATTTAATTTCACCATATCATCAACAATAATAAAAAATTAATTTGAAAAAATACTATGGTAAAAAAAGTAATGTTAAAGTGATCAATAGTGTATAGAATAATGAAACTAAAAAAATGATATAAGTTGGAAATATAATTTTTTTTGATAAAGGATACCAACTTAATGGAAAATTTAATAAGTAAAAAAGATAGTAATTGATAAATGAAGAAGTCTAAGGATAAAAAAAGAATTTTTTATATATTTAGTAAAATAAAAGTTAAAAAATGATAACATAAAATAGCCAAAATATTATAGATTGTAGCTACAGGTATATAGACGGAGTAAAATAAAAAGTAAGTTCTCAAAGAACAACATCTTATCCAAATATTTTCTAAAATTTATGCAATAAAAACAATAATAATTAAGACAAAAATGAATAGTTTATCAAATCTAACTCTAATATTCTTATTAAGAATTTTGATGAAGTTTAATCGAATAAAAAAAAAAGTGGATTCATATAAATATTATCCAATATTGAGTAAAATAAAATATTTGAACACCAATAATATTACAACAAATAAAAAATTTAAAATGCATCAAATCATGAGTATAACAAAAAAATTAATTAAAATTTAGATAATAGTAATTTTCTAACATCAAAAGGCTAGATTATCAATAGTAAAAATAGGTTCGCTTCTTTAAATAATTCCATTTTCCTCAACGGTTCTGTTACTAATAAAATGAATTACGAAAAATTCCAGCTAAATGAAAACTAGTTTAACAATGTAAAAAAAAGTGTTTATTTAAATGATTAGTAAAGTAATGGCCATATCTAGAAATACAGAACTAGCGATAATTCATTTTAATCTGATATTAATACTTTAGAAAAAAAATATAAATCTTCTAGTAAAATAGACAAATTTCATAAATTGAAAAAATTTTTTAGTCTGAAAAAACTCCCAATAATCAAACCCATTAAAAGTTCAAATCCGGGATAAGGTTATTATAAAGTAAATGATAGTTTGACAAGACCTAACATAGTGTCCCATATATTTAAAAAGGAAGAAGCAAAAGAATAAAAAAATTAATATTATTCAATGCTGAGCAATATAAATACAGATTAAGAAAGAATGAAAAATAGTTAGAAAGTAAATTATATTTTTAAAATAAATGTTTTCTTTTAAAATTTATATTTTTTTTTAAATGAAAAGTTAAAACATGAGGCTAATAAAGAATATGATGGATACCAAAGGGAATTTACAAAAATAAATAAAGAAATTTAAAAATAAGTATAACTAGAAAGATTATAGGCTAAAGGCGAATTAAAGCACCCAAGCCCTAAAAAGTTTCATTAATACTATGTAGATAACGATGAAATATAATAAATAGATAAACAATTTAAATAAAATATGTAAGCAATTAAAAAAGCCTATAAAGGATTTTAAAATAAAGTTAAAATTGATAGAATTAATTGAATTTTCTATACTTTTATTTATAAACTTTTATTTTATTGAATCATTAATACATATAATATTATTCATTATACTGATTGTAGCATAAACATATTTTTTTAATATTTTTCTATTTTTGTCAATTTACAATTTTATAATATAAATTTATATTCTGCTTTCCTTTGCAGTATCATACCTATATTTTGGTTTTATAATTATATAAACTAGTATTTAAAGTTTAAAATTTTGAATTTATTAATATTATTATATATAAATAATTTATTTTGCTTAAAAATATCAACAGTTTTTTTAAACCAAAGCAAAGTAATTTATTTAAATTATCAAAAATTTACTATTATTATTGTTATTTTTATGATTAGTACTAATATTTTAAATTAATTCATAAATATATTCCAACTGCCAAAAATAAGAAAAATGCTCCTGTCGATAAAAATATACTTGAAAAGACTCCTATAATTATTTCTTTTGAAAGGCTACGTTATTATTTTTTAAATGTAATTTAATATCTAAAATATAAATAAATAAAGTTAAATTTAAGTTGTTCAAGGAGTTTAATAGTTATATAAAGTATTATAAGCATAAATTGAAAACTAATTTATTTAATATATTTAAATTGACATTTTTTACATAAAGAAATAACTCATCATAAAAAATCCGATTACAAGTAACAAAATTGCAAGATTTTCATATTATTATGGATTTATATAAGTTTAAAATTTATTTAACTGGTCCTTTTTAAAGTTTTCCATGAAATTTAATTTATTTTAAATTATGATTATATTTATTTGAAAGGTTGTCTCTCAGAAATATATTTTTTTTGTAATTTATTTTTGGATTTGAAATTAATTAATATTTAATTTTTTAATATTTTATTATTATATTAAATTAAAGTTAGCACAATTCATGATTAATTAAATAAATAATAAATTGATATTCTTATTAAATAGATTTAAATTCTGAAATAACGTGAATAATATTTTTATAACTTTAAATATTAAATACTATAATTTATTTTATTTATAAAAATTGTCATTTCACCTATTCATTACTTAATGTTTTTATTTAGTTTAGCTAATCTTTACTACTATTTTTAAATTTAACTTTTTTCAAATTTTTCCTTGTTATAATAAGTAGCTCCTGTATTCATTATTAAATCCCAAAATGTACCCAACTCACCCATATGTATTACAGTTTTTTCGTGATGTTTATTATGAAATAAGGATGTATTTATAAGAAGTTTGGGTAAAATATTTTCTAAAAAATCAAAAGAGTATCCACAATGTAAGTAAATGTTCAGTAAAACTTAAACCCTAATAAATTTAAAATATTAATTTCTTTTTCTTTTTAATTAATATATTATTACATTAAAATTGAACCATGTAAAGGCATGTAAAATTAAATGTACTCAGAAATCTTAAAGGTTTAAAAATATATTAATCCGAATGTAAGTAAAGTCCTAATAATAAATTAAAAATAATTATCAAAAAAATTTTTATAACATAAATTACTCTACGGGACCAACAGCAAAAGCTGCAAATACTGTAGGATTTGCAAAGGCGTGATGGTGCTAAATTTCAAAATTAAAATAAAAAAATTAGTATATTAGAATAAAACAAAATATAATAATAAAAAAAATTATTTTTAATTATCTAATTATAAAAGTGAAAAGAATTTATTCTTATAAGTTTAATATATTTAATAAATAAATACCTCATGAAACGAAAAAAAATATTTGGTATGCAAAGTCCTGTGTTTCCAATAAGTATATGTGTCGATAAAAAGCAGAAGTACAATTATATATAATATGTTTAAAATTATACTAGTTCCTGTAAATGATTATTCTAATGTTGGTACATAAGAAATTACTTATCCTGTTTGTTGATAAGTATAAGGAAAGGCAGCAATTAACGAAGTAAGTAAAAAAGAATTAGTTTGAATTGCTAATTCTTGTAGGTACTTAGCTGGTTTAGCTGAATCTGGATTCTAAACTACTTTACCAAAATAGTATCCTAATACAATATAAACCATTATTATTAAAAATAAATTCATTTTAAAACTTTACTTAATTTACTAGATTAAATTCATAATATAATTACTTATATTATATTAAAATTTATCAAAAAATTTTAGTCTATAACTTTTGTTTCATTTTTATTTACCTAAAATAGAGATAATTATTTGCAAAGAGTACACTACTCCACATATTAAGCAAAATAAATAAAAAGCGTTAGTGTAAAATAATTTAGGGTCTTTATACAATAATCCTGATGACAGTATTGCGGATTCAACTAACAAATCTATTTTTAAACCAAGACTTTTTCTGATAATTATCATTTTAACAATAATTTTTTTTTTTTTTATTTTCAAAGTTATATTATTAATTATATCATAAATTGCTTTTTAATTACTTGTAATTTAAAAATGAGATTATATTAATTTGATAATATTCAATATAATAGTTCTAATATTAATACGTATTAGTATTAAATTGAAATCAACTAATTTAGAAATTCGTTATACTTGTTTTATTTATATATCAAAAAATAAAATTTATATTAAAAATAAGTAATATTAATTTTATATTATAATGCTTATAGAATAATCTATAAAATGAAAATCCATTTTATTTTTAAATTAGTCATTAATTTTTAATTTTTATATAATATGTAATTTTATTAAAATTCTAAAATTTAAAGTATTTCTAATTCATTTTAGTTTCTAATATTTTAATTATTTATTTTATAATTATATATAAAATAAATACTTCACATATAAAAAATTAAAAGTTTTCTTAATTTTTGTTAATTTCAACATTCATTAATCCTGTCATATTCATTTGGTTGACTTGGAAAGATTATAGTATATTGTTTTAACCTATTGAAATAAACAGTAATATTTATTTTGGCTTTCTATTAAATTAAATAAAAAGTTTATGTATTTTTTACTCTTATAAAGTATTTTCTATTTCCACCTGAAGTAAATATATATTTTGAATTTAATTATCTAAAGTTATTTAAAAATTTTAATTAATTATTTATCCTTATAGTAATTTAAAATTGATTAATTCAAAATCAGATTCACAATTTTATAATGAATGATTTTTAGTATTTAAAGTTTAGACCTGAGTTGAGAGCTTTATAAAACCCTCTATTTAATTACGATTCTTATACCTTATTTTATGGGTGACATTTATTTTGTTTTATCTAGAATTTGATTAAAATTATTTATATATTTAACAATTATAATTATTAAATAAAATATATTTTACATTTTAAGTTTTAGGTAAATTTTTATATCATCACATTTATGGATCATTTGAAAATTTTAATTATTATATGAAAAATTCATTCTTTTTTATATTTTTATCTATTTTTAATCAATAAAGCTTTATGATTGGTTCATTTTAATTTCATTGTCAATTTTATCTGTACCTATATTTAAAATATATTTATAATTTGTCATCTTTTTTTACTGATTGCATGAATAGTATACCTTATTCAATTAAGTTAAACTTATTCTAATTTTATAAAAAAGTATTATCTTCCTATTATAATTTTATATCTCTATTTTCTTAAGGATATATTATAATTTTGTTTTATTCTAACCAATTCTATGAAAAATATTTTATTGGCGACTTTCGAGGACTTTGCACTACATGTTTCTATTTCTACTAATATTTTGTAATATTTGATTAATTATTATTGTCATTTCTTTTAATTATTAATGGAATATTATTAGCTTTTTAATCATATTATTTCTGCTTGTTTTATTCTACTTATTTTTTATACTGGTCATTTATACTTTTAAACTATTTTAAAACTTTAATTTAACTTTAGACAGATTGACTTCTTATTTATTTTATTGAGCTGTATTAATTGCAATGTTTACTTTACCTTACTCTTTCATAGTTTGCATATTATATTAAATTTAAATCTGGTGATTTTGCTTAGTATTAACTATAATTTTATTTTTACATAAATAAATCTTTTTATTTAATATTTTAATTAAGGTCTTGTTTGTCCGATAAAGTTTAATTTATAGCCCATTTTAGTTTGCATTAAATATCAGTATGTTTTATTTTTAACTTATTTAGAGACTTGCTTAGTTATTTCCAAGAGTCATTGCTATTACTGCTATATTTATTTCTAAATTTATTCATTTTTTTATTTGATATATAATATTCGTAGAATTAAAATAATTGAAAATTTATTAATACTAATAGAGCAGTTTTTTAACAGTAAATATTTAATAGTAAGCAAATAGTAAAATTAAAGATGAAATAAAATTTAAAAAATTAGTAAATTTAACAAAACGCTTTAAGTATAATTTTCGGAAAAAGTTATGAAACTCCCGATGACATTTTAGAAAGATAAAATTAAGAAAATGAAATAAATAGATTAAAACAAGAATAGGAAGAAAGGGATAATTTCATCTATGCTTAATAGTAATTAGATTTAGAAGATAGAAAATAAAATATACAAGATAAGACAATCAATTTTTTAGAAGAAGTAATACAATTAACATAATTAACAATAAATTTAACTAGTATTTAAAATATTTAATAAAAATTGAAAGCTAAAAAATCCTTGGTAATGCGAAATTGGGCAAATAAAGTTGTTACCTTAAGAAAATCATTATTACGAAATTTCTTATTTTATTTTCTAATAGATAAATAAAATTTAAAATACTTTTAAAGGAAGAAAAAATCATTATAATCATTTAAATATATAAGTTTCTATACAAATTTTACTTAACATAGATATGGTTTAAATAATAAAAAGTGCATAAGAATATATAAAATAATACTATGTAATAAATTTAATTTTTTAAATTAGAATATTGATTTATTTGAAATAATAAAGGATTATCTTATAGAAAACTATGAAAAAGAAGGATTAATAAATATAACTGCTGATAAATTAAATAATTTTCTTGTAATTATTTAAATTTCATTTTTAAAAATTAATTTATCTAAATTACTTAAATTATTTAATTAGGGCACTAGAAAATATTATGACTCCTTAATATATATGTAAAGGTGCTATGATATAAATTATGATAGGTAACATAAATTTATATAATAAAAAATAAAAAAATGTATTTATTTATTAAATTATAAAACAGAAAATAACTACTGACTTATTTTACTGAAAGATTTTCTAACAGGTATCATATTTTTCATTATTGATTGTTTAAATAAATAATTTTCTTATTAAAAACTTGGTAAATAAATAATAGATTTAGCTAGAATTTCTATCACTAATTATAAAGACTAAGATTTGCTATAGAAATAAATTAAAGTGAAGAAATATATGGAGCTTTTGCTGATTTGGGGTGCAATTCAATATTAAATAAACACTAATTTGATTTTCAATAAAAACAATCAAATCATTTGTAAATAAATAAAAATCAAGATTATTTTTTTTATTATTATAAATATATATAAGATAATTAATTTTAAGAGCTGTTTTGGATAATATAAGAAAAAATTATTAATCTGATGACACTTAATTTGATATTGGAACTACTATGGAAAGAATTTAATAAGTTTTAAAGCAAGAAAAATTTTAAGTTTCTTTTATAAATTGTAAAGATGATAAACATTATTTTAGACTCTTAACAACTATATGTAATTATTTAAAAATAATTTAATATTATTTAAAATAAATACTATTTATTATAAAGTGTAGCTCTATCTTAACTGTCCTTGCTATATGACTCTGCACTTAATAGTAATATTCGAAAATATTACCTATATTTAGACATATCTAGAAGTTTCAACAAAATTATAAATTTGGAATGAGTTTTGGCTGATCTGCTGCTCAATATTTGTATGTATAGGATGTCCTAAAATAGAAAAGCTTAAAATACAACAATTTTAATAATAATAAGAAGATTGGTATATATAATTAATAATTATTGTTAAAACATATTATAAAAAATTATTTAAATTAAAAATTTATTTTAATAAAGTTCAATAAACGACATAAAATTTATCAAAACTAAAATGAAATTAAATTATAAATATTCATTTTTTAAAGAAAATTATAAATTAAATTATAAAAATCATTTTTTATTATTAATAAATTTTTCATTATTT
The DNA here is from genome assembly GCA_001447515.1 of Pseudocohnilembus persalinus. Taxonomy (NCBI): domain Eukaryota; phylum Ciliophora; class Oligohymenophorea; order Philasterida; family Pseudocohnilembidae; genus Pseudocohnilembus; species Pseudocohnilembus persalinus. The sequence goes on from LDAU01000053.1 coordinate 87,960, forward strand.
TTAAATGCAATAATTAAATGATTTAAAATAAAGTATATTATTTAAAATTTATTAAAATTAAATTTGGAAAAATGTTATACATTCATTAAATGTCAAATAATTGGTTTTAAAATAATAAGCTAAGTAAATTTAATTTAAAAATCAAGTTTGACTTTAAATTAAACTTAAAATGTATATCTATTATTGTTTAACAATTAATATATAAAATTTTATTTAGGGAATAAGTATTAAGTAAAGTTAAGCTTTCAAATGAGACTCATAATTTATAGCTAATATATTGTTGTAATAATTTGAGACAGTGGTATGGTGTAAACAAAAACACATATTTGCGATTATATTTCAATACAGTTTAGAAAAAACATTTTTTCTTATTCATTTGTTTATTAGTTTCATATTATTATTTTAATACACTTGAATTTTTAAGCTATTCACTTTTAAAGTTATTATTTATTGTGATATCTTAAATAATAATATTCTATATATATTATAAAAGTGAAAACACCATTAAATATTAATATATTTATATTATTTTAAAAAAGACCTAGATAGAAACAAAAAGCCTTCTTTACTATATATGTGCAAGAGATTTGAATATAAATAATTTATAAGATACTGATTCTAATTAATATTTTTAATTTTATTGATATTATTTTTAAATATTTAGATTTTAAATTATTATAAATATAACTACTAGTATTAATATAATTAAGCATAAACCGTTTAAAAAAAATAAAAATATTCAAATAAGGAAATACTAGAAATGTATAGATAAGTTTATAGCAAAAAATAAAAATAAAATGAAAAATAAGACGCATTCTAATTTCCATTACATATTTAGAATATATCAAGGGAATAAATACAAGGATTTAAATAATGCTTTGATGCCTTAGATTTTGATAAAGTCAATAGAATTAAAACTTCAGAATTTTTAGGTTAAATGAAACGTTTTAATTTAGATAAGGAAAATCCTTCATTATTTTAATTTTGTATAGAATTAAAAAAAGCACATGCACATGTTAATTTTGAATAAATGCTAGAATTTTTTAGTTCTAAAATTGGTTTAAATATTAATGTATAGGTAATTTTATATTTTTTAAATTTACACTAAAATTTTAAATTTAATAATTACAAATGGATAAATTATGAAATTGAATTAAAATTAATAGCATAAATAATTAAATTATAAAAATCAATAAATCTAGAATTTCATATTACATTTTTAGTTAAAAAGTTTTTATTAATCCTTTACTATCATTTTTAATAAAGAATTATAAATATTTTTCTAACATAGAGGGAATTAGATAACTTATTTGATTTATTAGATGTAAAAGATGATGGTAAAATAGATATAATGGATTTAAAAATATTGGTTAATGAATTATAGTTACCATGGGATGACAAAGAAATTGAAGATATTTTAGTTAAATTAGATGTTGATAGTAATTTTATAGATAGATAGAAATTTATAGAAATAATGTAATAGTTTAAAGAATGAACAGTATTTTTTTATAGCTTGCTAATAAATTAGTTCTTTATTTTAGCTTGAATTATTTATATGTTTAATGTTACATTACTAATTTTAGAATTATATCATATTTAATTTTCATTTTTTTTTCCTTTATAGTAATATATAATATATATTAAAAATATAAAAAATTATACAATATTAAATTTTAATGTATTAAAGAATTATTGATTGATTTATTGAGTTATTAATTAATAAAAATATTGAAAAAAGAAGTATTAATAGATAGTAAATATTAATTTAAATAAAATAACCATAACAAGTTCTAAAAAATGTCTTTCTTTTATATGGCTAACTGTGCTATATCAGTTCCCCCTTAATTAGATACTACACCTTGTATGAAATAAATGTTAGATTACGAAGATTGTGTAGTTGAGTAAAAATTTATTAAAATATCAAAAATTACGAATAAATAGATTAAATTATTTGCAAAACTAAAAATGGAATTTTAAAATAACATTTTAAAAATTTTTTTAATGATTTATATAGAATAAAGTATTTTTTATAAATTAAAAAATAATATTATTATATTAATTATTTTTTTAGTGCTTAAGTTCCTTAATAAGAAGTTATTCACCCTTAATGGCCTACTATGTGGCCCAGATTATTAACTGATGGAAAATTATTAGTAAAAACAATATATAAATATATATATTTACATCATATGCAAAATAATAGAATTATATTTATATGTTTAGTCTTGAATTTTTAAATTACAAATAGTATTTGTTTCATAAATTTAATATTTTATTATTTTAAAAAAGGAATTTGATAAAATCCCCTTTAATCCTGAAAATGTTTATAACTACACTTAGTAATGAATTTTATTTTAAAAAAAGATTATATTTCTTTACATATGTCAGATATTTAACTATTTTTTTATTTTTAGCTAAAGACCTTTAACCAAAAAAAACAAATAATATTTATATGAATGTGAAGAAGAAAGAAAAGTTTATAAAGCCTGTTTAAGAGAAGTAATCAGTTTGAAAAGAACTCCCAAACATACTTCTTGGAGTACTGCAGAAGTTTCAAACATTTAATTATCTTGAGAAATATTATAGCTATAAAATGCATAAAAATAAAATTATAGATTTTAAATTTATGATTATATTTAGATAGATTTATACAAAAAAATGTTTAAATAAAAAATATTATAGATTATAGAATTAAAATTGATATAAGTAAAAAATGATATAGGAAAACAGAAATAAAATGTAATTTTTATGAACAAAGTTAAGTAAACTTTTTCACTTTTCTCCCAATATTTAACCTAAATATTATTTCATAATAATTTTATAAATAAAGCAAATATAATAATTAAATAATACAAAATATAAATTTTTTTAATTTTCTACAAAATTAAATTACCACCATAATTAATTAGAATAATAAATATATAATAAGTATAGTATATTTTAAAATTTAAAAATTTAATACATACATTAAAATTTTAGTTCATAAATTTTATAGACTATTAGTATTTTTTGACTATTAATAATATGATAGTATAATTTTTTATATTTTAATAAAAATAATATATAATATAATCAAAGATCAATCTAAAAGAAAATATGAGTTTTAGTTATAGAAATTCTTTTTTACTCCTATCTTGATAGTTAGTTAAATCCTACAAACAGTAAAGACTCAACAACACCTTCTATATTATAAATAAAAAAATTGTTAATAAGATATTTTGCAAAATTAGTTTTTATATAAATACAGACCAAAAATATATTTATGAGCTACAAATTAAATTTTATAATAAAAAATAAAAACAAAAAATACTAGTAAATGGCTAATTTTAAAAAAGTTAAGTAAAATAATAAAAATAATTTTGGTCTTATTTTAAAAAAATTAAATTCTATTTAAAATAATTTTCAATTTAAAATAAAAAAAAAAATAGAAAAATTAGATAAAATATTTCTTTGTTTTATTCATCATATTTACTAATATAAGTATTTTTATTACCAATATTTTTGGACTCAGAATTTCTAAGACAAGCATAAATTTTGATGGCACCTAATTCTTCGGCAACATCACATAATTACAAGAAGAAAGATTTAGTAAAGTAATCTTTTTATTATTCGGAAATTTCAATGAAAAATTCTTTGTTATTTTCATCCAAAAATCCTTTAAAAACGCAACTATCATTCCTGATATCTTGACTCAATACAATTGAGGGGTTGATATCATAAATTATTAAATCTTTTCTGTCAAGAGCTAATTCAGTGAGTAAAACTTCATCTTCGATGGTTCTTTCTAAAACTATTTTATAAATTATTTAAATAATTAGTCAATAAATAAAATTATTCTTTAAAAAAAATTATACTTATTTTAGTTAAAAACTAGTTTATTGAAAATAATTTTTTATGAGAAAAATATAGACTTTAAAAAAAAATCAAAAAGATTATCAGCACACTAAAACTTTAAATCTCCAAAATTTTATAGTTAAAATCATATATAAAATACCTTATAAATTAGATTTTTTGGTGGTGGATAAAGTCTAGGCATATTTGTTAGAGGTCTTTCCAAGAATCATCGAAATCTCACCTTTTCTCGACCTATGATAAAAAATTTAATTAAAATTGAGAAAAAAAAAAAAAATCTTATATCATTTTATGAAAATTAAAAAATTAATAGTTTACTGTATTGATTAATTATGTATATTTTCTATGGGATTAGAAACAAAGGTACTCATTTGTTTGAATTTTATTTATTTGTAATTTTTTCACTGTTGTAAAATTGTGTCCTTTTACAAGGTTATTGTATTTTCTTTGTTTTTTCTTTTATTGTTATTTAAAGTTCAATAAAAATTTTTTAATTAATTATTATGTTTTAAGAGAAAATTATTTTAATGCCTTTATAACAATAAATTCAGTGTAGGTTCATAAATTCTTTGTTTATATTATTAATAATATTAAATGTGATGATCATTAATGAATAATTATAATATACACTCTTAAAAACAAAAAACAGCCTTAATTTCTGATTTAAATTAATTTTTTCTATATAACTTGTGATTTAATAAAAATAAAAAAAATCGCAGTTTTAGTAATTAGTTTTTTATGGTAATAATTCATAAAATTTTAAATAGATTGATTTAATATATAATTCAGAAATTTCTATATATATGCGATAGAAAAAATTTATTTTAATAATATAGTTAGAAAATATTAATTATTTATAAGAAAATTCTATTTTCTTTTAAATTATATAAATTAAAATGAATAATTAATTCTATATAAAAATTTATATATTCAATATAAAATTTAAACAAATTACATAAGAATAAATAAGAATAAAATAAATATATAATAAATTAAATACAAATTAAATTTAGCATAAAACGATTATTTATTTATAAATTATATAATCTATCAATTATCCATTCCATAAATTGAACGAATATTTTTTATATTCAGTTTTTGTTATTCATTTGGCTTTTTTTACCTTATTCATATTCCGATATATGTTTTATATAGGCCTATTTAATTGTATTATTAAATTCTTCATATTTCTTAGGCTTAATGGTAAAAGATAAAGTGAAATCACAGTCAGCAATTACTTTTAAATCAAACTTAACTTCTATTTTGTTATTCATATACAACTCAATATCTTCTTTTTAAAACATTTTCTCATACATATTTTGTGCAATAAATTGTCTCAACTGACTATAATCAGTTTTTAGATGGATTATTAAAAATTAGGAAACCTAATTTTACAGATTAAAGAATTTAAAAAAACTATAATCATTTACCTATTCTTCAATTTTTTATATTTCTAAAAATAAAAAATTTTTAGCTTAAATATTTTAATTTTTTAAAAAATTTTACCTTTTTATTATGAATAGTCTAATACCAATGTGACATACGGCTTATCATTAATTAAGTCACTAAATTTTTGTTTTAATTTATAGTCATTTAGCATTTCAAATTTATATTATTTTTCTATATATATAGCATGCTATTATTAAAACTATTTGTCTGATTTTTACTCATAATTTATACGATTTAATACATCTTAAATTATTAATTGGTTAGATACAATTCTATAAGATGTATATTGCAGTTTCCCCAAACTATGTTACTATGTATTTTATTTATTCCCATTTTATGTCCTATTATTGGGAAAAACAGATTTAATTAAAACTAATATAGGTTAATCTTTTGGATTACACCTTGCCTAAAATAAAGTTTACTATTGAACTAATTGTTCAGTAAATTTATTTACATTTTCGCATTTTTTAAACTTTAAAATATATTTGGGAGACTCTTCTTTAATAATTTGAGATTCTCCTTTAAAAAGCATCTATTTTTAATGAATTTTTAAGTTTTCACTTTTAGCTGCTTAGTTTTTATTACATTCTTTATTTGCTTATAAAATATTGTTTTCATTTTAATTGTCTTATACTACTTTAATAAAATTTTTCAATGACAGCTTTTTTATTTATAGCTCAATTTAATTAATAATTGGGAAGACCAATAAATTAATACTTGAATTTAAATCACAGTGTTTTTCCAAAGAATCGTTTGGATTATCCAAAAGTAATTAATCGAAACGTACTATTTCTTCATAATATTTATTTTGGGTAACTTTATAAAACATTAGATGTTGAAATTCCAAATTAATTGAGTGAGCAAAGTCTATTTTTTTATTTAATACATTAATTATAAGAAAATAAATTAACTAGTTAAATGTATATTCAAAAGGTAAATCAACCAAAAATTGTTTAAATTAATATATAAAAGTTTTTCTACCTATAAAATGTTTTTTACCTTTTAAAAAAGTTAACGCCACTGTGTTTCTATTTGCAATATACCTGCAACTTAGCTAAGTTGTGTCAAAATAAGTGTCATTATATGCTATTTTATTATGTATGATTCCAGTATAATTTCCTTTATAACATTTTAGATTGTTAAGGCTCATCATATAAACTTCCACAATATTAGATTTCATTTTTTCATGCTAAATATCTAAAACTTGTTTATTCATATTATTTTATATCTTCATTTATTTTTTAAATAAATTCATTAAATCATTCTCATCATTTTTTTGTTAAACTAGTTTATTTTGATTATTTATTTAATTGCCGCCTTAATTTTAATTTCTAATTATAATATCTTTTTTTTCAAAATGCGAATGATTTTAATGATTGCTATTTTTAACTTATAAAATTAGTTTATCGTTATTTATAGACTATTTTTCTATACTCAAGCTTGTATCTAATACCTTGTTATCTTTTTTATTGACCAATTCAAGTTCTTTTCCTTCGAAATTAGTTCCAGTTTTTTTATTAAATAAATCTTTAGCTTTATTTATTAGCTGCTTAGCTTTAAAAGTAGCAGGTAATTTTATTTTCTATTATAAATCTCCGTAAATTATATACAAAATAAAAAATTTATTATCATCCTTTTTTTGTTCTCCATTATTATGATTATTCATTTATTCTTTGCTTTATTATTACATTCTCAATATATACCAAATTTATTTAGAATATAAATTATGTTTATTTTTAGAGTTTTTATTTAAATTTTATATTAAATTAAGAAATAAATAATTTTGATATTTTATTTAGTGAACTTATTAAATATTATTATTTACAAATGAGCCATATAATAAATTAATATTACTAATATTTTCATAATGAATTACTGTATTTGTATATATAATTGTATTCTTTGAATCAAATTATAAATAAACTTTATTTATATTAAATTTTAAGTAGTATTAATATTAAAATAGAATATACTAAATTTAAAAGTAATATTTTACGACTATAAATTTCATTATAAAGCCGCTATATTAAATTTAAAAGTACTAACGATATAACTTATTTTGATTATTGCAATCAGATTGTTTCCAATAATTCCTTTTTTTCTAAACTTAATGAAGGATATTTTATATTCCAGTTAATTTTATATTTTAAAACAAATGCTAGTAAAATACCTATTAGTGGACTTACTATTTTTAATTAATATATTAATATAACTCTTATAAATTTTTTAAAAATTAATTATGTTTTTTTTATTCTTTTTACTCATATAGTAATGGAAAACTTAATTATATTAAGATGCTTCATCAGGCCCATCTACGAAGTATTCAACAATGAAAAACTCTATCCAAGAAGCTAACCCAAATCCTTATTTTTAATAATATAAATGAGAAATGATATAAATAAAAATTTATATAGTTTGGATTTAATTTTTTCTTAAATAATTTATATATTTACCTTAGAACATAACTCCCACAATAACTAAACCGACTTTTCTTCCAAATAAATTAGACGATAATGTTGGAAAAACTGGATATAAACCTCCATAAGCGAAAAAGGAAAACATTACCACTAAAATATACAAGAACTTTGAACCTGTGGTTAAACTGATCAATCCAGCTACTATTAATTATATAGACCCCATTAAAATGGCTATAACTTTAAAGGGTAGGTAGTCCATCATCATTCCCCAGAAAAATCTACTCAACGAATTAATAATTTATCCAATGTTGCCCGCTATTAAATTTTGTTTATAAATTTATTCATTAATTAAACATTTTAATACGAAAAATTTAAAATATATATATAATTTTTCTAATAATAAATTACCCCAAGTTAAAAAGTTGTCACTTTTTATTTCTTCAAATTGTAATCCATATGGTTTGTAATTAGAAGCCAGCATTATTCCCAAACCAGCTAGTGTAATTACATGCAAAAGACCTAAATATAATATAGGCTATTTCAGCCCTATTTTTACTGAAGGACATTCTCCTAAGTCAACTTTTTATTTTTTATTTCCCTGTTATTAAATTTTTTATTATTCTAAAGCTTACTTTTTGGTTAAATCTTCAATTTATTTAATTTCTAGCAAATCTAGTTTATTTGGTACTTGTAATAAGAAAGCTCCAATTGTCATACATATAAAATAGCACAATGATGCCCATCTTAATGCTTAACTATTAATAAAAAAAAAATATTTTAAGTATTAATTTTAATCAAACTATTTAAATTAAATATGATATATTTAAATATTACGGCAAATTTTCGGCAACAGATTTAGGAGCGCATGAGTTTACGAAATCTTAATTATCTGGGTTAATTATTTAATACATAAACAAACTAAATGTCAGTGATCCTAAACCAAAACCTGATGAAATAATTCCACTGCAAATTCCTTTGTTATTTGGAAAAAATTTATGAGAAAGAGTAAAAGGTATCATATAAGTTAATCCTCCCGCCTATAGCAAGTTTAATTGTTAATAATAATTATAATATAATATAAATTAAATTATGTTTTATTTATACAAATATTCAAAAGTTAATTTTTAATAAAATATTAAAATATTTATAAGTATTTTTAATAAGCTTATATATTATTTTATTTATTTTAATTTTCTAGTAATTCATAAGTAAAATATTTTTTAATATAAAAATTTAGATACCAAACCAAATAGAATCCCATATAGAAGAGCAAAAAGGGTAAAATCTGTCATAAATGATGAAAAAAAAATTCCTCCAGGTAGAACCAATGCAGCTAATTAAATTTTTATATATTTAATTATCAAAAATTTAAGAAATTTAAATTTTTAAATACATATATATATATACCTATGAGGCAATAGTTCCTATAGCCTATTTTATTTCCTAGTGGTACACCAAAGGGAATCATTATATTTAAAGAAGAAAATACTAAAGGGAAAACTATATTAACCGTCGGATTTGATAACTGTTTTATTGTAATTTAAGTGAATCATGTATTTATTTTTTTTGATATGATATTTAAATAATTACAGTGCAATCTTAACATGAATATTCATCAGGCACATTTCCATAATTGCCAGTATAACAAAAATAAGAACGGACATAAACATTTATATTCCCCCACAAATATAATGTTCCTAAAATGAACTAGATTAAAAATCCACCACCTACTGTCAGTGCTCCATTTAATGACCTACCCATCTTTTTTATTTTATTTTTTTTATTAAATAATTAAATAATAACTTAATTATAAATTAATTTAAACTAGCTTTAGTTGTAATTATTCGATTCTACACCAATTTTCTAATTTTCTAAATTTAATATATTTTAAATTAATAAAAAACAATATATTCTTCTTTTGTTTAATTAAAATGATATTTTTTTATTTAACTTCCATTTTTCTATTATACTATAATAATTTCATAAAACTATTTCATAAATACTTGAAAAAATTTTTAAAGAATTAAATTAATATAGTAAAATTATTAACTATAAAATTATAAATTATATAATAATTTGAAGAAATATAGTTTGGAAATTTTTACAAATAAAGTTTTCATCTTTTATATTTATTCTAAAATTAAGTAAGAATAAACACTATTTAATGTAAAAAAGAATATTAATTTGTGATATAATTAATTTAGAAATAAATGTATTTTAATAAAATTTAAAAAATCATCATACAAATTTTTAAAATATTAAATTTTAATTCCTATCCTTATGATTTCAGCATTTAATATTTTGTGTAATTTTTTAAGCATTGTTGTTTTAATCATTTTATAATTATTCTTCTTTTTCTTTTTCATTATCCAATTACTCTTTAATTTTTTTCTACTCTTAAATTTCGTTTTTTATTTCCTCTAAAAGTTCCATTTTTTTCTTATTTTTTTCATCTTAAATTTATTCTTTGGCCTTATCAAATTAAAACTTCATTTCATATTAAAAGGGGTATATAACAAGTTCTTATTAATTTGATTTAATTATTTTTTTAATGCTAAATTCTATAGGCAACTCTTCAAATAGATAATAGAGTAAAATTTCGCAATCCTCTTATCTAAAATTTTTCTTAATTTCTATTAGTTTTCTAAAATCATCCTAATTAAATTCATACCTAGTAATGAAAAATTCTCTTCCACCCTCAATTTTCTATTAAATTAAGTTATTTTTATTTTTTATATTATTCTTTTAAGTGTATAAAAAATATAATATAAGTTAAAATTATACGCTTTAAGCTTACTAATGATTAAATTTAATTTATTTTATTTTATTTTTTCAGCTCATTTTTAAATTTTTTTTTATGTTAAATTAAAAATTATTTAAAGTAAATTATATTTTAGCTTCTCTTTATTAATGCAATAATAAGCAATTAATATAAATTTTATTAAAAGTTTATTTTTTACTTCCTAAAGTTCTACATCTGGAATAAATACTCTAACATCTTTTTTGGAACAGTCAAATATTAAAGCAGTTTTATCATCCGATTAGTTAGAAGTTTCAATAAATTTTCTCTATTTTGAACATTTTTCAATTTCCCTATTTGCGGCTTTTCTTTTTTAATCTTACATGAATCTATGAATTTTAAAATCCAGTAAATTTTTAATTATAGTATATGTTTTTATTTAAATATAATTTATTTACTTAATTTAATTATTGATAATCTACTTTCTGAACCTAAATGCCTAAATTGATCTATCACTAATTTCTTTATATTATTCCTTTTTATATATTTAATAATTAAATAGTCGAAAAATAAATATTTTTAAAAATTAAATAAATTTTGTTTTACAAAATTTGGCTCTTTTTATTGCTTATAATCTTCTATATTTTATAGGATAGACAAAATTTTTTTGAATAAGTGGTGAACTTAGTGATCTTGGAATTTTCTGATAGGATTTGAAAAATTAAGTCTATAAGCTCTTTTTAAATTAAAGTATCTCTTAATTAGTTTATTAGAAAATTCAATATTATTATCTAATTTTTTCTTTTAGATTTCTTCTTTTTCTGTTTTATCCTGACTCTATTATTTAATCATTTCGTAAAGGTCGTCTAAGTTCTCATCACCTTTTTAATCAATTATTTTTGATTTTTCTTTTTTCCTTCAGAAATTTAATTTTTATTAAAATAAAAAAAATAAAGTAATTTTTATTGAAATTTTTTGTTTATTTTACTACATATCTAGGCTTGGAAATTCAGAATCCTCGCTTTCATCAGAATCTTCACTTTCATCTAACAACCCATTTTCTTTTAAAAGCAAATAATTTTGGATATTTATAGTATTTATTCTAAGTTAAAAATCAAAATAAGACTTAACACTTTCTAAGAAACCCGAAGATGATTCTGGGTCATATATCATTTGCTATTTGCTCTTTGTATATTCTATTAAGGAATCAAATTTTATTTAAAATTTTTTATCCGAAAATTAATTTAATTCCCCTTATTTTTTATTCAAATATTAAATAATTTTTTTAGCCTTAGATATTTCATCTTGTGTTATTTCAATTTTCTTACTCCATTATAAATTCAACAAGTCTTCGTCAGTTTCGTCAGCTTCTTCCTGTTCCTATTCTTATTTTTTATCATTTTATTAATTCTCTCCCTTTTAAGAATCTTTTAATTTTTAATAGTTTTAATGCCCTAAAATAAATTGCTAAATTTATGTCATTGATCTTTCCAAGAAAAACTACATGTATTCATTAGTTTATATCATCAATTAAGAAACCATATTATTGGAAATTGGGTTTTCCTTTTAGTTTTACTCAGGGTCGCAACCTAATTCTTGTAAATTCTACTTCTTAAATGTGGCAAATTGATGTAATAATATTAAATTTTATTGGAGCTGCTTATTATTTTTTATATCATCACCTATATCTAACTCTTCTTAGGTAACTTCTTCTTACCCAATATTTTAATTTTTTTTATTATTTTCAAATTGCATAATGAAATTTTAAACATGTTCATAGTAAAGTTTAAATTTATTTTTAATTTTGCATTCAAATTAATCGAATGATTCAGATAAAATCAATTTATTTTCGTTATCATAAATAAAGTAAATAGTATTTGTTGCCCTTACTTGACCATTTAATAAACCTATAAATATTAATAATAAAGTATAAACATTCTATCATGTATTGAAAATGTATTAATATATAAATAATATTTACTCAAAATATCTTGATACATTTCTTTTGGAAATAAAGGCATAAAACTTTCCCCTTCTCCATAGTTCGTTTCCCCAATAGATTTACCTATTTTATAAATTGCCTTATCTTGCTCGATGTATAGGTTCGAAGCAGAAAAGTGTATATATATTTCGTACTATTCGGTTTTAGCATCTAAAATAGTAAAAAAATAAAGGAATTTAATTAAAATTAATTTTCAATTAAATTAATTATATTATTTACTTTCAACTTTTTTTATGGTCACGCAATCGTCTATAGCGCCAGTTGTAGGGGAATCTATTGAAAAAGTCATAAATTCATCACCAGTCAAATCTTTTTTGATATTTTCTAAAATATTGGGATATATTTTTTCTTTATTAGTTTCCAATTCTTTTAAAACATTATCATCGAACTCTAAAATTTCCACACCATTTAATTTTTGGATAATTTTTGTTTCAGTTTCTATATCTCCAACCTATTTTAACTAGCATCCCAAATGTTAAGCTTAAAAAAATTAAAATAAATAATCAATTTTAGTATAAAGCTATAAAAATGGATGTTTACAAATTATTTGGGGGTCATATTACTAAAAGTGATTATTAATATCTAATATTTTAGGATCTATAATAAAATTATCTTCCAAATATGCCACACAATAAGGAAGAGCTCTTTATTTATCCCAGCCTCCAAACCTTACTTTTATGAAGCTGTTTTTTAGTAACTTAAACAAAATATTGAAAATTTCGTAATTTTCAAAACAAAGTACCATAGAAGGATAATCACTTCTATAAGGTTTAAAATATGTAATTTCACTTTATCTGTTTGCCAATTCCCCATCTTCACTATCTTAACTTTCCTTTTATAAAATAAAAAAAAATATATATATTTTGTTTTTAACTTAAAAATTAATTGAAATCAAAATTATTTTAACAAATATATTTACTTATTCCGTTTTATTTTAAACTTATTTTTCATTACACTCATTTTATAAATTTTTATTCTGTTTTTATAAATTTTCATTGTCATTTTTTAAGTTTATTTCCTCTTCATTCTCTTAGTTAGAGATTTCTTTACTTTCTTCAATAAATTCTTTTGACTTGAATAAATCTGATGGGAATGCAACTTCTTAAAATAGGGGCCCCTTTCTCTAATTATAATTAGTAAATACAAATCCATCAATTAGTTCACCAATGGGCCAAAAACATTTTTTAACCTTTGCATATTCTTGATTTTTTTATTCTTGATAAATTTAAATCAAAAAATAAAATTTAATATCAAAAAATTAAAAATCTTTTCTTTTAATTTTAATCATTTTACCATATTATTTAGTTTCTCTATTAAAAAAGTCACTTTGGTCTTTTCTTATTTGAAAATATACTTTTTATTTAGATATTAATCTGTTGATTTTCTTACATTAGTTATCTAATTTATATGATATCGTTTTATCACCTTCATCTTTTATAATAACATATGTATTGTCTTTTTAACCAGATAAATATTTTACTGTACCCTATATTATTTTTATAAATTACTATATATATATATTTATAAATTATGTAAAAAAATGTTTATTTACCTCCATCAAATAGTCATTTTTTTAAAATGTTTTCTCTGTTATAGTATCATCTTCGCAAGGAATATCATTCTCATTTATAAACAAATTTTTGACTCCTTTTGTAGAAGAAATATAATAATTCTCAAAAATTTTAGATTATAACTCATTATCATAATTTAAAAAGTCTTCTATAATTAAATTTTTATTTCCTTTTTCAAATCTTGCTAAAAACAAATATTATTTCAAATCAAAGTCCTTTATTTTTTCTATCAGATCTTCACTTATAATAGGTTCTTGTTATTCTAAACAATGTAAATAATCTTTAAAAATGTATTTATCGTCCTATTTGCTCAAAAACCCATAAATTTTATTGCCATATTTTTATTTTACTCTATTTTACTACTTTTCCTAGATTAAAAAATATTTAAATATAAAATTTTAATGAAAAAAAAATTCTTAAACAAAATTTTTACGAGGTAAAAGCCATCGATCTTTTTTTTATACTCTTAATCTAAAATTTTAGCCTTGTCTTCATTTTTTTAAGAAAGACTATAAACTTTTTAATTTTTTCCTAATTCTTCAAATTCTAGTTTTTTTTAGTATTAAACTTTAAAAACCAAATCATTTGATAGACTATCTTTAAAATCACTTGGAATTTCAACTAAACCATTATTTACATTGGAATCATAAGCTTTAAATTAATAATATTTGGTCTTTTCCTCATTTTTTTATTCCTCTTGCTTTTTATCATTAGGTTAATCCTTTCCTTGTTCCTTTTACGAATCTTATTTTATTTCTTCTTGTAATTCTTATTTTGTTTCTTTTAATTATTATAGCTATTATAATTTGTTTTACTAATTTTCCTAATTTTCGTTTTTTTATTTTTCTTAACTAAATTCGTCTTTAACACTGTAAATTTAAGAATCGTCTATGGTTCCATAATGCCATAAAGTTATACCATCGTCTTCTCTATTCTACTTTTATCTGTTCTATTAATTATTCATATTATTATTATTTCTTTAAAAATTCCCTTAGTATTATTTTCGGTCATTTTGGTAATTTCTTTAATCTTTTAATAAATTTTATTTAAATAAAAAAATAAATTGAAATTATCGATTTTTTTTACAAGAATTTGGATTTTAATTGAAGAAAAGTTTATCTTCCTCAGAATGTAAAAAGGTACATTTATTTTAATAATTACAATTTTATCCTTTATTACAATATCTTTTCTACTGATTGTTCTACTGTTATTTATTATCAAAATTATTTTTTTTTTCATTAAATTCAGGGTTGTAATTTGTTCTAGATTTATATCCAAATCCACCTTAATTATTTTAAGATTTTTAACCGTTATAAGTACCGCCCTAACCCTATTAATTTCTTTATTGTTAGTTATTTTAATTTTACATTCTTTCTGTAACTTCTATTCTACTTTTTTTTTCTCTTTATAAAATTATTTTTTATAATGCTTAATTAAAACTCGTTTAAAACAACAATTTACTTACAATTTTCTTATATATTGAGACAAATGCATTATTTTTTCAATTTATAAATATAAATTATATATACAATAAATACATTAAATATCGCTATTGTATTAAAAGATATATATAATATAGACATTTAGTAGAGGTTTTAAAATAAAAAAATATTATCAATCAAACATATTAATTTATAATTTATTTTAATATAATTAGTATAATATAAGTGTTTTCATATTAATGTTTGGAAAAATGTTAATCTTTTTTTTTTTTCAATAAAATTAAATAAAATATAAAGCATCATCCCCACCAACTTGGCTTATTATTACTATATCCTCCCGATGGAGCATTTCTTCTTGCATAGTTGGCAGACTAAGGAGGAACATAATTATAACTTTTCGTAGTTTTTGGAATTTAATTATTACTTTGATAATTTTATAAATTACCTAACTATTATTATTGCTAAATTCTCGAAATTTTTAAATACCTAGAATTTTAATTAGGCTATTATAAAATTTATTTCTACTATTAGTATTCGCTTTACCCTTACTCAACCAACTTTTTTTATGCTAATTGTTATTGTTATTCTCTTTATTTTTAAATTTGCAATTATTACTGCAGATATTGTTATTATTAAACTCTTTTAGAAGGCTGAGCGGATTGAATTCTGCTGTAATAATTTTCACTGTTATACTATTAACCAATATTATTTCCCCTTTTCTAAATATTTTATTAATAATTAGGGGACTACCTTACCTGACCATTGTTTAAATTTTACTAATAATATCCGTTGTCTTCTTTTATATTTCTCTAAATTAAATTTTTCTCTAAAAGGTTAACTCTATTCTACAAATGATTAGAGTTTTTACTTATATATTAATTTAAATTTTTTAATTAATTTCCTTGATTTCTGTTATTCACAATATTTTTTGAATTATTATTTTCAGAGAAATATTGGTTGGCTGCGTTAATATTTTTTTTGACTCCTCCTAACTAATTATTTTCAAAATTTTACCTTTACGCCTATTATTAGGCTTTTATCTGTCTTAGTTATTAATCATATTTCTATTTTTCCAAGGCTAATGACTCATAAGATTCTCTGATACCTGAGCCGTACACCTAAGAACTCAAAGGCCTCATTTTATTATTTTTTATTCCTAAATTCGGAGACTAATAATACATTTCTTAAGCTTGTGCTCTTTGATTCTAAAAATCATAATCTCTACTTTATTTTAAAGCCTATTATTTCTACATTTACTAATAACCTAGAACATTATTATACCTTTTTAAAAAAATAAATAGAAATTAAAATAAATATTTTTAATATAATTTATCTTTATAATTTTAATTATTCTTACCTTTTTTTAAAAAAAAGTAAAAATTAAAATTATATATATTTATAATTATACCTTTTTTAAAGTCCACTTTATTCGAGAGAACTTTACGGTCTCGAATTAATGCTTTCAACTTATTTATTTTTTTGTAAATTTTTCTGCTAAATTTCTAGCTGCTATTTTAAAATTTATTATTTCTATTATTCCATCATTTTCTTTTTATAAAGCATTTCCATTTACTTTTACTCGTTTAGTTTTCTTTGATGCTCTTCCTGTATTTATTATTATCTTTTTTGGATCAAATTATCATTTAATTTTTTTTCATTGACTTTTACCTTTTAATGCAATTACAAGTTATTACTGTGTAACTGGGAATAATTTTGAGACACTTAACTAGCATAATTAGGCTATAAATTCTACAACGATTCATCGTCTTCCTATCTTTTTTACCCATTTTTTATAACTTTATTTACTGATGAATAATTATTGTAATCGTAATTTTTTTAAGGTTCTTAATTAGGCCTCAAATTTTATTATTTTTATTATTATGATAATTAATTTTATTATTATTAAATGTTATTTTGGTTTTATCTTTATCTTTATTGCACAACTTGTGAAGATGGTCTAATTTAAACTCTTCCACTTTAAGGTCTCATCATGTGCTATTTCTAAATTTTTTCATTTTATTATACAATATCATTTTCTTCATTGGGATTTACACCTCTTACTTTTGGCCTTTGCAGTCCTGCACTTTTTAATTATTTTCGTTTTTCTTTGAATATATTACCGTCTTCATTATTATTATTACTTGACTCTCGATTTTAATAAATATATTTTAGTAATTCTTCGTCATAATTATCACCACTTTCATCTTATTCTTTCTCAATATCATACTAAGCTTTAGGCAGTTTCCCTTTTAATAATCCTAAATTCTTAGGTAACTAGATTGTATTTAATAAAGGCTGTTAAGATTAAGCTTTTCCCTATTTTTTCACACTTGCCGTGGTATCGTTGCCATGTCTTTGCACAATAGGATTATTTAAAATTGCATTACAATTTGGTCTTTAATTAGGATTCACCTAAATATAATAATTGTTAAATTTTAATATTATTAATTATCAGATAAATTGGCAACTTTTCCAAAAATTTATTTATTAATTAATTAATATACTTTTAGTAAAGCTGCTATAACATTTTATAAATCTGTAGAGTATTTGGTTGGAATTCTATCAAATATTCCCTTTTACACTTTTCTATACAGTCCTTCCATATCATTTGCCCTAAATGGCGGTTTTAAAGCAGCCATTTCATAGATTACACAACCTAAGGACCAAATATCGCTTTTTCCATCGTAAGCTTCGTCTCTCCAAACCTTATTATTTATATTTTATCATATTTTTAATTTTAATTATTTTTATCATCATATTTTAATAATTTTTTTCCCAAAATACTTACATTATTCTGAAATTATAAATTAGTTTTATTACCTCTGGAGATGCATAATAGGGAGTTCCTGTTTACGTATAAACAAGACCTTTTTTAGCGATTTTTGAAACATTTAAATCTCCAAGTTTATAGTTACCTTCTTTAGTTAAAAAAACATTTGCACATTTAAGATCTCTATGCAAAATTTAATTATCATGTAAGGCTTTTAAACCTTTTGTCATTTAAGTTAAAAACTTCCAAATTTCACTTTCGGGGATTAAACGCTTTTACTTTATGGCATCATTTATTTTTTTTTATAAATCTCCTCCCTATGCGTATTCCATTATAACGCAAAGGTTAACTCCTTCTTCTATGAAAACCTCTTTAAAAGCAACAATATTATCATCTTTGATACTAGCCAAAATTCTGACCTGGTTAAATAATCGAATAAAATGTTTTAAATTAAAAAACAAATTAAATTTTTTTTATATTAAATTTTTAGCTTTTAGATTAGCAAAAAAAATAAACTGTATTTATTTACTTCATTAAGGGCGTTTTACTTTTCTTTTTCTTTTAGCATTCCCATTTTTACTTTTTTCATCGCATATTCTAGACCATCAGAAAGTCTTTTTACTTTGAAAACTTGACTAAATGATCCTTCGCCTAATTTGCTCAAAATTTTAAAATCCTTTATAGATCCTTCACTCATATAATCTTATATTAAAAATTTAAAATTTAATTCACTATTTTTAATGCAAATTTATATTTTATTAAAATTTTCAATTAAATAAATCTTATATTAAATTTAAGTTTAATTACATTTTTTTTTGTTTTATTATTTTGTTTTTTCTTTCTTTTATAATACTTCTATAAAATTAATGTTAATATTTTATTTAAGAGTTTATTTATTGAATGAAATCACAAAAATTGGAGAAAAAAAAACCAAAATTTATGTTAATTAACAATTTCATTTATTAAATTAATAATTCAATCAATTAAATATTTCATTAAAATTTATTTGTAAACCATCCCCTAATTATGCTATAATAATAAATAGTTATTTTTTTAATTATTAACTTTTCTTATTTAAATAAATTTTTTTTTAATTTTAATAATTTTTACTTTCAATATAAATTCTATAAAGAAATGTTTCTATTCAATATTAGGAAATTTATTTATGTAAGATTAAAAATTATATAATTATTACTTTTAGTTTATGAATATCAAAAAAATTTAATAGATTATTCTGATGTACTTTTATTGCAATTACGTTTTATATTATTTATAAATTCACCATTAAATATAGGATTCGGTAAAAAAAATATTGATTGTTCCGACTAATTTTTATATTATTTATTTTTTGTTAAGAAAAAACAGTAAATATTTGTTTTTTTAGACTTATTTTCATTAGCTTATTTATATTTTGTTAATATAAGTCATAAAATTTGTAAACAAAATTTTTTATACAAAAATTTGAAGATTATTGAAATTTTAATTATTATTATTAATTATTGATAATAAAAATTTCGATTAAAAAAAGAAAATAAAAAAGAAAAAGAAAATTAAATTTATATCAGTTTAGTACCAGACTTTTAGAATATAACATGTAGAAATTAAAAGAAGATCCAAAATATAAGAATTTTGGTTTAGACTACGATTACAATAATTGCGTATAAAAAAACTGGTTCACAAGGAAAGAAGTAAAGTAAGATTAAAATAAAAAAAGATAAATAACGAGTACAAAACTAGATTATAAGTTGCCCAAAAATATTATATGCACATCAAAATATACAACATTAAATTTCATTCCTAAAAATCTAATTGAACAATTTTCAAAAATGGCTAATTTATACTTTTTGGTAAAAATTCTTTATTAATTTTATTTTTATATAATATAAAATTACGATCGAAAATTAGAATCGTTCTAAATATTAAAAAATTATTACGTAAATTAAATTATTTGAAAAATTGCAAAATATAATAATAACTTAAAAATAATTTTTTGAAAACTCTCTTTTTTGATTCTTGTAACTATAAAATTCTAAATAAAATTTCCAGTTAAAAGTGTTTCATTTATAGATTTATTGATATATATATTTATTATTTTTTTTTAAATTTTTCAGTTTATTGGACTTTTACAAATGGTGAAAGAAATCTCGATTTCTGAAGGCGTGCCAACGATTTACCTGCCACTAGTAACAATTGTAGCTATAACGGCTGCCAAAGATTACTACGAAGATTATAAAAGAAAAAAGTCAGACAGAGAGGAAAATTAATCCAGGTGTACAGTTTTAAGAGAAGGCGTTTTTGTTTCTTCGCAATGGTAAAATCTTAGAGTCGGAGATGTCGTTAAAATTAAATAAAATTAGTTTTTTCCAGCAGATTTATTAATTCTAAATACCACTGAGCCCAAAGGCATGTGCTACGTCGAAACCAAAGGACTAGACGGAGAAACTAATTTAAAGCCAAAATAATGCTAAAAAGACCTGTTTCAGTATTTCTTGGAAAATAATAAGCAAAAAGACTTCGACGAGTCCGTTTTCAACAGAAGAAAAATAATATTCGGATACGAACAACCAAATGCTTTACTGGAAAAATTCGACGGATATGTTAAATTACCGGACTTTAAAGATTTGATTTCAATTAGCAATAAGAATTTCCTTTTAAGAGGTTGTTCTTTAAGAAATACCAAGTATTTATACGGACTAGTGGCCAATACAGGACATGACACAAAAATTCAGAAAAATTCCTTTAATGCAAGGGCCAAAAGGTCGAGATTGGAAAGTATTATGAGTTCTTAAATTCTTTTGATTTTTTTGATTTAAATGATCATATGCTGCTTTTGTAGTATTTACTTTATTACTTACAGAAATAGTAACAAAGAAGACTAAGGGTATTTAATGTATGACGACCAAAGCAATGCCTTTTTGTTCTTTCAAAAGTAATTCACTCAAATTCACTCCTTCTTATTTTATTTTATTAAATTTTATTTTGTGGGGTGCTCATTAGCTTACTTAGAATTTTTACTAATTAATTTTATCTACTTT
This sequence comes from Pseudocohnilembus persalinus, assembly GCA_001447515.1. Taxonomy (NCBI): domain Eukaryota; phylum Ciliophora; class Oligohymenophorea; order Philasterida; family Pseudocohnilembidae; genus Pseudocohnilembus; species Pseudocohnilembus persalinus. Next base: position 109,238 of record LDAU01000053.1, read on the forward strand.
ATTTAATTAGTACAAAATTATTTATTTAATAAATTTTTAATTAACTAAATCAAATTAATTAACCATTTTCAAGTATTGATTTATCATAAAACAATTAAATTCTAATATTTTAATTAGATTCGGAAATTGGCTACTTATTTTCGGTAATTTTGTACCAATTTCTTTGCTTTTTACCCTCGAATTTGTTAAATTCTTCTAAGCCATTTATATTATGTACGACGATGGATCTCTCGATGCTAAATATAAGCCAAATTAATAGGGGATGATTTATAACGGGTATGCAGAAAATGGAGAAAAAATATAATTTAAAACTCAGGCTTAATCTTCAAACTTAAATGAAGAATTAGGTCAAATTGAATATATATTTAGTGATAAAACTGGAACTTTGACCAGAAATGTTATGTAATTTAAAAAAATTTCTATAAATGGGATTTCCTACGGTGAAGTCGAAGAAGGAGACCCTGATTATATAACAGACGAAATGTTAAAAGAATTTCCTAAAGTCTAAAATGTAGACTTCAGAGACATGTCATTAATTAGAGCTCTTTAAAATCCAGATCATTCGGAACACAAATATGTTATAAAAACACTGGCCATGATTGTAATCATTTTACAGTTTTAATTATTCTTATTATAAATTAAAAATAAAAAAATGAAGCAAAAATTATATATATATTATAATATAATATTTCAATTTTTATAGGCCCTAACACATACAGTTATTATTTCTGAGGAATAAGATATAAAAGACCCAAAGAAGACTATAAAATAATATAATGCAAGTTCTCCTGATGAGCTGGCTTTGGTAAATTTTGCCAAATTTTGCGGCGTCGAGTATATGGGAGTCGTTGACGATGATGAAGACGATGAGGAAATGTCAAATGCAAAGGAAAATAACGAAGATGATGTTGTAATTTCAATTTGCGGTAAATTAGTTGCATTTAAATTGCTCGAAGTCTTCGAATTTGACAGTACCAGAAAAAGGCAAAGTGTCATTATAAAAGACCCCGAAACAGGGAAAATAAAATTACTTTGCAAAGTAAAAAATTAAAAACATATATATAAGTTTATATATTTTTAATATTATATTTTTATTAATGTATCTTTTAAAAAGGGAGCAGATTCAGTTATTTTAAAGCATTCCGACAGACTAAATTGTTAAAAAATCCCTGAAGTTTCGCAACATTTAGAGGAATATTCGCTTATTGGACTCAGAACATTATTACTCAGTGAAAAAGAAATCGATGTCGAAGTTTATAAGGAATGGAAAGAAGGGTACAAAAGAGCTTAGGCCGACATGCACAATAGAGAAGAAAAAACATAATAATTTTAGTAAGAATTAGAATAAGATTTAATTGTAATCGGAGCAACTGCTATTGAAGATCAGCTTTAAGACGAAGTAGGTGAAACAATTTACGCTTTAAAGCAAGCTGGCATCAAAGTTTGGGTTTTAACGGGGGATAAAGTAGAAACTGCCAGAAATATTGGGTATTCTTGCAAACTTTTAAGTCCTTCAATTGCTTAACACAGAATATAATTAAAAGGAGAAGCTTTAAATAATGATGAACTGGCTAAGGAATTGGTCAAATAATAACTTAAAACTACTTACACAAAAATAATTGAGGAAAATGAAAAATAATTAGCCGAAACCAATGAATTAAATACATAAAATGCGCTAATTATAACAGGAGAAGCCTTAGCTCACATAACTGATCCAGATCTAGCTGATATTTTAATTAATATCACAATGTACTGTGAAGCCGTTTTGTGCTGCAGAGTTTCTCCTTTATAAAAATAATAAATAGTTTCTTTAGTAAGAAAAAATAATAAATCTGTTTCCACTTTGGCCATTGGAGATGGAGCCAACGACGTAAACATGATAACTGCCGCCCATGTAGGAATAGGTAAAATTAATAAAAAATAAATTCTTAATCAATATTTATAATTTTAATTAATAAATTATTATAATTTATTATACTTTATTTTTTTTATTATTTAAAATTATTTTAACTCTTTAATTTTTGAAAGGAATCAAGGGGTTGGAGGGACAATAGGCAACAAGAGCTTCCGATTACGCAATTGGAGAGTTTAAATTGCTTAGGAGACTGCTTTTTTTCCACGGCAGAGAAGCTTATAGAAGAAACTCTAGACTTGTTTGTTACAATTTTTATAAAAATATTGTAGTAGTCGTTCCATAATTTTGGTTTGCCTTTAATAACTTTTTTGCCGGATAAACCTTATACGAACCCTATATGTATCAAATTTATAACGTTTTCTACACTTCTATGCCAATTATGGTCTACGCAATTATGGACTTGGAATTTAACCCTTCGGTTTTAATGGAAAATATAGGAAATTACTATTTGCCTGGAATAAAACACTTTTTATTTAACGAAAAAGTGTTTTGGCAGTGGTTCATCAACGGATTTTGCCAAGCCTTTATTATAAACTTTGTCTGTTTCTATTCTTTGTAAACGAATTTTACTAGTAGTGACGGATATATGTTAGATTTCTGGGCCAGTGGAACCATGGTTATGGGCTTAGTCGTTTTAATAGCCAACTTTAAAGTTTTTATAATTTCTTTTGACCACACAGTTTTTAGTGTTATTTTTAATATAGGCTCAATAATTATGTTTTACCTTTCTTTCATAACGTTAAGCAACTTAAACTCCTCTGTTATAGACAACTTATTCTAAGTTATTATGGCCTCGCCCAATTATCATTTGGGAAATTTACTAGGTGTTGTGGCAGTTTGTCTGTGCATAGATTTTGCCAGTGAAAGGTGGATTAGAGGATAGGCATAAAGTATCAGAGAAACACTGTAAAATTAAATATTTATAAATTAAACTTAAGTTACCAATTTAACTTATTTTTTTTCAACCATATTAATTTAGCCATTTTTACTTCATTTTTTAATAAAATATATTTATTTTATAATAATAGATTATAAGAGAGATTAAATGAACAAAAACTAAAGTTATCAAAATCACAATTAGTTAAATGATATAAGATAATTTTAATAAGTAATACTTACTAAAAATTGCGTTTTTATAAAAAAATTTATATACACTTACATTATATATATATGTATAATTTAATATTCTATCAATATCATAATCAATTTTACCATTATATTTATAAATATGATTAAAAAATTCCAGCTTCCTATTAAAATTCATTTTTTGTATAAAAAATAACAAAGATGATCTATATATAGAAATTTATTAAAAAATAATAATTTTTTTATTTAATTAAAAATAAAAAAGGTTCATTTTATTAATTTTGAATGCAATTTATTAATTAGAATTTAAATAATGAAAATTAACTTAATTAAAATAATAATATATCAATAACTATGCTTAATTATTTATATAAACATTACTATTATTATTTTAATTTTAAATTAGAAATTTAAATATAAAATTCAAATCTATTATTATAAAGTAAATTATTTTATTCAGTTTCTTTTGGTTTATTTAACTTTTTTGGCAATTTTAACTTCTTCGGTTAAGAAAGCTCTAACAATTCTAGATTTAAAATAAAATTTTAGATTAAGTATGAAACGAAAAAATTAATCAATTAATCAATTAAATTTTAAAGATTTTTTAAGAAAGGGTTGTTATAATATAAATTTTTTACCTTTCTCTAACACAGGCTCCACATAAGTTTCCTCCGTAAGGTCTAGAAACGGTTCTTTTTCTGTAAGATAAATTTCTTAAAGCGATGGATCTGGCGTTAGATAATCCTCCTAAAACAACTTCACATCCAGGTTCAACACATCTTCTTAAGGTATTTCTTTTAGAAGTGTGTTAAGCAATAACTCTACCTCCTAATGATAAAAAAAAAAATAATTAATACACAATTTAATTGATATTATAAGAAAAGATTAAAATATAAAATATAATAGCATAAATAAAATTTTAATAGGCTTTCCAAAAATTTATAAATTTTCTCATTTATTTTCGTCAATGCACTATATTAATAATAAACCAAAATAAGAAAAAAATTTAGGGTTTTATTTAATTTATTCGATTAAATATCCAGCAATACATAAATACATACATTAATTTTTTTTCTAACAAATTTAATCTCGCATTCTATTTTGGTCTATTTATTTCTAAAATCATCTATTATTATTCTGCTTATACTATAAGAAGTTATTTTTTTTAATTCACGTTTTTTCTGTAATTATTGCCATTTTTTTATAAACTTTTGTCTGCATTCGATCAAGTGAACCCCATATACACATATGCGAAAAATGTGCAATTTTTTTTTTATTATTTTGGATTTTTTATTAATAATTAAACTTTGCGGAAAATAAAGAGAGAGAGAAAATTTAAAAAAGTGATGCAAATGTAAAAATAATAGATGCAATATTTACCGGGGGTTTTAACTTTTCTGATTTTATTAGATCTGGTGTTATAAGAACATTATCTTCTGTAAGTAACTCTTTGGGCCATTTTGAAAATTTGTATGATTTATTATTTTTATTGAATTTATTAATTTTAATTTTGATTATATTAAAGGGTTTTTTTAGTTCTTAATTAATATTAAATTTTTATCCTATAATTTATTGCTATATTAAATTAATTAATTAAAATTACAAGGGATATATATTTGTAGTAAATTTTTAATTAATCCATTTTTAAAAAAATATAATAATAATAAGAATAATATGATAAAAACATGAACAACTTTTGTTATTATAAAGATGAAGAAAAATAAAAAATCTAAAACTAATTTATTATATTTTGATTTTGAAATAAAGAAGCCTTTAAAAAATTCAAATATTAATATTAAATCTCAATAATGTTATTTTTTAAGCCTTGGAAAAAAAAAAATATATATATATAAAATCCATAGATACATAAAAGTTATAAGCTTTATATCGTCATTTATAAAAATATTATAATTATTATAATCGAAAATAAAACTAAAATATATTTATTAATTAATATATTTATGTAAAATTTCATTTTTTATTCATAATTTTTATTTCATGCTATTACTTTATATTTCTTTAGGTTTAAAATGATTTTATATCCCTTATTACGCATTGCCTTTTAAAAGTTATTTTTATTGTGTTTAAATAAATTTCCTCTTATATATGTGCCTATCAGTAATATATCTATTAATTTTTATTGCGAAAATTATCATATTTTTATAAATTATAACGATATAATTTGATTTTCTTTTATTTATTTATATATTTATTAATCAGTAGTGCTTAGAAAAGTGTTTTTTTTTTTTGTTATCTTTATTCAGTCAGCTTCGTCTTTTTTGTCTTTTCCCTACCCTTAAACAACTATCAAAATAAAATCTTTATCAGGAGCTACCAAAATTTCATTAACTCTGGATTTAATTCTTAAAAATACTAGTTCATTTTAAGGCTGTAAATCTCTTACTGTAGACCTGGCTTTTTGGCATAATCCAGGAATTGATTTTACAATAGCTGCTTCTTCTTCTTTTTGATCTTTGTCATTTTAACTATAAGTTGATCTAATTATATCTCCTTGGTTATTTACAATTACCAAACCTCTGACTTACTAGTGAGAACTAATTCTATTTATGGTATCATCAATATCAGACATTTTAATGTATATAATCTATTTCTATATTATTTATTTTAAAGAAACTTTCTAAAAGTTATATATTTTATTGTTTTTGTGTATTTTTAATTTTATAAATATTATAATTATTATCTAAAGAAAAAATTTGAAAAATTTATTGATAATTAATGATTGGTTTTATTATTTATCGGAATCAACTTTTATTCTTTATTTGTAAGCAAATAATTTGTAAAATTATATTTATAAAACCTAATAGAATCTCAGAAAACGGTAGTTTCAAGTAGAAAAAAATTAGAAAATATACATATAAACAGTGTAAATATTATAAAAAATAAAATATGATGATTTAAATTTTAATAAACTTTATAATTATTTCTTGTAAATTTATCAAAATCATTCGTCATCTCTTCTGTCATTTTTACCACAATTTTAAACAACAATTAACATAAAATCTTTATCTAATTTTTATTTATATATTTAATAAACTTTAATGTATAAAATTTATAAAAAAATAATCAATTTAAGTATATTAGTATATAATTTAAACTCTGTTTTTCGACTTTAAATTTAGAATTTAATAAAAATTCTATTGCCAATTAATTGCAATAAGTTGTTTAATTTAATATAAACGAATAAATTTATTAATTAAATATATTATTATTTAAAATTAAATAGAAGTTTACCAGGTGCAACTAAAATTTCTTTAGATTTAAGTTTAATTCTGAAAAATATTAAATCATTTGTAGGGTCTAAATCCCTAACGGTAGATCTAGCTTTAAAACATAATTAAGGAACAGTTTTAATAATTTAATCACATTCTTCTTTTCTATCTTACCCGTAAAAAGATTAAACTAATTTCCCCTCATTATTTACAACTACCAAACACTATACTGATGTATGAGATCTTATTCTTGTTTATATATCTTAAATTTCGCTCATTTTATTACAATTTATAATACTTTATATTTTTTTATTTTTTGTTAATTTTTGTAAATAAAATAGAAAGGTTTTAAACTTCTGAATTTTAAAACTAATTAATTTTTAGGAAATAAATTAATAAAAACTATAGAAAATAGTATAATAAATATATTAATAAAATAGTAATTTATAAGAAAAACTTATAATAAATCTTTAAGTTATGATATTTTTATTTTATAATATTAACATAATTTTATATTTTTATATATATTTTTATAAATTTTTATAATTTTTATAATTTTTGAAACAATCGAAATTTAGTAAAATCTCAATTGAGGTCTTTAGAAATTTAAGTAGGAGGTTTTTTTTTACCGCAGTTTCCACAATATTTATGAACCTAAATAACTTTAAACCCGCAATGAACACAGTTTTGACCAATTGGGGGTCTTATAGAACTTTTTACGCCCGAAGAATTTTGTTATTTTATTTTTTAAAACCTATTTTTTTATTTTATCATTAATAATTAAAGTTTATCAAAAATAATATAAATATAGTATCAAACAATTATATTTAAAATGATTATTTTTCTCAATCATTATAAAAAAAAAATTTATTTTACCTATTTTCTAATAATTTAATATCCTATAGATTTTCTTATTTTTCCTTGTATTAATCCGTTTAATGCAATGAGTTTTTTTTGTCTAAATTTATTGCCTTTATCGGAGAATCATTATTATTTTAATTAATTATTTAATTTATACTTTTAGGAACCAATTATTAAGTGCCAAATCTTTTCTCATTTGCTTAAATTTTCCCTATGGGTCTATTTATAATGTTTCTACAAATAGGAATGTGTCTATCAGCTGAAAATTTCGCAAAATTTCTATTACAAAAAGGACAAGGAACTTTTTGCATATTTGTAGTTTTATCCATAATAGATTCGTATTTTCTCTCTTTTGAATTAGATTTTTTGTGCTCAAATTTTATTTATTTTCCCACTATATTATTTTAAATTTTAATTGCTTATTTTAATTCGTTTCCATTTTCGTAACCATCTTCCTATTTACAATCCAAACTTCTATAACTTGCGTTCGTTTTTTTTTCTATAGAAGTTTCTTTACTGGAACATTTGCCTTGAAAAATAATATTAAAAAATATTTAATATAATATAATATAAAAAACACTTTTTAGTTACTATTCTATCTATTTCTGTTTGTCTCATTTCTTTTAATAGGAATTAAATTATTAGATTGCTTTTTTGTAATAGGATCTAATTATTTTCCCTAAATATTTGATTTATTAACAGACTGAGCTCTTTTTTCCAAAGGATTAATTTACATTTTACTTCCTTATTCTTTAACTGACCCTTTAGAATTCGGCTTATTAGCAGGCTAAGTTTTAGGGTAATCATTTTTTCTTATTCTAAATTATTTAGGCGTTTTTATGGCTCCTCCTTCATAGTCAGAAAACTATTGATCTTTAAAAAAAATTAAATTAAATAAAAAAATAATTTAAAAAATCTACTTCTTTTTCAACTGATTTTTACTTTGATTTTGACTTTGACTTTCTCTAGAAGATAGCTTTACATTTTACTAAGCGGTTTTTGGCGTTTACTTTTTTTTTTCATTTTCTTATTTGTATTAATTTTCAATCTTTTTAAATTTTTCGTTTTAAGTACCTTTTCTCAAAAATGTTGCTTTAGGTCTATTTATAATATTTTTACAAAGAGGTATATGTCTTTCAGCTGTACCTTTGATAAAGAAAAACAATTAAATTAGGTTATTTTTTAAATTTGAAGTCTCTTTTAAATACATAATTAAAAAAATTTACTTGGTTTAAATTTTCTACTACAGAATTTACACTAAACATAATCCGCTTTCATTGGATCATTTTCTGCTTATTCTTACTAAAGTTTTTTTAATTCTTCCATATCCCCACCCTATTCCTAAATTTCTTTTATTTTTTTCTATAATATTAATTATTATTAAAAACTCTCATGTTGGGCCTTCCACTTGGGAATTTTGGCCTTATTTTCGCTTTTATTTTTATTTTTTTAATTTAATTCTTATTTTTTTTACTAATTTATATTATTGTTAGAAGTATCCGCCGTCGTAGCACTTTTAGAGTCATCATATTAAACATTTCCCTATATTGTGGGCTGAATATTAATATCACTTCCATCATTTGCTAATTATTTGCCTTCATTTTTATTTAACAATTTATTTTTCATTTATTCCTTCTTATTTTTAACTGCCTATAAAGCGTTAAATCTTTCACTTTATTTAACATATTTTACTTCTTATTTCTTTAAATTGGTGTCTATTAATTATCTAGCATCTGGTACATCTGGCAACTAAATAAATAATTATACAAAAAATTATTTTATTCTTTGCTTATATTTTTATTTTTAAATAAAAAAAATATATTTTTACTCTCTAAAGTTTTGTATTAAAAACTTTTCTTTTTTTCTGATTTTTGCAAATTTAAATATGTTTATTAATTCTCTCTTACATAAAAAATCTTTCACAATTAGGACATTATTCTCTTTTGAAATCAATTGTATTTTAAAGATTATCTTAATATTATTCATCCAATTAATTATTTTCTTGATTTTGTGAATGTTATATTTATTATTTTTACTATTCATTATTCTCATTTTAAATTACGTCGGCATTTTATTGTTGTGTATTTTTTGATATACTCATAAATTCATTTTCAAAGCTCATCTCTTAAATTTAATTTTCTTTCTAAGTATCATTTTTAACTTCTCTGTTTTAATTACTTGATTATTCATTAAAATTCAATTTATTGCACTTTGCTTATTCATCATTATTCAAATATGTATTAGACAATTAATCTTTTTAATTTAAGTTTTAATTTACTACATTTTTATTATTATTTTTTAGATTAGTTAATTTACTTTAATTTTATTTCTTATTTTTCTTATATAATTTTTTCTTCTTTTTTTATATAACTTAATTATCCTTTTCTTCTTGACTTTCTCTTTCATCCTGACTATATTCTTCCTCTTCTTCTTCCTATTATTCTTCTTCTTCTTCTTCTTCATTTTAACCTTACTCTTCATCCTCTTCCTCCTCTTCCTCATCATCCTCTTCATCTTCTTCATCTTCTTCATCTTCTTCGTCATTTTAACCTTCTTCCTTTTTTTTTTCTTCTTCTCCATCTTCATCCTCTTCTTCTTGGTTACTACTTTCCTCTTAACTACCATTATCCTCTTCTCCTTCATTATCATCAACTTAACTTTTTTTTTATAAATCACTTTCTTCACTTTTCTCTTCATCGTTATCATGTTCTTCTTCTCCTTCTTCTTCTCCTTCTTCCTCTTCCTCTTCTCCTTCTTCTTCTTCTTCTTCTTCTTCTTCTTCTTCATCTTCTTCTTCTTCATTGTCATCTTCTTCTTCTTCTTCTTAACTACCATTTTCTTCATCACTTTTTTCATTACTTTATTATTATTTTCCATCTTATTCACTTTAATTTTGTAATTTTATTTTATTACTTAATGTCTGATTTTTATTTAAATCAGTTTTTTCTCCATTTGATTCGCATTTATCTGAATCCAAATCCTTACTTTTATCTTAACTCAAATTCTACTTTTTTTAATTATTTAACATATCCTTTTATTCACTTTATAATTTTTACTCTAAGCCTTATTTTTCTTCTACATTTTATAATTATGATTATTATATCTCATTTTAACTATCTTCTAAATTTTATTGTTATTTTTCAACGTCTTTTGCTAGTTGTTAAAAAGCCTCTTTTTGTTCCATAAAAAACTCTTCTTTATGAGTCCTTTTGTATTCTAAGTACTCCTAATTTAATTAAGAATAATCTTGAATTTCACTTTTAACTTCGTCTTCATCGTCAAATTAACTTTTATTTTACCCATTTTCTGTTTTAGCTTGATTTCTTTTATTATTTCTAAGATTTTTTTATCTATTTTGGTTATTGTTTCTACTGAATTATTCTTTTTATATTTACTAATTCTTTTGTTAATTTTGCTTCTGATTTTATACTTAATAATCACCAGCTTTGCCTTTTTAATTTTACGAACCAAAATTTCTAGTTTTAGCGTTTTATTGGTTTTAATCTTTTTCATTAAGCTATTTAAATTTTGCTGAAGGCATCATTTAGACCTTTTTGTTTTGGTCGTCCTTTTATTATAATTTTAAAGGCTTTTTATATGGCCGATTAGATGTACATAATTTTAAGTGATATTTCAGTTTTCCTTCAAAAAATTGTCTTTAACAATTCGGACAGGTTTCATAACAATTGTATATTTTACTTGACTTAATTTAATTGTCAGATTATTGTTATTCATACTATTATACGTGACTTTTTGAAACTTCTGTGTCGTTATTATTATAAAACTATTTTATAGTATAAATTTTAATTAATAAACTTTATATTTTTAAATAATTCTAAATAAATAGTTTTATATAATTAATTTTAAATTTTTAAACTCACCTCATTATTCTAGAATTATTAAGTATATAATGTTGGTTAATGATTTACATCTTTTCCTAAATTTTAATTATTGTGCTAATTAATTTAATTTCTTTCAGTAACCTAAAGCTAATTCTGATTTTATAATGAGTTTTATATATTTTAATTATTATTTTCCTATTCTAAAGGTAAATTATCTTTTTATTTGCTAGTTAAATAATCTTTGCTAAAACTTATATTTACATCTATTTTTGATAATTATTTAATATTGAGTTAAACATTATATTTTAATTATTACCCTCCTATTATTGCGTTTAATTCATAGTTATATATATATTTGCTTTTATTTTTATTTATTTTTTATTTATAATTATTAATTTTGTAAATTATTTTATAAAAAAATTAATAACAATAAAGAAATATAATAACTTTAATTATAAATATTATTTCTGCAATTTTATTATTCATTTTATATTATTGTGGAATTACTTATTTAGGGTATCATTAGGTTCAGAACAATTTTATTATTAAATTAATATTATTCTTAATAAATATTTAATACTCTAATAAAATAAAAATTTAAAAAACATATCTTAACATGTATTTATTTATATATATTTCAATTTAGTTTTATTAAATGTCATTAAAATTTTTATTTTTAAAGTTTTTATTGCATTTCTTTTCTTAATGACTGGATTAACTATATATTTTTACTTAGATTTTACTATTCGAATTCTTGACCTTATTTATTTATACATAATACAAAATCTTAAAGTTATTTATTAATAAGACACTTATTCTTCATGATATTAAAATTCTCCTAACAAAATTAATTATTAAGTTCATAATTTTTTAAATTATTTAATATAACTCATTTCTAATTAATTTTTACTTATTATAACTGTTCTAAGTAATTTTGAACAAAGTATTTAAAGGTTTTTCTATGTTCTGTATAAGTTTTTTTACATTAAATATAAGAATTTTCATTTTTTAAATCAGAGCAATTATTTTTAATTGTTTCCAATATAGATTACTAATAATAAAATTTAATGATATTAACTACTTTTTGAATAAATATATTTTTACTTCAAATTAAAACTATTCTTTTAAAAAGCTGTCTGAACTAAGATATTTTTCCAAATTTATTTAAGTATTCATTTTATAATATTCAAAAACTATTTTATTTAATATATTTTTTTACTTTATTTTAAAATGTTAGTGATATTGGAATTTTGAATAATAGAATTTATTTGATTTATTAGGGTGTTTCTAATAATTTTGATAGTTTGTGAATTTTAATTAATTTTTATTTTTTTAGCAATAAAATTATTTAAACATAAAGTAATTTTCTAAAGTAAAAAAAATTTTTCAATATAATATCAATAAACCATATAATGTCTTACATAGATCAGTTTTTAAGCACAAATTAAAGTTCAAAAATGCAAAAAAAACCAAATTTTAGCGATGATACAAACCAATAATTGTCATTATTTATAATTTATTTATCAAAATAATATTTTTTATTTATATTTTAATTTTTAACAAAAATAAGTAAATATTAATACACTAAAATTTATTCACTTTTTATAGATAAAAGCCTTTCAACTAAAAAAATATTTAATATGAAGATGAAGATGATGATGAAGATGATTAGGACGGTTAAAAATTTTATTAAAAAAATATACAATTATCTGATTCATAAGAAGAAAGTGATAATGAGGAGGAGAATAATTAAAATTTATATGATTAGATGTAAGAATAATAAAAATTAGAGTAATTAAGAAAACAAATATAAATGTAAAATGAGCAGTAACAATAGGAAAAATAAAGCAATGATAATTAAAATAATAGTAATTTTAACGAAAATGAAGATGAATAATAATTGCAACAAAAAACTGATTCTAATTTATAATCAGAAAGTGAAGATGAAGAAAATAACTCAGATGAGGATGAGTAGTTAAGAAAGTTGCAGGATTAATTAAGTAATATAACCTCAAGAGTGAGTAATTAAAATAGTATGTATTAAGAATAGTTGTAAAGTGTTTCACAAAGTTTTTAATAGCAAGAAGAATAATAAAATGAAAAAAAATAACTAGTATTATAAGAATAAAATTTTTTAAAGAGTGGAAATAAATAGAAATCCACAGAATAGAATGATTTTAATATGGCAAAATAGAAAATAAATTAATCTATAGCATCAAATTAAAATAGTTAAAAAAATGAAAAAAAAGCAGAAGTTTTCTAATAATCTAAAAAAATTTTAAATTCAGTTATGGAAGAAATTTAATAATTTAGATAAAACATGAATCATACCGTAAATAAATGAATAAAATAATTAATTATTATAGTTTCTTTAAAGATTTTTTATTTTATTTAAATAGGATGGATAATAAATGGAAAATACACAATAAGATGATAGTAATAGTAAAAGTTAAAATAAAATATAGTAAAAATAATTAAGAGGGGATTAGTTTTCCTTTTAATAACCCCAATAAGATCAATTAATTTAATAATAAAAGATTTTTTAAAATACAATGAATACTATAAACTAATAAAAAACATTCTTCTTAAATAATTAAAATGAAAATACTTAAAGTAAAAATTAGTAGAAATATGATGTTAAGGATTAAAACTAAAAGTCACCTTATTCTAAAAGCCCTTCTCTTAAAAAGAAATCTAATGAAATAAATATTTAAAATGCATTTAAAAATGATGAAAATTATAAACAACTTTAAAGTTAACTTGAAATTTTCCAATAAAAATAAATAGATAAATAAAATACAAATAACATATAATATAAATAACAATACAAATAAAAAGACTTTACTTAATACGCTATTTAAAATGACCCATTTAAAAATTCCCCTTAAAAATAGAAATATATAAAATAAATTTTAGAAAGTAAATTAAATTGTTATAGTAATACATTTTAAATGTTTTAATAAATTTTATATAAAAAAAATTAAAAAAAAAAGATAGACAGGATACTTTATTTGATACTTTATACAATGAGGCAAAATTAAAAGATTAGAAATTAAAGCAACTACGATAATAATTTTAAGAATAAATGGATGCGAAAGAGGAAAAAGAGCTAACATTTTAACCCAAAATTAATGAAAATTACGCTGCAAAAAAATTTAAATCAGTTTAAGAAAACGAAGAAATGTACGAAAAAAATGAATATTGGTTAAAAGGAAAATAAAGAAATATTGAAGTTATAAAAGCTTTGTTGGAAGAAAAATAAAAACAAGAAGAAAGTCAATACTCCTTTAAACCCGATATAGTAAGTTTTTTTTATATTTTTATTATATGTTAATTACTAACATTTTGTATCAATATCTATTTTAATATTTGATGTTATTTTTTCAATATATAGCAAATTATCTTAATGATTTTAATTAAAATTATTTAGAAAAAAATTAAGCCCTCCGAAGTAGCCCCATAATATCGAACTAAAAGTGGAGTGAATAACCATATAAAAAGGTAAATATAAGCCAGAATATAAAGAGAATCAATAAAAGAAAAATTAAATGGTTATAGTAGTACTTAAAAACTTTAAACATATTCTAGCATAAAGGAAAACCCTTAAAATATTATTAAAAATTAGACAAGTATGAAAAGTTTAGTAAGTAGTAAGAGTTCAAGTACCCTTAAAAAATAATTCACAGTACCTAACTAGCCTAAATTTAATTAAAAATAAAAACTATAAGAAATTCCTTGCCTCTAATATGTAATATATATACTTTAAATTATAAATTAGTTTATTACCCTTTTTTAAAACTAATTTTATACTAAATTATCTTAATTTTTTATATTTATATTTTTCCTTTATTAAATACCATTATTTATTTTATTTAAATTTATTTGTCAGCCATATCACCCTTTATCATCCAGAGGATCTCATAATAAATAAGAAGAAAGATACTTAGTTCCAGAATAATTTATCTCCGACTTTGAAGAAAAACAATCTAAATATAGTTAAGACCTAGTAAATGAATTTTTATTACTTTATTTAGATATATTATAAATAAGTTTTATCTTACTTATTATAAAAATTTAAAAGGATTTGATAGTTCTTTTTTTTAATAATATAAGTTTAAAAAATTATTTTTCAATTTATAATGAAATATACAATTTATTAAAGGACAAGCTTAATAATGAATACTATGTTATTTAGTAGTAAGAAGACATGTAGGAAATGAAATATACTAATGCCTAAGAATATTTAAGAAACTAACTTCTTTCAATGGACATATGACTTATAAAAAGCTAGATATTTAAAATAATTTAATGTCTTTTCAATAACGCTTAATATATTGTTATATATTTTTCTAAATCTTTTTTATATATTTATAATAATCTAAATCATTAAATATGTAAAAATAAGTTTGATTTATTTACATTGGCTTAGTTTTATATGATATATTTTATCAAAATTTATGATTATTTCCTAAAATTTTGATGAAAAAATATTTTATTAAAAAATAAAAATAAAAAAAAAAAAATTCTCACTAAATTATTTTTTATTATATGAGTAATACTAATTTAAGCAAAAATTATTAAAAGAGGATGTCATTAAACTAGAAAAACTAAAATGAATCCTTAAATTATTCTAATAATAAAAAAAGATACTCTGTTAAAGGAAATTGTTAAAAAAGCGAATAAGAATAATAATTAAATGAAAATAAAAATAAAAATGAAAGTAATGCTAATAATAATAAGATAAATGAATTCAAATTAAAGGCAAACAAATAAAATTAAAATTAAAAAAAAACACTTGTTAATAAATTTAAGATATAAAATGACCACCACTCAATAGACTTTTTAAAAAAAAGCCAAACATAATGTAAATGTTTATATAAACTATCTTTTTTAATTATATTAGAATTAAAATTTTTTTTAAAAAATAATAATGCATAAGTTCTCAACTTTTTTGGAAACGGATTTTTTTTATTTTTTTATCATATACTAATAAAACTTTAATTTAAAATCAGTTAAAGATATTTTAAATTAAAATATATTAAATTCCTATATATAAAAAATTAAATAATAGTGAAGTAATATATAAATTTTTATAGTAATATAACCTCGTCACAATTATTAATTTGATACGCAATCGAATTTGCCAGTGACAAAAAGATCTTAAAATGTCGTTTAATCATTAAATGAATCAGCCGATAAATTATTCTTAAGGCCTGAAAATCGAAGATTTAGTGCAAGAGGTAGTATTTTGAGCTAAAGTAACTATATTGAACCAGAAAGATAAGTAAAACGAAAAATAATAATTTTAAAATATTTTTTTTAATTTTACTATATAATATAAATTTTATAATAGTCAAAATAATAACATTCTTTATTAAATGCACTGAACTTATAATTTAGCACAGAAAATAATACTCCTAGATAATATAGAGAATGTCTTTCAAGTCGAGAAAGACCCTAAAGGCTAAGCATAAATGTTAATCTTAATAATTTAAATGAAAGCAGTGGAGTTCGTACCTAGCCAGATTTACCTGTTAATTTTTTTTCTTCGATTGTAAATTTAAAAGACTAATAATTAAAAGTTCAAAAAGCAAATAAGAATAATGAATAAGACCAAAATGGAGTTGTTACTAATTCAAATATATAAAGACAACCCAAATTTCTAGCATTAAGTAATAATGTTAACACTTTTAATAATGAATAGGCTAATGGCTAAAAATAAAATAATTTATAAAAAGAAAACAAAGAAGATTCTAAAAGAAAAAGTTTATTTTCAAAATAAAATCAAGATTAAAAGCAAAAAAATTAAATTCATCCTATTGGTATAATGAAATTTCTTAATATTATAAATATAAAATTATCCCCTGAAATGATAAAAATCCTAAATTATTTGCATTATAATATAGTAATTTTAATTACTATCATTATCATTATTTTTGTTCTAAACACTATTTATTTTTTAAAAATGGACATTAAATCAGAATTTCCAATTTATATATTATATTATTTTTGAGATTAAATATAGTTATAAAAAATAGGGGATTTTTTTAAATTCTAAACATTTAATTTCCAAATTTTATAAGAAATAAAAGATAGTAAAAAATAGAGGGATCTAATCTAAAAATCTCCAAGAGGTGGAATTTTTTCAAGGTTATTTATAATTTATGTTCAAAAATTTATCCATAAGATAAACAAAAAATATAAAAAAGGTTCTATTTTATAAATAACCGATATACCAGACTGGCATCCAGATTAAAATGTAAACAGTTATTTAGGTACATTTGAGAAAGGTAAAAAAAATTTAAGTTTAATTAATGAAAATTATTACTGTATACTTTTGAAAATTAAACTGAATATTTTTTAAACTTTAATTTAAATCAAACTATCAAATCGAAAAACAAATAATATCTAAATTTATTATAGAATACGACCATTATTTTGATCAAAACAAAAAAAAAAGACTACTTAAACCCATTTGGAGAACTTTTAAAAGGGATATCATAAAGTTATTAATAATAGGTGCATTATCATAAATCACTTAAATTGCAAATGTTTTCTACTTATTGTAAATATTGAAAACTATAAATGAAAGTTTAGATAAAAGCAAAGAGGAATAGGATGACGCTATTTAAAAAGCCATAATTTATGCTATATTACTGATATTTAATATGCTTATTAACGTATTTTTTTCTAACCACACATAAATGGAAGGTGGACTGTTTGCCATAAAATTAAAATCTTCACTTACTGGTCTAATATATAGTAAAATAAACGTATTTTTAACTTTATTTGGATAATTTTAATTTATTAAAAACAATTATATTTTATGTTAAAGATAAAATTCTGGGAATGAAACTGACAAATTAATAAACTTTTCACGTGGGTAAAATAATGAATGTAATAACATATGAACTGAATGCATTCGAAAGAAATATAGTTGTAAGTTATTTTTTTAATTATTATATTTTATATTAAATGATTTTTTCATTTTTTCAAAAATAAATTATTAAATTTTGAATATTTTATATAAATGTATACTTTATTTTTAAAAAAGACGGTATTTGAATCGATAATTTCGCCCATATCGTTTATCGGAACTGGGTTAATTTTATTTTTTACTTTTGGATATACAAGTTTGGTTGGAATTATTTACTGCCTTTTAATAGTTATAATAGGAAAATTATTTACAAATTATTCTAAAAAATATAGAAGAAAAAGAACCGGTATGGTAGATGATAGAGTTAAATAAGTTTAAGAATATGTTGAAGAAGTCAGAAATGTTAAACTGGGAAGTTTAGAAGATACTTTCACAAATAAAGTTTATAAATAGAGATATAAAGTATATATTAATTTAAGATTATTTTTTAAAAACATTTAAGTATCTTTTAATTTGGTTACCTATAAATTTATAAAATTTAATTTTTTTATAGGAAGCCAAGGTTTTAAAATTTATACTTGTATTAGAATCATTTACAAAAGCATTAATAGCTTCAAGCGGTTTAATTGGGGCATTTATAATTTTTATATTGTATACATAAGTTAGTTCTTCAGATGATCCCCTAACTTTATCGAAAATTATTTTGTGTACATATTTAATGAGCCAGATTAGTTTAACTATTTAAGGAATTAACAATGGATTTGTATTTAGTTGCGAAATGAAATTAATTTTGGGAAGAATTATATCTATTCTTGATAACTATGATTTAATAGAGCAAAAATTAGAATAAATAAAAAAAAAATTTGTACATATTTATTTTCCTTTTTTTATTTTTATATAAAAAGCTTTTTAATAAATTACATTCTTTCTTTGTAGATATAATAAAATTAGGAACTAAATGATGATGAGCAAGAATAATAAGATGGATTAAGCAAGAAATAGAACGTAATAATTTTTAAAAACTTTAACGGATATTGGAAAAATGTAATGTAATAATAAACATTGTTTAATTTAAATTGTAAAATTAAAGAAAAATAAATTACTGCTATTATTGGTAAAAATAATTCAGGAAAATCCAGTTTTGTAAGGGCTATTTTAAATGAACTACCCGACTAAGATGGATTTTTATCCGTAAAAGGATCTATATCAATAGTCGAGGAAAATCCAACAGTTTTTTCAGGTATAATAAGAATATAAATATAAAAATAAAATAAATATTATAAAAGAATATAAATACAAAATTTAATAATTTTATTTTAAAATTGTTAGGAACTTTAAGAGAAAACATAATTTTAGGATAAGAACTGGACTTAAATTTGTATTAAGAAGTTTTAGAAGCATGTTGCTTAAACTAAGACATAGATTAATTTGAAAACAGAGATTTAGTAGAAATCGGCGAAAGGGGCTTTAATATTTCAGTTGGTTAAAAAACTAGAATAGCTCTTGCAAGAGCGATATATAAATAATCAGACATAATTATTTTAGAAGATGTTTTGACACCTTTAGATCCAAAAATGGTCAAATAAATATATGAAAAGGCTATTAGAGGTATGTTGAAAGATCGAACCATCATTCTAACTACTTATAGACTTAATGTAGCTGTACAATGTGATTATGTAATAGTTTTAGATTAGGGAAAGATTTTATTTTAAGACTCTAGAGAAAACATAAAAAAATAAAATATTAATTTAAAAAATTTTTTCGTCTCCGACAAGCCGGTATAATTAGGTTAAAATTTACTTGACAACAGATCTAAAGCCATTATATATAATCAGATGAAAAAACCTTAGTCTAATTTAACAAATATAGAATACTAACTTAAAAATCTGAAAAGAAAAATAAACAATCCATCTTAATCAAGCTAATGCAGTAAAATAATATTATATAAAAATTTAGGGAATTTTTTATTTTTATTATCCAAATAAAAAGGTTAAAATACTAAAAGTGAGAACTTTAAAGAATATTTAAAAAATTTGAAATCCTTAGAAAAATTGAAAAAAAAGAAATAATTATAAAATCATAATAATGACATTGAGCAATATGATTAAATAAATAATAAATAGGTTAATAGTTAATAAGATAGCTCTGACTTATCTAACTTTTAAATATCTTAAAACATAAGTAACTTAATCTCAAAACATCAGTCATTTGATTAATAAAAAATCAGTTAAAACAATTTATAAAGTATAAATTGAATAAATTTTTATAAATATTTTTTTTTTAATTAAAAACTAAAAAATTATTTGTTTTGTTTTAGGAAACGACTCAAAAAAAAAATCTTAAAATTTAAAATAGTATAAAGGTATAATAAAACCGAGAAAGTTTTAATCAGAAATAGTGAAGAGCTCGCAAAAGAGAGGAATTATTATATCAGTTCCAAATGAAAATAAATAAGGTATTAAAATATTATTTAAAATTTAAAAATAATATTAAAATTTAAAATAAACTTGATTTCAAATTATAAGTAGAAGTTTAACCTTAAGAACAGAAAAAGTGTATAGGTGAAAATAAAAATATTGAAGAAAAAGTAGAGGTATATTTTAACTTAGAGTTTACAAATATTATCTAATATTTTAAATTTATAATAGAATATAAATAGCTATTCAAAACAGATTATCAAATAAAAAGACTGCTATATTGAAAAATTAAAATTATAATTAAATGAAGTAATTAATAAATTGAAAGAAAAAGATAGATAAATCTAATAAATTAAATTATAACAATGTAATAATTTTTTTTTAAGTAACAAAGTATAAAATCACACTTAAGAAAAAAATTCAACACATGATACAAATTAAAATCTTTAATCTTACCTGTAGTAACATAAATCGAAAAATTTGGTAGACTAGGAAGATTGTTCAAAATTAAATCAGGATGAAGATTCTGATTACCATTAAAAGTTGAGCAAATATAACTTTAATAAAATTAAATAAAATAATATCCTGTCTTATAATAAAAGAATTAGAAGAAATTCTGAAAATTAAAACAACTCAGAAAATGAATAATTAAATAATTAAAAGTATTAAAAAAGATTCTAATCATTAGACAGTAAATATAAATATATATTTTATATAAAAACAAAAAATTTAAAAAAAATATCATTTTTTTTTTTAATAGGTATAGATAAGATTATAAATTATAAATTAAATAAAGATATTTAACAAAAATAAAATCATAATAATATTTAATAAGATAAATAAATTAATAATACAAATCTTTAACAAAAAACAACAGAATAAAAAATAAAAAAACAAAATTAAAATTAAAATTCTGTTGAAAGTTTCCCTAAAGTGTAGCCTAAAAAATTTAAGGTTAAAAAAAACTACTTTACTAATAAGATTTTAGACTTTACTAAACAAAAATAATTAGAGTAACAAGCAGAGTAGAAAAATGATTAAATATCTTAAGCATAAAATTAGAATAGTATGGATTATTAGGCAAACACATTAAAAGAATTTTAAAAAATAATTGGTACATAACACATAGATAAAAAAAATTTAAATAGAGAAGAAGATAGAGAGTCGTAAAAACTGGATAAGGCCGATTTAACACCATCAGTCTCTTCTAACGACTCTTATTATTCTACTATATAAAATTAATATGAACACAGTAAAAAAAATTCATTTCAATTTAATTTATAAACTCAGTAGTAAAGAGAATAAAAATAAGGTAATAAATAGCTAACAAATTTTTAAAATTTACAAAAAAAATAAAATAAATAATATTATATATATTAAGATGAATTTGATGACTATAATGATAAAGCTACTTTAAAGACTGATAATTAAATTATCTAAAATGTAGATTCCCCTGAAAAATAAGATTAGATTAAATAATCCGATAAATAAAACCTCGCTTAAAAAATTAGCTAATTTAACTAATAATATTTAAATCCCAATAAATTAACAATCATAAAGGAAATTAGTTCGAGTTAAAAATGCATTTCTGATGACAATTAAGAGAATTAGACAAGTATTAAAATATGTAATAGCGGTTTAGATAAAAGTTCAAATAATGCTCTGGATTCAATTCCTGAGGAAAAATCAGAATAAAATATTACAAACCAATAATTAAATAGTTACGACTAGAAAATCACTAATATCTAAAATTTTCCAGAATTCTTTAGTGGCCCGAAATTTTAAATAAAGACAGAACTTAAAAATGATTAACAAGAGGAAAATTAGGTAATATTAAACTTTACATATATCATTAAATTTTCAATTATAATAGTATTTTTATTATTTTTTTTTTTTGCATGTAATCTAATAAAGACAATTAACTAATCATCTCCCGAAAATGAAGATAAATTAATGAATATTTCTAACCAAGAAAATTCTCACATTTAAGAAAATCAGGGCGAAAAAGGCTAACAGTGCATAGATTTAGTGTAGCATTCGCCAGCTCCAATTTTTTACAACAATATAAAATAAAGGGCTGAAAAAATAAAAGAAGTTTAAAGAGAAATCATAGAGCATTATATTGAACCTGAATTTGTAATAGATGAAGGCGAAAGTGAAGGCACGGAAACTAGTGAAGAAAATGAAGAAGAACATAAAAGTTTAACTCGTTATAATATGTAATAATAAAATCTACAAAGAAGAGAAAAAGGAAAAACCATTGCCTAAGAAGACGCCAGTTCTGCAAGTCCTACTTTGAAAGTAATTTTTTAATTTTTTATAAAATTAATTATATTTAAAATTCAATATATTATATAGAAATTATTATTTTCTTAGCTATTATTTATAATCTTTTTTTTATAAAAAATAAAACTATTTTTTAGACATATATTAGCTACATAAGAGAAATAGGATTGATTGTGCTTTTTATTATGGTGATTTTTTTTTCTATCACTGAATCTCTTAGTATTATCATTATAACATACTATCCTCACTTTATAGAAGTTGATTAAATTAAAAACGGGGATAAAGATCCAAATTATAAAATAAATATATCAAACACTTTTAAACTTAAGTAGCACTTTTTCATACTTTTTATATTAGGATTACTTTTGTTTCACTTTTTTATGAGTTTTGCGAAAAATTATTTATTCCCTCTTTCTATGATACGCGCAAATACATCTATGTTAGATAAGATGCTAAAATCTATTTTCAAAGGAAAAATTTAATTTTTTGAGTACAACCCGTCAGGAAGTAATATAAATATTTATTAATTTATAAATTTATGTTATTTTCTTGTAAAAAATAATTTTATTATTTTTTTTTAAATAAAATATTTTAGGAATTTTGAATAGATTTTCCAATGACGGAGGAATATGTGATAGACTTCTACCATTTGCTGCAAATCAATTCTTTCAGTATTAATTTGCCTTTTTAGCATTTATAGCATATGTTGCCGTATAAAGTCCTATTATTTTGATTTTTGGATTTGTAGCTTTAATTTTAGTTCTAATAATCACTAAATTTGCTAAAAAATGTATATTACAAACACGAATATTAGAACTTTTTATGAGAAACCCTATAACTTCTTTATACAGCGAAACCAGTAAATAAATTAATAAACTTAAAATAGTTTTATAAATATCAATATTAATATTTTTTTTAGTCAATTCCTTAGTTACTATTAGAGTTTATAATCTCGAAAATCACTTTTCTTATTTAGTTAAAAATTATTTGACCCATTGGACAAAAGCAAACATAGCTTGGGTAATTAAGAATTTAAAAAATTAAAACTTCTTTATATTTAAAATTTATAATAGTTTTTGAAATATTTTATATAAATATTTTTTTTATAAACCCTAAAACAATTTAATCTTATTTAAAATTATTTTAGATAAATATATTTTATTTGTAACTATTACTCTAAATTAAATTTTAAAATTATTTTTAAAATAAATATTTAATTATTAAACAAAAGTATAATTTTATATATATTTTTATAAAATTTTAAAAAAAAACAATTGAATATGAATTTAAAATATGCTTATATATCTTTTTAAAAACTATTTTTTAGTGGGCAACTTCACGATATTTAAGTTTTTTCGGAGAGTTGATAGCTGTTGCTTTTTCAGGAATTAGCATAGTAGTTCTAATTAATGATAGAAGTATATCAATAGACACTTTGGGTATTTCAATTCAATATTTAGTTATGATAACAGATTATATTCAAAATATTTGTATGGGTGCATTGGAAGTTAACATGTAAATGAGCTCGCCATGCAGAATTTAAAATTATATTAACTTTGAACAAAAAGAAAATTATATATGCGATATAGATAGGGTCTTGTAAACTTAGAAATGGCCCAGATAAGGAAATATCACCTTCTAAAATGTTTATATGAAATATGTAATAATTTTAAAAAACTATAATTTACTATTTAAAGCTAAATATTTTATAAATTATCTTTTTTAGAGGGAAAATCTGAAATATCAATTGAAAAATATAAATTTCAGAGTAAATGCTGGAGAAAAAGTGGCAATAATTGGGAGATCAGGAGCAGGAAAATCAACTATTTTTTCAATTTTATTTAGAATTTTTGAAATTAGCAAAAACCAAACCGAATGTCCAAATTCAACCATATTTATAGACGGAGTGGATATTTCTTAAGTAGGAGTCTAGCTTTTAAGAAATGCAATAACAATTATACCTCAATTTCCCTAATTTTTCACTGGTTCGTTAAGGGAAAATTTAGATCCTTTTTAAAGACATACAGATTACGAAATAAAAGGGGCTATTTAATTGTTTGAACTTGAAAAAATTTTGGCCAAATTAGAAGATGGACTGGATACAGAGGCCAAAAATATGATTATTAGTATTGGCGCACGATAGCTTTTTTTTTTCGTTAAAGCTTATTTAAATAAAACCAAAATATTGCTATTTGATGAAGCAACTGGTATGCTTGACAGGTAATCCTCAGATGTTATCAACAAAAAGGTTTAAACTCTTTTTTAAAATACGACAATTTTAACTGTTGCGCACAGATTATAGTCAGTGGCTTTTTATGATAAAATTATTATGCTCGAAAAGGGTGAACTAATAGAATAAGGCCATCCTTATAAGTTGCTTGTCAATGATCCTAAAAGAGACTAAACAATAACAAATACCTCTGGCTATTTTTCTTTAATGGTTTAATAAGAGGGGAAAAAAACCATGTAAAAATTTTTTAAAGTTTGTTAATAGAACTATAGACAAAAAGTCATTTAAGATTAGTAGTAAAAACTCCATAATATTTAATAAAGTACTTTAAAAAATATAACTAGTGAAATAATTAGTAACAATCGTAAAAAAAATGCAACTTAATATAATAATAATAAGATATCTAATAATAATAATGATTTAAATGAAAATTCTAATGATCTTCAATTAAATAAAACTCGTAGCTAACCTTAATAGTAGTTTAAATAGATATAAACTTTATCTAATATTAATAAAAACTTTTTAAATAAAGAATAAATAATTAATGATTAATTAATTTCAATGAATGGTTCATAATTAATATGATATTTTAATTTATTACATTTATTTAAATTTATCAAATTTAATTATATATAAAATTCATATAAATATTTCAATTTTATATGTTATTAATAATTTATTTAGTCATTTCTGTGTAAAAAATAAATATTATGATATATATTCAAAAAATATTGTTGAATAAATATTTTTTATAGTTCAAAGTTATTTTTTAATAGCTTAAATTTTTTTATTTATTTTGTTATATGTTTAATTAATTAATTGTTTGTTACAACCCATAACTTTAGAGAAATTAAAATAAAAGAGTTTAATTAATTTTAAAACCTATTATTATATTATGATGAACTCTGTTAAAGGATTATGATTGTCCTATGATTTCAAACTCACACGCTTTCTTTTCTGACAAATATTATATATAAGATTAAATACTCATTAAAGAGTATATTTAAAAAGTACCAATTTGCATTAATTTTTATATATCTAGTATATTTTCCTCTTTTTTAACAGTTTTAATCGGAAATAATTTCTCTAAAAAATTTAATTAGAAAATGTATACACTTGTGAATAAGAAAGAATAACTAGATTAATGTATCTTAGGATTTAAAATTTTAATTAATTAATTATTTTGATTTTATATTATTACTATAAAAATTATTTCTTGGAATTTTGAAAAAAATATATAAATACTTATATTTAAAATAAAATTTAATTAATAAAAATAAAAATATGAAGAAATCTTTATTATTTTTTATCGCTTTATTATTAGTAATTTCATTATTAAACAACACTTAAGTACAGTGTTGGTCTAAACAGTAAAAAGATAAAGCGGCTGATGAATCTAAAAGAGGTGAAAAAGCTAAATAAAGATCATAAAGAAGTATAGAGGATATTTAAAAAGAAATAGATAGACTTGATAAAGTTTTAGAAGTAGAAATTAATGAAGAACATGGTAGAAATAAATTCATTCTAATTTAATTAAAAAAATAAGTTTATTTTATATGTTATAGGTATACCTCAAGCCAAATTGAATGAATTAAATACTGAAATTGAAAAAATTTAGGTATTTATAGATGAAGAAAAAAATGAAGATAAAAAAAAATACTTTTAAGATGAAAAAGATCAAAAATTAAAAGAAATTGAGTAAATTTATTTCCAAAAATATTATGAATTTAACATTTTAAAATTTATATAAAAATTAAACTTAAAAATAATAGAGCAAAAATAGTTGAAGAAAAGAGAAGATTTGACGCCTAAACTAGAAGAAGACAAAGACTTCAAAACGAAATAAACGAGGCGCAAAACGGTACATAATAAGAAAAATAAGAGCAAGAACAAGAGTCCAAAAAACAAAGAGAAGAATAAATTAAAAAAAATCACGGAAATAAAAATTAAAATGGCGACGAAAATTCTTCAAAAGAAGACGAACATATTGAAATTGAAGAAGATGTAAAAGCCGACGAAAGTATGGCTGATTGGCTCAAATAATGGGAAGAAGAAATGGAAGGTTTTAAAGCTGACGAAATGCTTTCATTCGAAGTCCCTGCCAAAGGTATATAAATTTTAAAAAAAAAAACTATAAAAAATATCATGTATTTATCTAAATTAACTAATTAATTTAATAATTAATTATTTTATTTATTTATTTTAATATATTTTATGGACATCTTTAATCCCCTTCCTCTATTTTTAGATACATATTTTTCAAATTTTTATAAGCAAACTATTAATTTAAATTTAAATTTAAATTTTTGAGAATTATTTTAAATAAAAATCTCATTTTATTTTATATAAAAGGGTATGAAGTATTCTTGGAAGATGTTAAAGGGCCCTGTACTATAAGAGGAGCATTTTTCATTAATTTTGATAGTAAAGATGGAATTGAACTTAAAATTATGGACCCTGATAATAAAGAAGTAGAAAAACTAGTAGGAAAAAAACAAGGAATATTCAAGTTCGAAGCTTAAGTTGCCGGAACTTACTCTTTTTATTTTTAAAATAGAAGATCAAAAAATAAAAAATAAGTATCTTTTGCAGTAGATGTTTCTGAAAGCGAATTTTTGTAAAAAGAAGATATCGACTAAATTACATAAGTAATTTCTAAAGTTATTGTTTTTATTTAAAAGAATTAAAATCATTCCTACTTATAAATTCTAAGTTTTTATTTCTCTAATTTTAATAATATTATTAAATTGAATTAAAAATATTTTATAATATTATTAATTGTATAAAATTTTTAGGAATTTAGAGATATTTTTAAAGGAGTTAAATCCTAGCTTAGTTAGTTTAAAACCTTAAGAAGAAAAAATAGAGCGGTAGATTAAAATAGAGAATCTAATGCTACCAAAGTTTTCGTGTTCACAGTTTTGGAAACCATTTTTATTATAGGTTGCACATTATTCTAAGTTATTTATATTAAAAGAATATTAGATCATAAGTCATTTGTCTGATCATTATTTAAATCTATAAATACATTTTAAATATTTTATATATACTAATTATTGTAAAATATGTTATAATGCTTAACAAAATAAGATATAAAGTTTAATTATAAAACCGGAATAAAATCTAAATTTTAAAAATATAACTATATTTAAATTAAATAATTCCATTTTGTAGAAATTCGGATAATATTAAAACATATAAAATATATATTAGAATCGTCTTAATAATAATATTATTATAATATAAAATTAAGCTTATTCTGATTTTATTTATTGATGTTGAGTGATTGATTTACTTTGCCATATATATTCTCCCAAAATCAAATATTAAATAAATTAAATAAAAAAATAAAAATTAAAAAATGTAAAAAAAAGAAGTTTTCATTGTAGCTGCCAAAAGAAGTGCCATTGGATCTTTCAACGGCGTTTTCTCTGAATTGTCAGGACCGTAATTAGCCGGACAAGTTATTTAACAAACATTATAAAGTGCAAATTTAGATCCTAAAATAATTGACGAAGTAATTCTAGGAAATGTTTGTTAAGCTGGATAAGGATAAAACCCAACTAGATAAGCCGCACTAGCTGGAGGTAAGATAAGGATATTAAAAATTTATTAAAAATTTAATTAAAAAACTAAAAAAATAAATTAAAAATATTTTAAGTATTAAATTAACAATATATAATGTAATAAATAATAATAAAAATATAAATATAATATGTAGCTTTAATATTATATATAACTTTACAAATATTTATCTGAACGATTTGAACCACCTTTTAATAACGTTATACCTATTAAAAATAATAAATTTTAAATTATAATATTGAAAATAATTATTTTATTTACTTATTTAATTTATATTAAAGGAATTCCCATGAATGTTCCCTGTACCACTGTTAATAAAGTTTGTGCTAGTGGAATGAAAACTGTTATGATGGGAGCTTAAGCCATTTAATCAGGCGATGCCGAATGTATTTTAGCTGGAGGATATGAAAGTATGTCAAATATTCCTTTTTATGTTTAAGGGGTAAAAAAAATTAATATTTCATTTTTACTTATATAAATAAAAATATTTAAAATTAAATAAATTTAGTAAAGAAGGGGATCTGGATTCGGACATTAGTAATTGTCTGACGGTTTATAATTAGATGGATTAACAAATGTTTATGATTAAAATGCCATGGGATTTTGTGCTGAAAAAACTGCAACTGATTTTAAGATTACCAGAGAGGAAAATGATTAGTTCTGCGTTAAATCATATGAAAGAGTGATATAAAGTGGTAAAAATAAAGTTTTTGAATAAGAAATTGTCCCTGTTTAAACAAAAAAAGGTCCTGTTATTCAAGATTAAGAGCCTACTAGATATAAACCTAATAAAATTTCTTAATTAAAACCTGCCTTTGTCAGAAATGGAGGAACTATAACTGCAGCAAACGCCTCTAAAATAAATGATGGAGCTTGTATTATTAGTAAAAATAAAACTACTTTAAAAACAAAGTTATACAATTTAATTTTTTACATAATATATAATGATAAAATTTAAATATTAGTTTTAATGAGCGCTGAAAAATTGCAATAAACTGGAGCCAAACCTT
The DNA here is from genome assembly GCA_001447515.1 of Pseudocohnilembus persalinus. Classification (NCBI taxonomy): domain Eukaryota; phylum Ciliophora; class Oligohymenophorea; order Philasterida; family Pseudocohnilembidae; genus Pseudocohnilembus; species Pseudocohnilembus persalinus. The sequence goes on from LDAU01000053.1 coordinate 138,577, forward strand.
TGGCTAAAATTGTAAGTTATGCTGATGCTGAAGTAGCTCCTGTAGATTTCTGCATCGCCCCCGCCTCCAGCGGCGAAAAAGCTTTAAAAAAAGCTAATTTACAAGTATAAGATATGGATTTCTTTGAATTCAATGAGGCTTTTTCCACCACCACTTTGGCCAATATGAAAATTCTTAACGTACCTCATGAAAAAGTTAACGTTCATGGGGGAGCAGTAGCCTTAGGACATCCATTAGGGTAAATATACATCAATAAATAAATAAATAAATAAATAAATAAATAAATAAATAAATAAATAAATAAATAAATTGATGTTTATTTCATACATTTAAAATTCAAATCTTCTAACTTTTATTAATTTTATAATAGAATGAGTGGAGCAAGAATTATTTTATCCTTGGTAAATGTTTTAAATTAGAAATAAGGAAAATATGGTATGGCAGGTATTTGCAATGGTGGAGGTAATATAAAAAATTTATTTGTAATAAAATAAAAACAATTATAATAAATTTTTATTTTTTTTAAGGGGGAGGATCTTCTATCATTATTCAAAGAGTTTGAAAATTATTTATATATATAAGATAAAATATTTATAATTATTATAATATAAAATTTTAGATTTATAAGTATATAATTTTAAAGTTTATAAAACTTAGATAAATAAAAATAGTTTATAAATATTAAAAATTAAAATTTTTATTCACTATTCTACCCTTATTATCAACTATGGTTTTTTATCATCGATTAAAAATTTTTTGTTTTTTTACTAATTCTTAATAGTTTGTTTCAATCTAGCATTAGTAAAATATCTTTTATTACTATAACAATTTTTTGGTGTATTTATTTACGAATTTATATCAATAATATTTCTGCTTGTATCTTCGATTAAACTTGTATTTATATGTGAAATAGATATACTTTTATTATGGATATTCTTATTATTTTTATTTATATTAGAAATAATACCATTTGAATTTATACTTTAATCTTAATTTTAATTTTAATTTGAAATTGAATTTAAATTACACTATATTTTATTTTGACTATTATTTGACAAGTTTTGTTTGGCGTTCAGGTAATTTACTATATTTTTTCTGGAGGTTAAATGATTTAAAGTTATTTGTTTCGATCTGGGAATTTAGCTTTTTATACTTTAATAACTATTTAGTAGATTTTCAGATTCTTTAATAGATTTTTATTCTTAAGCATTTTATTATGCGCTTTTACTTTTAATTTCTTTTAAATCGAACATAGTTTAATTAATTTATTCTATAAAATCTATTATTTTAGGTGACACCTGTTTTTTTGGTTTAAAAAGTTCTTTTATTTTCTAAATACTTTGATCTTCATCCTAATTTAATTCTTTATCAACTCCGTCTTACATCTAATGTTTACTCATGCTAAAGTTAATATTAAAATTAATATTTTAAATTAAAAAAATTAAAATTAAATTTATTTTTTTGCAATATTTATTTTACTTGAGACTTTAATTGCTGTATTACTGATTGCCTTATTTTAATTAAAAGGAATTTAAAAAAGCCTAAAGATCACCTTAGAACTACTAACTGACATATTTTTAAATTTCAGAATTTCCTAATAATTTAAAACTAACATCAATTTACCCATGACTCTATGAATTATTTTTATCATATTGTTTTTTAGACTATGAAAATAATTTTTAAAGCAGTTATTATTTTAGATTTTCATACTCTTCAAATTGTGTTTATTATGACACCGTTCCTTAATTATTATTCGCTAAATTGCTTTTATTTGTTAAATTTATATTTTTTTTTTATATTGTGGGCTAACTATTATTATTTTTTAAATTTTATCGTAATACCTATATATTGTTGACCAAACTTTTATTTTTTTTAAACTACTCGTAGTCATTTTTATTATTAATATACCTTTCTGTTAAATCGGTTTGTACCTAAATATTTTAACTTTCTTGCTAATTAATATCATTTTTTTAAGGTAAATTATTATCTTTTAAGATATTTTTTTAGATTTTTGCGTATTTCTGATCAAAAGAAATACTTTTAGCACTTTTTCTTTGACTTATTAATGTTTCATATTCGCTTTAAGATTATAATTTAGTTCCATATCTAGGTGATGTGACTAATGATTTATTTTAAAATACATCATTTGCCTAAAATTAAAGTTTAGGAATTGTAGGAGAATTAAAAGAGGATTTTTTCTAATTTACCTTATAAAATTAAAAGATATTATATTTAAGGTTTTTAAATATACTTTTTAAACTTTAATTGAATTTTAATATATTGGCATTAAATTTATAAAAAAAATTTACAAAAAAGTTTTATTTATCTGTATCTTCTTTATACCTTTATTAGTTTAGATTTTTTGCACTTTATAATATTTTATTTGAAAATACCTAATATTAAAAAATGTATAATAATGATAAGAAATATATCAAATTTTTTATATCTTTATAATACCTAGCTATTAAGAAGTGATGATTTATTAGTTTAATTTTTTTTATTTAAAATAAAGTTGTATTAAGAATATTATACTTATCCATTCTTACGATATTCTTTTAAATGCATTCCATATTAATCCAATATTTAAGAAGAATATTATTTCATTTAGTTATCCATTTATTATTTATATTAATTCCTTAAATATAAAATAATAAATAATTTATAAAAAATATATAAAAATTACAATTCAGAGATAGACAAAGACTTTTTAGTAGAAATTTGCGGTAATTTGAATGATTTTTCTGTATTAATTTAATTATTCAATTAATTGTGATTGGATAAATTTTAATATGAATTAAAATTATAGTTTTATCCTTATAAATTAGAACAGCTTCCATTTTCTATGTAACTTTCTTAAGTTTTCATTTTTTAGTTTGACTTTTAAAATGCATTTTATTGCTTAAGTTTTAAAAATTCTTAATTGCAGTACATTTCATTTGTCCTAAGTTTTTTTTTAGAAATTTCACACAATTAATCCTGAGTGTAGTTGTAACCAGATAAAATTTTATCAAAATCATACTTTTCTTCTTCTATAATCTATTCTAAATTTTCAGCTTCCAATATTTTTCTTTAATGTTAATCGTTTACATATTGGTTTTCTGTTATTAGTTATAAACTTTATATATTTTCTCTCTGTGATGTAGATATAACCAAATCTAATTTTTTTTTCTATTCATCAATTTATATCAATTAATTTGGAATTAGGGGTTGACTCTAAATACCGTTTATTTACTAATTATTTTTATCATTTTAATTTAAAAAAAATGGTTTCTCTTTTTAAAGCCCACCTAATTGCTTTACAAGCGGTAAATATTCTTAAACATTTTTCTATACTTTCTATTCTATTTACTCATGCTATTTTCTGTTAAAATCATATTCTTCCAAAAAATTATTAAGTGTGTAATAATCTTTAAGTAGTTTTATCAGTATCTAATAGCAAAAAAACAATATATTTATCAAAAATTTAAATTTTAAAATAATATTCTATTTTAAAAATATATTAAAGTTTTACCTTGCTATTAATTGCATATAGTTCACAAGTTTCTGATTCTACAATAACTTAATGATTTCTTATTTCTTCTTTATTCAAAATTTCGTCCTCTCCAAAATATGTGTTCTAACCTTTTATTAAAAGTGGAACCCTCTGAAAATATATTTGTTTTTAATTTTTAAATGAAAATTACAATAAAATATTTTTATTTATTCTCACCTTTTGCAAACATTTTTGATTTTTTTGCTGCCTTACTTTATTATAAATCGAGTAATTTTCATCGTATTCATTTTATGACTGATGTTCAAAAGACTTAATTTTCGATAACAAAACTTCACCTGACTTTATAAAATACAAATTTTCTGTTTAATCACCTAGAAAAAAAATTAAAAATTTTAATAAAATATTTTTTTTTCATAATAATTTTTCAATTACTCTCTGTATAGATGATTTGTCTCCTTTTAAAATTTAAAATTTATATATTATTTAAAATCTCAAATAATTATTAATCACTGGCCTTTGAAAAAAAAGAAAATTTTTGCAAAAACTGAGATTTTTCTTTTATACTTTATTGTTCGAAACTTCCCAGTATTTAATTAAAATCATTTTTGTTCAAAGTGAGGAAAAAACAATCAGATTCACATATTAAAGTTCCTGTTCTTTTATTTTAAAATGTGATTAAAGCAACTTCTCCAAAAGATTCTCCTGATTGTATAAAAAGTGAAAATTAATTTAGATATTTAAATATTTAAAATTAAATAAAAACTAATTATTTTAACTTAATTTTATTTTATTACCCTATTAAAAAGTTTTAATATACCTTAAATGAGGTAAAATTTTATCAAATTTTTAACATAATTATTTGTAAGTAAGCAATTCAGAATTTACACCATTAATTACACCTTCAAATTCTTCTTTTATAGCCTATTCAATTTTATTTTTACTTATTTTTTATTTTAACTGTTAAAATGCGCCTTCAGCTGGCTCTTTTATTTTCCATAAATCTTTTACACTTGTTAATTTTTTTTTCTTTTATTTTATCTTAAGATTTCCTTTATCATCTTTGTTCTTCCTTTTATTTTTCTCCTAGTTTTCTTGGTTCTACAAAATTTTTTCTTGTTATTTTTAATTTTTATAGTCTAAAACTTTAGTGTCTTTTTTTAAATTGTCATTGTCGCAATCATTTTTACTCTCAAAGTCTGAATTATCAGATTATAAATCATTTTTTAAATTAGAATTTTTTGTTTGAAGTTTAGCTTTATGTGTATTTTACTTTGGATTCAATTGTTCAATCAATAAATAAACACTCCCTATTTAGAATCAAAAATCATTAAATGTATTAATAACAATCAAAATATTTTTTTAAAAAATTCTTAATTACCTTTTAAAACTATATATAATTTATCTCCTCTATCACCTACTTAAAACAAACAAGTATTTTTGGGCTAATATTCAATTTACATTTTTTATAACAAAAGTTTTAAATTATCTTCATTTTCCAAAATTTGAGGGTATTTTTAAAATAAACTAAATTGTTTTAATATTTAATGAGCAAAATTTATCTCTAATTTTCTTCTAGTTTCTTTCAGTATAATTTCAATTAAAGCCTTAAATTATTATATTTATATTATATTAATAATAAAAAATAAAAAATATAATATCATTTTTTACTTTGCTATCATTTTCTATTTTAATATTAGGATTTATATTTTGTATTTATTTTTCATAGTCTTCTTTACTAAGCCTTTAGTAACTTGTTGTTTATTAAAATTTGCTAAAAATCTAAGCTTACCTATAGGTAGATGACATATCCATTTAATTAACATTTATTTTCTTTTAAAAATTAAAATGATATTAATATTTTAAAAAAAATTAAAGTTTTACAAAATTTTATTTTTATATTCATTAATTTATTGGCTTTATTTATATATAAAAAAAAACTTACTGGCCCTCCTTTCAAGTTCTCTGAACTGCATCCCAGTTTACTTTTTTTCATATTTAAAGGAAGGGATGAAAGCATTTATTTAGTTGAATTAGATGATTTAAAAAGAATATCTATAAATCCATTATTTTTCTATGTAACTTTTGATTATTCTAACTTTTTTTAATATCTACAGGAAAGAGAATCATTTCCTGAAAAATTATTCTTTTCATCCATCACAAACTCGTAAATATCAGGTTTATTTTAAATACTTTTAAACTGTTAATTAACAGATGTATTATTCTTATTTTAATTCATTACACTTTAGCTTTGGAATTAATTTCCTATTTTAACTTCTTGCTGATTAATATAAGGTTTTTCTTCTACTTCCTCTATATCTGATATTGATTTAAAAGAACTAGTTACTTATCTTAACTATGAATTATTTTTATCTAATGAATTTAATAGATTCGCATTAAACATGTGGTCATCACTTCCAATTTTTTAATTATTTGAAAAAGGTTTTAATTTACTACTTTCCATTCCAAAAATCTAGATGGAAATGATATAATTTATTGTTTATTTTTTTTTAATAATTATTATGTTTTTAAAATAAAAATTAATCCCTAAAATAAAATTATCATAGCTATACAATTATTATTACATATTTAATAATTTAATTCAAGAACAATTTTCTTTTAATTATTGGAATTAAATTATGATTAACTCAGTAAAATATTTATAATTTAATTTTTCTAAATTAATTCCAAACTATTAACTAAATTTTAAAATTCTTATATAATATTTAAAAAATTTATTTACAATTTTTAAGATTAGAATATAAACTTTATTATATTTGAAATTAATTATATATAAGAAAACAATTAATGCTATTTATTGTAATATCTAATAAAAATACGATTTATAAAAATGATCATTTTGCTGTTTATTATAGAGTTATGGAAATTCCTTAATTATTTTTTTATTTTTTTGTAGGATTTGGAGAATCAATTATTTTATATTTTTAAATTTTTTTTATATCTATATTATTGAACATGTTTTTTTGTTTAATTTTTCTTTTATGTTTTTTGGAATGTTTTTTATGATTTTATTAATTATTTTCTTATACATTTTCGCCATTTTATTACTTATTTTAATGCATTAATTATATTGAATTTGAAAATATATCCATATATGTTTATCCTTCCTTTCTATATAATAAAATTTTTAAAAATAAATTATAAAAATTTGAATAAGTTAAAAAAAAATTTATAAGAAAAAATTATATATAATTAATATTATTATTTGGTAATTTAATGTAATTTATTTCTTTTATATTTTTACTTGATTTTTTAATTATTTTATTTTGGTCTAATTTATTTCATATTATTATATGATCTATTTGCTGAATTTAATATACTTTATAAAGCCTATACATGTTTTTCTGAATTTACTAAATTATTATCTTGAATTAATGAATACATTTTCTAAATAATAATCTCATATTCCAATTAATTTTTTTATAATTTTTAGTTCCAATTTTCTAATTCTTCCATAGATTCTTTTTATTTATTATCTAAATATTCCCAATATTTCTTTTCTACTGCATCTTCCATTTTATTTACTAATTTTAATTTATTTTTTTAGTTTATGATATAAAAATATTTTTGTTTGTTATTTAAAATTATTTTTTCTAAAAATTAATACTTCAAAATAATTTTATTAATTATGCAATTTTTAAGATTTTAAGAATCAGTGGTTTTAAATAAATTAATTTTCCCTCAATTTATAATTAATATATTATAATAATAATAATTATGAAATTAGTGACATATTTTTATATTTTGCATTTTACAAAAATCAATATCTTTTAAAAGAATTTTTAATTATTTTATATATTTTATAATTTATTTACTTTTATAAATTTAATATGAAAAGTATATGTTTTTATATTTTAAATAAATATTTTATTTATTTTATTTGCAACTATTCATAAAATATTTTACAAGCTTTATAAATTTTATGGTGCTAATAATTTATTTAAATTCATAAAATTTAAATACCATTAAAATTAATAGTTATGTGAATAAGAATTTGAATATATTTTGAAAAATAAGTGTGTTTAATTAAAATAAAATAAAAATAAAAATAAGTCAAAAAAAAACAAATAATATAATTTTCAAAATTAAATTTTTTTAGTGCTAATTTCTATGTCAAGCCTAGATTAGTTTGAGGTAGTGCAAACTATTGGAATGGGAAGTTTCGGTAAAGTTTAGAAAATAAAGAGAAAATCTGACGGAAAGCCTTTAGTTTGGAAAGAAATATGTTACAAGCAAATGGAAGAAAGAGAAAAGTAATAATTGGTATCAGAAGTGAATATTTTAAGAGACCTCAAACACCCAAATATAGTAAGATATTATGACAGAATTATAAATAAATAAAGTCAATTACTATATATTATAATGGAATATTGCGATGGAGGGGACTTGAAACAATTTTTAAAACAACTTAAAAAAGATAAAGAGTGCATACCAGAAAGTAGTATATGGAAAATATTCATGCAAATAGTTTTAGCAATTCATGAAATTCACAGAAGAAAAGAAGGAAAAATTCTTCATAGAGATATAAAACCCGCAAATATTCTACTAGATTCTAAAAATAATGTAAAATTAGGCGATTTTGGTTTGAGTAAAAAGCTAGGCTAAGATTCGTAGTATGCATACACTAATGTTGGTAATTATTATTTATCTATTATTTATTTTCAATAATATAAAATTTTAAAAATATTATTAATATACATTTAACAAATTTATTAGGAACCCCTTACTACATGTCACCCGAATAGATTAATGAAAATAGATACAATGAAAAATCAGATATATGGAGTATGGGATGTTTATTATATGAATTATGTGCATTAAGTCCTCCTTTTTCGGCCACAAATCATTTAGCTTTAGCAATGAAAATTAAAAATGGAAAATTTGATAGAATTCCAAGAAAATATTCTGACGAATTGATGCGAGTACATAAAATTTATTTTAAATTTAAATGAATATAAAAATAATTAAAAATTTTAAGGTTATTGTATGGTGTCTATAAAAAGAAGCTGACCATAGACCAAGCGTAGATGATCTTTTAAACCTGCCTGAAGTAAGTCTAAGACTTAGAGAGAAAAGGCTAAAAGAAAATACATAAGTTTTAGAAAATAGAGAATAGGAACTATAATAAAAAGACAAATACCTCCAAGATTTACATTAATAGGTAGACTTAAAATAACAAGAAATAGATATATAAAAATAAGAACTTACAGATAGAATAAATTAATTATAGACCTAAGAAAAAAATCTTTTGGAAAAACTAAATTAGTTCAATTAAAGAGAAAAAGAAAATAAGTATTATAAAAACAATATTTAATAAAAAATAAATAGCGAAAGCCAGAAAAAATATGGATAAAGTAGATCAAAATCGCCAAGTATAAATGAACATACCAATAGATAAAAAGGTAACAATATATCTCAGTATAACACAATTAATATTGAATCGAATAATAATAATAGCATAAATAATTAAATTGCGAATTTCAGTAGTATAAATATGAATAACTATTAAAATAATAATGTTATTCAATAAAATAATAATAATTTAAATGAAAACAATAACATCAATTATCTCAGCAAAAATTAATCAGCTAATATATCATAATAAAGTTTAAGAACATTTTTTACTAATAATACTGGAGTTAATAATAATTTTAGTAATTTTATAAGTAATAACTCTTTTGTAAATAATAATAGTAACTAATTTTCCCAAGTTAATCTTCCTTAAAATAAAATTGATAAAAACCGAACTTTACAAATTTTAAAAGCATAGCTAGAAAATGACTAAAGTAACGAAAAATAAAATAATACTGAGAATGACTTAATGGCTTAAAATTTTAATTCAAAAGAAACTATAGTATAAAATTATAATAATATTAATAATACTTATGAAAGTGATAATTAGAAATTTTACCAAATTAATAACTTACAACCCTAAGATAATAATAACAATAATAATAAGAAATAGTGGTAAAATGTATAAATCAACAATGAAAATAATTAAAATTTAGCAAACTGAATTTTAATAAAGTATATATAATTTTAAAAATTATTTTTTTTTTTAATAAAATGTAAATAGTAAAATAGTAAAGAATATAAATCATATTATTTAATATAAATGAAAAATGGCGTTGGTTTTTAAAAATTATATTTATTCCTAATAAAAGTTTTGTTTTATTATTTATCAATTTTATTTAAATAGAATAATTTTTAATCATAGATATTTGAAAAAATAATAACAATTTATAAAATAAAAAAAAATGTTTTCATTAGGCTCAATATTTGAAGCTGTCTTGTTATTTTTAAATGGATTAGCAATTTTAAATGAAAAAAGATTCTTAAAAAAATGTAAACAATAACATTTGTCTCCTATAAATAAATGATAATAAATATATATATATATTTTTGAATAGTTGGATTAGATAATCCTATGAGTAATGGAAATGGGTTTTAAGTGGGAAACGATTAATAAGATTTTTAATAAAGAATTTCATAAATGAAATATTAAGCATCAATTATATTATATACTGTTAGAAGTTATGTCAAATGTAATTTTAAATTGTTATTATATGCTTAAAACCAATAAATCAATTTATATTTAATAAATTTAATTTATTAATAAATTTTAAAATTTAGATATTCTTATTCCTTTGAATTTATTTGCTTTACTTTTAGAACTTTTATTTGGATGATTAATTTAAATATTTTATTATAACTAATAATGAATTTTTTGGATCTAATATAATTACTTTAATATATTCTTTTTATAACTAATACGTGTTTATATGTAAAACTTTATAAAAATTTGTATTAAAAAAAAATAACTTGGTTTATTTTTCAATAGTAATAATATTATAATATATACTATAATTAAATTTTTTATTAAAATAATGACAGTATTCTATTAATATATGAATAAATTGTTTATAATATCGTAAAATCAAATATTTCCGATCTAATTTGGGGGTTAAACTTCCTTTCTAAACGAGCCTTTAATAATTATATGAAAAAAATTTTACGAATAATTTTTAATAATCAATTTATAATATTTACCTAATTCTTCATCAATAACAAGAATTGAAAAAAATTCTATAGTGCTAACATCTATCCCACTAGATTTGGCATATTCAAATTTACCGTTTAAATCTGTATATCCTATAAAATATAAATTATATTTATATCAATTACAATATGACATTAAATAATTATATAATATAAGTTACCATCTCTAAAGAAATAAACACCTCCACTTTTGTTCTTGCTATATACTTTTACATAAATTTAGCTTTAAGGTTATTTTTTACTGTAAACCTTTAAAAATCCAAAATTTTTAGAAACCATTACTTACATGTTACTTTCCATATATTGTAAATTTTCTATTTAATTTAAGGACTCTATTTGTATTAAAGAAGGAGTTTATTATAATTCTGAAGGGATTATAAATTCAAACTTATTATATTCATTTTATGTTCCTGTAAATAAAATAATTTAATTTAATTTTTATTTAAAAATTATAATTGATTAAGTATTTTAATAAATAAATTTACCATCAAGCTAAATATTTTATTAAAACTTAGGAATTATAAATTAACTATTTTGGCCCACATTTTTTTGAGAAAAGGGGCTGTTAGAAAATTATAATTCCAAGTTTATGGTATAAATTTTGATTTTAAGATTTTTTAAATTTATGTAGGAAATTATTAATTTGTTTCCATCTTATTCAACTTAGAAACTTTATTCTTATCCTGCATTTTTATGATTTTGTGACATTTATATTTAGCTTTCTTATTTTTCTAAAAGCTATTCATAGTCTTTATCCCCATCATATTCTTTTAATTAGTTTTTCAAATTTAAGAACAAATTTCTCCAAGACAATACCTAAAAAAAATAATATATTAGAAAATATATAAAAAAATTTTGTTAAACATAATTATATGTTTATATTAATCTATATATATTTTATAAAATACAGGGTAGTTTTCGAACATTTCAACGTTATCTCTTGCTTATTTAAAATTAGGATAATCAATATAAATACTTAGATAAGACTCTAAATATTTGTATTAAACTGATAAAATATTAGAATTTTTTAAATTTTATTGATAAATCTTTATAGCTTCATCAATTTTTTCTTAAAGTATTAAGTAATAACAAAAGACAACATAGTGATTTTAGTTAATGTTTTCACATGATATTAAGTCTTCCAAAAATTCTTTATAAGTTTACCTAAATTGCACATTCAAAATTTTTTAATTCCTGGTATTTTCTTCTATTTTATGCCTAATATTTTATATTAAATATAATTAAATATTAATATAATAAAATACCAAACCAAACAAAATATATTTAATGTAATTAAAATAATTACACTCTTTAAGTTAGTAATGGGTGGTACTCGAGCAAAGAAAATATTTTGAAATTTATTATATTAGATGAAAAATTAGTAACTCCTTCATTCATAATACTCTATTTTCCCTATTCAGAATTTAAGTACTCTATGGCTACATTTATATCATCATGATAAAAAGCAAATTTCCATACACTTTCATCAAAGTACTCTTTTTTTCTACAAATTTTTATAACTTTATAGAAATACTCTTTATTTTTAAGCAAAAAAAAAATATCTTAAAATTTAAAGTCAGAATCATTGTATAGACTTTCTCTTCTTTCTAAATATTATAAAATATCTTAAGGTGTTCCCAATTCAAGTATATCTTTTAAGGATGTTAAATTTTATAGTTCCAAAGTTTCAACGACCTTTATTATATAAAAAATAGTTTTTTTTTTAATAAAAATATTTTAAATTTCTATTTTAAATTACTTCTATTTATTTATTAACATATTCAAATACCCCTATTAAATTTTCATTTTGAGAAACACTAACAGGACTTAAATAAAAGTTTCCTTTCTATGGGAAATAAAAATAATAAACAAACTCTTCAGATTTCATGCTCCCTAAAAATATTGAATCACTATAAATAAAATCCGTTTCTTTTACAGGTATAGCTCCACCTGGCAATTAGGACAAAATATTTATTTCTTTTTATAAATATTAAAATTTATAAATTCAAAAAAAGTATTGAAAAATTATATTTATAATCAAATTAGAATAATCTACCAATATCTGACTCAGAAAGATTTATTATACTAGTTTTTGTAGCATAGATCTTATTTGTCAAAAATTTTTCGATTTATTTTTCTTTTTAAAGTTTGGAATTTTTTTGATCTTTAATAAATTCTTCAAATGGGTCATATACTTTTTAACTTATGTTTATATCATATCTTTTTAAAAAAATTATATGTTAGTTAAATAAATTAATTTAAATATCATTTAGAATTACTCAGTAAAATCTTCTACTGGGACCATATCTTTTTAAAATATTAGTGTCTAATTATCTCCCAATATACTTATTAAAACATTATTTTCTTATTATTATATATTAAATTAGGGGTCACTGAAGGAAAAGTCCATTAGAGACTATATAAATTATTATGTTAAATAATTTAAATGTAAATAAAGTTATACTTGATAAATATATATATGATAATTTACTAAACAAATTAAGGCTTGAGTTAAATTTTACGAAAATAAAAATTTATCCGAAATAAATCCTTTTAAGTTTTAACTTTAATTTTCGACAATAAAATCAGCCAAATCTATCCAAAATTCATTAATTTTAAGATCAACACTATTGGGATTAATAACCTACCAATAACTTCTTTCAACATATTCTTTGGTCTTACTTAAATTTTCAAATCCTTTAATATACTAATTCTTCTATTTTTCAAGTATATTATAAATTCCTTCATCAAACTTTTTACCTCCCTTTTGTAATAAAGAAAATTTGGCTTTTTCATTTACTTCTTTTTTTTTCATTTTTTTTTTACATTCTTCTTCTTCCTCTTCTTCTTCTTCTTCACAACTTTCTTCGTCTAAATCTTCATCATCTTCGCTTTATTCTTATTATTATTCTTCTCCACCTCCACCTCCTCTTAATCTTAAAACTAAGTGCAATGTGGATTCCTAAAAAAAAAAATAATTTAAGCATAAATTTCTATAATTTTAATTCACTGTATAAATTAATTTATAATAATATATAAATCAAATTGATAAATTGTTAACTCATATATTAAAAATTTGTGATTCTATTATATATATAATTATTTTTTTAGATTTTACCCTTTAAATATTATAGTCACCAAGAGTTCTTCCATCCTCAAGCTATTTTCCTGCAAAAATTAGTCTTTACCTTGATTTAACAATAAATTTTATTAAGTATTTATATATGCTTATTTGAAATTAAAAAATATTAAAATATGTATTATATTATATTTATTTACTAGTCTGGTGGTATACCTTCTTTTTCCTAAATTTTACGTTTTAATTCTTCAATAGACATAGAACTTATAAAATCAATTTCTACTACTTTTCCTGTTAATGTTTTCACATAGATTATTTATAAAGATCTTTTATTAGGTTTTCCCAAATTTTATTGATTACTTTGTTCTTAACCTTAGTATAATATAGAATCAAATAATTTATTTTATTTCATTTTTAATTAGGTTTCGTCCATATAGGTAGTGTCTGTTAATTTAATAAGTTCTTATAGTTTTTTTGCCTCTTATATTTTATTTTATTTAATTAAAGATATTAAAAGCAAAATTCTTTCCAGTGGATTCAATGTGGTTATTTTAGCAGCTCCAAGATATTAACTAATTTAATCATTATTTTCTAAAAAGAAATGGTCAATGAATGTTTTCTAAAGTTTGTTTTTTATGAAAATTTTAACAACTTAATTAAAAAAATCGACATCTTTGAAATACAAAAATAAATTGAATTCATGGCAGGCAAACTTGTCATACTTTTCAAGTTTTTACTAATGAGTATATTTTATCCATTATTTTAAGAAATCCCATTCTTTTAATTAAGATCCAGGAACTAATTAAAATATTATATAATTTATAATATTAAATAAAATAAATATAATAACAGAAAAAATTTTTACCTAAGGATTTCATGATATCAAATACTTAAGAATATTTATTAATAATTTTAAATTTAGCAGCATTAGAAAAGATAGCCTATTTATTATTTTAATTCAAATACTTAGTTTGCCTTCTTATGGTATAGTATTTATTCTCTGAAGAAACATTTTTCATTCTAAGATCTTTTGTTTCAATTTTATTAAAGTTCAATGGTATATCTGAGGTAATAGTATATTTATTATTCGTAAGTAAAACTTAAACTTAAGAGTATTAATTAAGTTAAACATTGTCAATTTTTATTATTCCATTTTAATCTGGCTTTAAATTACAAAAAACCTAGAAATTAATTTATTTTAATAATAAAAATAATAAATAAAAAATTTATATTTTCTTTAAATTAAAAATTTATTACTTAAGATGAATGACTTAAAAAGTTTAAATGAGAGTCCACTTGAGTAGGTAAATATTGCTAAATATTAAAGTTTTTGAAGTTTTAGCAAGTTTTTCCATATTTTTATAGATTTAGCATTTAATCCATAACCTTATTTGTATTAGATTTAGAAAAAATCCCTTCTTTTTCTAATTTTTCTGTCTCAAATTAAGTGTCTCTATTGAAGGTTCTTTTTAATAAGATATTTGGTTTTTCTAACGTATTACCTTTATATTTTAACTAATTTTCTCTATTTTTTATATACTACATTTCTTCATCAAGTGTTTTCTCTTAAAAAAATAATGACTTCTTACTGTCCAATGTAAAATTAGAAATGCTGTAAAAAATTTTTATATATAATGAGATTAACTAATTTTTAAATATATTTACCTATCTTTCTCATTAATGGCATTTAGTTTATTATAATTTTGGGTTTAATTTATCTTAAAATTTGACACAAAAATATGAGCTCTAAAATTTTCATTAATGCTAGCCTATATAGGTATTTTAAATTAAAGATATTCATAGCCAGTCATGATATCTGAAATATTCAATGAGTTTAATGAATCATTTTATTTTTATATAATATGATTATTATCATATAAAAGAAATTCATTTGTTATGAATTTTTCTCCATCCAAAACTTTTATATTTACAATTTTATTGTATTTTTTAAATTTTAATAGGTAGTTTCCTTATTTTTATAAACTTAGGCACACATAATTATCCTTAATCTTTATTAAATCTAATGACTCTACTGATTTTATACCCCCTTCACCAAAGGTGGCTTAATAAAATTAAATTTCATCTTTAATGTTTTTTTTACTTATAAAATGGTTAGGAATATTTATAGTTTCATAAGTTTGACAAATAATTTATTCAGGTAATTGTATAGATTTTTATTAGGAGCCTATCTAAAAGTACTGTTCAATTTTATCTTACCCTTCTAATGTAACCTATAATAATAAATTCAAAATTTTAGATAAAAAAATAAATTAAATAATCATAAATTATTACCTTTATGCCAATAATATTACTAAAATCACCAAAAACTTAAATGGAACCATCTTCATCTGTTTATAAAGATTATTTGTAAGTTTTGTTTATAAAGTCTAGGTAGAATTCAACTGTAATTTCTTGTTCGGGAGAAGGTTCACCATTTTTTCCAAGTAAAAATAATTTGCAGCCATTATCTTGCGACTATTTTAAATAGAATTTTTTCGTTTAGTATGATTCCAAATTTAAATTGAAGTTTATATTTTCTTAATTAGTAAAACTCTTCATCTCTCCTGAACAAAGCTAAACTTAAGTTAATAACTTTATATTAATTGCGCTAATTTAATATTTGACTTAAAAGTCAATTTCAAGATCCTTTTCATTATCAGTATGGGTAAAGTTATTATAATCGTAAGTTAAAATTTCGGGAACTTTTTCGACATTTAGTATACTTACGATAATCTTAGTATTTTATAATTGTTATATGGAAATTGGTATTTCATCATTTAAAAATAATCTTGGGCAAACTATTATCTTTGCCTAGCTTCCGATAATAAAATTTTCTTAATCATATAAAAACGCACTTTTTAATTGGTATTCTTCCTTTTTCAATTAAAAGTCTTTGATTTCAGCAAAATCATTATTAACTAATATAATTTTTTCATTATATTCTTTTTATGGGTTGAATGGGATAATTATCTAATAAAAATAATTTAAAAATATTTTAAAAAACCCCTATAAATATTTCAATTCAATTGAAAATATTATACCTGTCCTTAATTGTTTGCTTCATAAAACTTGTTTTTCAGCCAAACTCCAACTTTTCCCATTTATTTATTGGGAATACACTATTATTTTTAATCATTTACTATATTTATAAGGTGTCCAGCAATAGTTTACTAACTTATGTAAGATAATGAACCTTTTCTTAGCACATATCTACTACATAAATCTTCTCCTTCTACGTCTATCAAAAATAATCCATATTGTTTTTCATTAATTATAGGGAATTCAAAACATTCTAAAAACATAAATAATTTTAATTTATTTTATATAAATTTTTATAAAATTTAAATTATAAAAAATTTATAATACCTTCGTGTAATTAGAAATTAGAAATATTTGAATAGTCATGTTCTTATTTAACCAAAGGAAATAAGCCATCAAGAGAAATACTGGGGTCAAATTCAGATTTAAATTTTTAAAAATAATTCTCTAAGTTAATTTCATAAATATTAATTCTAAGTTTCTTAATGTTTTTGATATCAACAGTCAATTAAAACTAGAATTTTAAATAAAAATAATTATTGCTAAGCCATAATTTTTATTATTTTAATAAATTAGATAATTTTAGTATGTCATTTGTTAAAAAATAAATATAATCACCTTTTCTGACTTAGAATTAACATAGACTTCATTTTTATTGATGGGTATTTTTAAGATTTTTTTGGATTCCATTAGTTGTAAAATACTATCTGGAATGTTATCAACATTTTTGAACTCTTTGTTATATGCTTTACTCTGATAATACATTTCTTAACAAAAATTATTATCTAAATAACTGTCATAGGGGCTTAAATAATCTGTTAACGTAAAAAATATATATATATAAATAAATAAATAAATAAATAAATAAATAAATAAATAAATAAATAAATAAATAAATAAATAAATAAATAAATAAATAAATAAATATCATAAAGTAAAAAGTAATTACTTATTATGTTCATTAAGGTCTTTGATTTCTAATAAAGGTTATATAAATAGTATTTATAAACTTCTTTTATATTTGTAGTTTTAATAGCATTAAAATATCCTTAGAATATATATTAGTCAGCATGTCTTTCTTTTTTTCTATGAGATTTTAAGAAAATCCAGCTAATTTCACTATTTTAATTTTTAAAATTTTTAAAACTAAATCAATAAAAATTAAAATAATTAATTTTTAAAAATATTTACGATGTGCCCAAAAATTCGGTATATTTGGTAAAATGGTCAAGAAGTACCTATTTTTGAATATCATTTTAATAATATTTTAATACCAACTTTTAAAGGTAAGTTTAAGATTTTAAAAATTTTAATTAATATTTTTTAGCAAAGTTTTTTATATCTTCTAAAGCTTATTCTAATTTTATCTTTTAAAAATTTTTCATGTCTTCTATAGGAATTTTGAGTAAGTTTATTTCAAATTCAAAAGTCTTTTAAAAAAGCTTTTTTTTTATTTCTAATTATATATTTTTAATATTATGGTCAGAGCTTTAGAGTTCTTTTATCTATAAAATACTTTCTAAATGTTATATAGATAAATTCCCTAGGTCAAATACAAACTATACCTATTTTTGTTCATTTTTGCACTACTTAATGTATTTTTAAAGTAGTTTCGATAGTGTAGCAGGTTCTATTTCGTACAAACTAGGATTATTTTGTAAAAAATACTTAATATAATTAGTTGGAGCTTTTTCAATAATTAACTTTAAGTCCAGAGTATTATAATACTAGGGGTCTATTTGCATTAAAACACTAACATCAGAGTTTTTTTCATTAAATTACTAGTTAATAATATAATTTATATTATCTATTTTCCAAGGTAGCTTTTTTTATATGCTTTCCATTTTTTATTTTTAACTTCTAGAAGGTTATGGGTAGTCAAATCTTATTTTAATTTAGTTGATAATCAATTTAAATTTTGAATTCAATATTTATAATTATAAATATATATAATTTATACCTAAAACCCGAATTAGCTTTGTTAGTTCTAAGATAAACCTCTTTAATCAAATCCAGTATTTCCTATTTTTATGAAGCTGGTACTTACTAGCTGATTAACTATTTAAGGAGTATTTTAAATTGAAAAGGGTTTTTAAAATGTGGGTTTTTGTACTGGTCATTTTTATTTCTAAACTCTCTTAATTCTTAAGTTAATTTAGCAGTAGAATGCTAAAGATTTAACAATGAGCTATTCTTTTACAGATAGTCGAAAAACAAATCCTTATCTTATTTAGATTGTAACTCCCACTTACCTTCATTAATTTGATTAATAAAAAGCATAAAACTTTTATCATTATTAAAACTATCAATAGAATTTAAAAAGCTTTTTTTATCGCTTGAAAGCAAATAATCTTCTATGATTTAAGTATTATGAACCATTTTAAAGTAATAAAATTTTTTATTATTATATTTTATTTATTTTATTGATAATTTCTAGTTTTTTAATATTAGTATTAATCATTAATAAATTATAGAAATACCTATTTATTATTCATTTTATAAAATAAAAATCTTATTCATATTAAAAGTATGATAAATTCTATCGAAGTTTATATGTATAATCAAGATACATTAAATTGAATGTTATAATATAAAAAAAAAATAATATAAACAATTTTAAAATTATTTATGTTTCTTATTTATATTAAACTAATTGTAATATTATAATAAAAATACAATTTATAATATATATATAATAATATTTATTAAAATATAAAAAATTTTCATATTAAATTATGAATAAATTAAATTTTTAAAATTACATAAATGTTAAATCAAAGTATAATAAATTAAATGACAACAAATCATATATACAAAGAAATATATTTTTAAGGTTAAATTAACATTTACTTATAAGTGAAAACCTATATCATTTAGGCTTTTGTTATTCTTTGGAATTTTTTTTCTGATTCTCAATTTCATATTTTTATGCAGGATTCTAATTATTATTTTCTTTATTTAAGGGTTTTTCAAATTCCTAATAAAATTATTAACTTATTATTTTACATTTTGAATACTAATTAAATATAATTTAATATTTACCAAAATAAAGTTCTCCCAAGTAGCTTTACTCTTTAAAATAATAAAAAGGTTAATAAAATATTAAGTTTGTGATTATATAACTTTATTTTAATTAAATTTTTACACCACAACAACTTCCAATTATCATCATTGCACCTAATACCCATAAAGTTATTCCACAAACATAACTTAATATAGCTGCTAAACTTTTATTATCACTTCCATCATATCCAAACATAATAATGGTTCCCATAAAAAAATCAACACAACCTCTTCCAAAAACTTTATATAAAAACGGGAAATTTCTTACAATATAATCAAAAGGTCTCATATCACACATGGTCAAAATACCAGTGAAAAATCTTAAAATTTAAATTCATTTAAATTTTATTATTTCGTCTGATTATTTTTTATTAGATGTTTTTATTTATAAAATCAAATTTACATAAAATATAATGGCATAAAGAAATTAAAGATCCAAAAACTGGTTAATACTAATACAAATCTCCATACCCACAGTACACATAAAAACAAACTATAAAATAAATTTATATTATAAATATTAAACTTAAGGTATAAAATTTGATTAAAGTATACTAAAATTTATATATATTACTAAATAACAAGATGTGTTATTTTCACTCCTAAATATAATCCCATTAGATTTTTTTATTTTATTTTTTTATATTTTTCAATATTTTTTTTTTATTATATTTATGTGAAACAAAATAAATTACAAATTAATAATAATATTACTTTAAAAAAAAAAGTTAGCTTGCTCATATGTATTGATTAATAAATACTATATTTAAATTTAAATGTATTCAGGGATAGTTAACGCATGAATTTAATTGGTATTAAAAGGTTTTATAAATAAAATAGTAAATTTTAATAATTTATTAGTATAATGCACTGAGAATTTTTTAATAAAGACTTGAATTTTTGTTGAATTAAAATAGAATTCATTATCAAATATATGGTTGAATACTATATTATACTTATAAATAAGAAGTGATAAACAATAATGCCTATAATTATTTAGTAAAAATTTATGATTTATTTAATTTGTATAAATGTCAAACTCTAAAATTCCCCTATTATTTTTTTGGATTTTCATTTTAAAATACATCATTATCTTATACATCTTAAAATTATTCTTAAAAATAACCGTAGCTATTAGATTATTATTGATCTTCTAAAATTTTTTTATCTTTCTAATTATTTTCAACTTTTTATACTTTATTTTTTGTTTAATCATTTTAAGCTTCTTCTGTATTTTTATTTTATATTTTTTCACTATTTTTTTCGTTAGGTTAAGAATGATTATGATTATGTGAAGCATTATCAGGATGGCGTGCTCCAAACCTAGGTTCTTCACTATCATCATTTTCATTTTCTTCTTTATTTTAACCTTTGTTCATTTTATCTTAAATTTACTATTATTAAATACTCTCTCTTTTATTATATAATTATTAAATAAAATTAACAAATAAATAATCTCCTGTATTAATTAATTGCGGTTTGTCGTCATTTTCGTATTCAGACCAATCTTATAAATTTAGTTCACCCAAATTATCATACTATTTAGATTTCATAACTACACTATTCTTCTATATTTCTATTTATTATCCTTACGCATCAATATCATTAATATCGATACTAACATTTTAAATATCTTAACTTAAAAAGGAAACGCTACCTTCCATATATTATTGAAATAATTCGCTGTATTTATTATTTACCCCATAACCTTATTTTTTGTTAAAAATTTAAATAAATATAAATGTAAATACTATATATATTTAACTAAATTACCAGGCCCTTAATGAGGATCTGTACAGGATTCGTCTTAAAAAGATATAAATCCTCCAATTTAAAAACATTGTAAAATGAATAAGGTTATAAAAAGAACATTCATAATTTTATTTCCTTAAAAATTAGGAAAATATCCTGGATTTTATTGAACTCTTTGATAGGTAAAAGAATTTTGCTCTTAATTTTAGTCCTAATCTGTATTATAAAGCTAAATTTCTTGAAGTTGATTTAAAGGTTCTTAAATAATTTGATCATAAGAAGGAATTAAAGTTTATGTTTCATCTTAAAGTTACAATATTTTCATCCTAAGTAAAAAAGTATAAAAAATTTAGAAATAAAAAAGTTATATATATATATTTTACCTAAGATCATTATTTTAAACTTAATTTGGAATAAAATTAAGACATTCTGAGCAAATTTAATTATACTATTTTATGAATTATTATTACTGAGACACAATCAATCTTAGTTTTTTATAACCTGATTCTATTTAATTTTAACTATTTCTTTAATTGTCCCTTGATTTTTAGGCGCCTTCTCTTCTTATTTCTTTTTTATAATTAATTAAATTTTACTGAAAAGCTTTTGATAATTAATATTAGAAAAATTACATATATATAGTTGATAAAATAAAATATATCTTACATTATAATTCTTTTTTATATAAAGGACAATCTTGAAGTCTTTTAGGATTAACCTTCTAACAATAATCACAATGTTATCTATGATTGGAAGATTTATAGCTTTTATTTTTATTAATTTTCTTTTTTTTAATTTCAACTGAGCTTGGTAAAGTTATTTTTCTATCACTATTAAAACTTTCTTAAATAAATTAATCTGCCTCAACATTATTGTAATAATTATCCTAATCTTAATCTTATTCTTATTTTTACAAAAATTAGCCTTAATTTTGTAATTTATTTTAATTCCTTTAATTATTAACGTCATAAGAATGAGTATTAGAAAATGTAGACCCAGATATTAAATCTTAAGAGTTATGATTATGTATATTATATGTCGTAATATTATTATTGTTATTTTGTTCCACAATGTTATTAGTATATGAATTATTAATATTTGTAAAAGAATTGGTATTAGCACCAGAATTACTTTAGTTTTAATAATCTGAATTTTGCTAAGATTCATTATTTAAACTATTCTAAATTTGGTACCACTAATCATTATTATTTTGTTTTAAATCGGCATTTATAAATGATGTTTAATTTTATTCATAATCTTAATTATATGAGAAGGCTTAATTGTTTACATGTTAAAAGTTACTAGTAAGCCTTTAGTTTTATTAATCATAAAATTCAATTTATTTTTATTGATTCAAATTGTCTTCTATTTTTTAAAAGTTTTGTATTTGTTCATTTTTATTATGGTTTTATTGGTTCAACTAATCATATGTTAAATTTTATTCAGAAAAATTAAATTCTTATTATTGTCCATTTTATTATTAATGCATTAAGTTTGGGGAAAAAATATTCTGTTAACCATATTGTAAATCTGAAATTGGATATTTCTCAGCATTTTTGTTGCTTTTACTCTAAATACTATAATCAAACATGATTTTTTTATTTTCCTATTTATTGATATTTTATTACTTTATAGTAATAGTGATATATATTTAATTTATATTTTTTATTATTTATATTTTTAATTTGCTTTAAAAGTTTTCACGTGAAATTTTTTATTGTAATTTAATGTGATTATGATCTATGAATTCCAAAAATAATAGTATAAATAAATACTGAAAATTATTTATAATTATTCTTTTCGTTATATTAAAAATTGAAATCATATAGTTAGATTTAAAATTATATTATAAATTTTAAACTTGATTATTTGAAGTGAAATATACAAATTTATAAATTTTATATTTTTCATTTTCTATTTCTTAAATGTTATTCTAAAAAATATTATACTATATCATTACTTTAAATCTAATTAATCATCTGCTTTTTATATCATACAATTTTGATTAAAACTCTTAGAAAAAATAAATTAAACGTCCTTAGTTTTTTTTATTATACACTTTTATTGTATGATTTTTTTCAAGTTTTTAATACATGAGTAAAAATTATTTTCTTTCATTAAAAACCTTAAAGATATTCTTAGTTTTTATTTATTATATGAACAAAAAATATATATAATTAGTTTTTATATTAAAAATAAAAATTAAAGAAATATTTTTAGCCATTTTAATAAATGTTTGTTTAATTTTATTCGATTTTAGTTATACCTTTTTAAATTATATGTAAATAAAATTTTATCTTATTATAAATAAAGTTTTTCATTTATTGTAATTCTTTTAAATAATTAATTTAAAACTTTCTTTATATCTATCTTATTATAATATTTTATATTTTATAAGTGCAAATATTTTATTATCCATTTTTTTGAAAAGGTAGTTCGTTTATATATTTGGTTTAATATAATAAATAAAAAATATTTTAAGTCAGTTATATGATGAATAAAATAATGAAAAAAAAAATATTTTTTTTGAAATAATCTAAACCTATAATTTTTAATTTATATTTTCAAATAATAGAATTATTATTTATCTATAAAAGTTTAATTAGTTCATATATAATATTTTCAAATCGTTAATTTATTTATATAAGTATAATATATCAATTTAAATTTTTTTCTAATTGAAAAGCTTGCGACTAGGTTAAAATTTGGGGTAAATTTAGCCCTTATATACCCGTATTTTGACCTAATCCAGGTAATGGAGGCAATTTTATAGGTTATTATTATTACTGTTAACTATTTACATTGTTTTGTATAACTGGTAACGCAGGTAATTTAACCTATGTTTATGTTTAAATCTAAGTTTACACTTATTAAGGATTTTAATTTTAATTTTAACTTTAATTTTAAGCTTAATTTTAAGCTTAAGCTTAACCTTAAGTTTAAGTTTATTCCTAAGTTTTTTAAGTTTCTTCTTATTTAGCTTCTTGTTTTATTAGTCCTGGTACACTGTAACTTTAGTTTTTATAAAAGTTTTTTTTTTCTTCAGTCAGATCTCCTTTTATTTACTCCATGGCTTTCATAATTGTAGCTTGTACAATTCCTTGATTAACAGCTTATTCAAGTCCCTATTATTAATTATATGGATTACTTGTATGTTATTTAACAATTTTACATTCCTTTTCTAAAATTTCAATTTTGTTTAAAATAGCAAATCTGTTACATTCTTCGAAAGATGAAAACTCAACTTAAGCAGTTTTTTGCTCTTAATTAATTTTGCAAGAAACAATCGGCTTCTAATTCCCGGAATCTGATAACCTATTTGTAACCATAAATTAAGTTAAAAATTCTTATAAATGTTAATCTGTAAATGCACATTTATCTAATGGTAAACCAAATACTGTCACTGATCTTAAAATTTTATGCGATTAAACATCGGGACTTATCCAATGGAACCCATCATAAATTAAACCTGCATTTTCGTGTTTAAAGTTTTATTAATTTCTACCTTTGTTTTTAATTTAGTCCGAATAGTGCTTTATAAATTCTTTTCTTCTCGTACTTTCAGAGGGCGATCTAGAATCAGATGAAGAGTGTCTAAATTAAATTACAATTAAATTAAAATAAAAATAATCTTAAAATGTTATATAAATCTGTTCGATATATGGAAATAAAATATTTGTGAAAAAAAAAAAATTTATAATATGAAATTTTAAAAAAAATGAAGAAAATACCCAACATACAATAAAAGTTTATAAATTTTTATTTTTCTGTTACACTTTTTATAAAAATATAAATGATTAAAAATGTTTTATTCAAAATCTGTAAATAAAGTATTTAATACCTTTTTATATACATATTTCTAATTTAAAAAATTGATAAATAAGTCTAAATCCATTAAAATCAATTAAATAAATAAACGTATTAGTAAAAAAAGTAAATAAATTTTCAAATTATTGTTTACCTTCTTGACCTTCTTTTTCTATGAGATCTAGATCTAGATCTTCTTGATTTTTATTTGTCTTTTTTTGACCTTTTTCTCGATTCAGATCTAGATCTTGACCTTTTTTTATGAGAACTTTTCTTACTTTTTTTCTTTCTATCCCTTTCTTTTTCTTTTGACCTAGATTTAGATTTTCTTTTTTTATCTTTTACCTTTTTATCTTTTTTGTGCCTAGAAAAATAAAACAAATATTAATCAATAAATTTTTAAACATATATAAATTAAAATAGCATGCTTATTTTCTATAACTTTTAATAAAATAAACCCTAAATATTTCACCCAATATCAAACAAAACCCCTGTAAACTCAAAAATTTATTCTCAAAATACAATAGATATCTATAAATAAATAAAAAATATATGTATAGCTGTAAAAAAATTTTTTTTTTATTTTTAAATCTTTTATTTTCACTAAGACAACAAGCTTAATACTTAATACATACTATTTAATATATATATATATTTATAGTATAAAAGTTATTATTTTACTTTTTTTTGGACCCAGATCTGGATCTTGAATGCTTAGAAGTGTCTTCAGTTTTTCTTTCACTTGAACTTTTTTTTCTTTATCTATTTTATTATTCTACAGGCACTACTTAATCTTCTTTCTTTAAAATGCTGTCTTTCTTAGATTCTGTGTTTGTAACTTCTTTTTATTTTGGTTCAGAGCTCATATTTCTAATATAAAGAATATTTTAAAAAAGAGTGTGGATTTTTTTACTATAAAAATTGATTGATTTGGTTGTTTTTTTGTAATGGGGGGAGTTTTTATTATTTATAATTTTAAATAACAAATATTTTTTTATTTTTTAGGTGTATTAATTAAGCATCAAAATTAAATTAATATAAAAATTCATTATTTTAAAATAATCTCAAAATAATAAAATGAAAATTTCTTCTATTTTATGTCTAGGAACTTATTTCATAGTATATAATACTAATAATTCATTGAAAAGAATATTCTAATTTTTTTATTAAGGTACATTAAATTTTTAATTATTTGCATATATAAATTAATATAAATAAATATATTATATTATTAATATCATTATTGAATAAAAGACAATTTTTTTCATAAATCTTAATATCCCAATGAATTAGTTTTTTTAAATATTTTATTTATTTCTTTTTGTTAGTTCATTTATTATTATTATTTATTTTCATTAATTTATTATCCTAAATCCTTTTAACTACTGAAATTATAAATTTCATTATAGCTACTTTTACGTTGGGAAGACTATTATCTTCCATATACTTAGCTACCATCAGACATAATTTTTTAAATTTTGAATTATGGCTAATTAAATTTTTAATTTAACAAATGAAGATTATTACTTTCGTTTGCGTAGTCTTCTTCTTCTTCCTACTAATTACTTTCTTCTTCATCTTCCTCGTCATTTTCCGCTATTCTTCTTTAAGATTAATTATATAATTTTCCTCCTTTATTTTTTTAATCAGATAATTATTATTATTACTCTTAAAAAGTTTTGTTCATTCCCGCAATATTAGTAGATGATTTAGTTTTTAAAGCCCAGGAACTCGATTTTGTTCCTAACTGGTCCAAAGACTCGACTGTGCTTTTTTATTTTTATTGTTATATATTTTAATTATTTTTAGATGAATCATTTTTGTGATCAGTTTAGGAAACTAATTTAGCCATGTTTTCCATACTTATTGATTTTTTCATCTTTAAATCTTATTCTTTCACTGATAAAGGATCTAAATCATAGACATAATGTTCGCATTCCGTGACATCAGGAATCAATTTAATTAAATGATGTTTTGGAATCAAAGTTGTCATTACATCTTCGACATTTTTTTATACAAAATAACAATATAAAGCTTTTAACATGTAATGATGAGAAATTACAATTACGGGGTGCTTTGCTCTTTCAATTTCAAATATAACTGGCTCTAATCGGGAAATTAAATCCAAAAATGATTCCCCCATAGGATATCTATAAGATATATTATTTTTCATATGTTCTTTATATATTTCAGGGTGTTTTATTTTTAGTTCTTAAATATCGAAACCATCTATAATACCGAAATTTAATTCATCTAAACATTTCATTTGAATTACCTTTACCCCAAGTTTTATATAATTTGCAGTTTCAACTGCTGATGTTCTAGTTGAAGTTAAAATAGTCACATTTTGTCTTTCTTCTTAAGTTTAAAAAGTTTTTTAAAAAAATGCATTAAGATTTTAAGAAAATAATTTCCCTTAATCTCCTAATTCGCAATCACCACCTAAAACATCCCTTTATTTAGCTACTTTTCCTGCTCTTGCTAAATAAATAGGCCTTGTTTAAACATGATAGTGGAATATAAACGATAAAATTTTGCAAGGTAGGTAACCATTAATATTATTTACTATAAACTATTAAAATAATAATTTATTTATTTTCTTTTACAATTATTTATATATATAATTTTATGTAGTACCTTTTTCCCCATATTAAAGAGCTTTATATAACTAAATCCTTCATCATCATCTATATATTCATATACTTTTTCATAATTTTAAATTCTTTACATAAAATCAGACTAAGCAACTTCCGGATCTATCCCTTTATAATCTGGGTTTTTTAATTTTGTAAGTCTTATATTTTTCCCTATAATATCAGGGTCATCACATATAATTTCTGCAAACATCAAAAATGTTCCAGGTAATTTTTAATTTAATTCTTATTATATAAATTGTCTTCTTTGTTTTGTTGTATTAGTTCCATCATATATAGCCACGTCCCCACCTTCTTTTAAAAATGAGACCAAATCATCAATTGCCTCTTATGCCATATCTTGTCTTTTTTTGCTTCCATCTGGATTATTAGGGTCAAAAAAATTTTAAGTACAACTGGTTGTTCCTGTAATAAAAAAAAGACATCAAAAAAATTTGTTTAATAAATATTATACTTTAATTGCTTTTATTAGGTAAATGATGAAATAGAATTTATTAATTTAATTTACAAATTTTAAAAAGTGCCCAAAATTAATTGCGAACTATTTTTTACCTATTTTATTTCTTCTGTAATTTCCTATATTAAATATCTAACAAGAAAAGCCCAGCCAATGCAGAAACCTTGTAACTTTTTTAGAAAAATAAGATTTCCCTCTGGCTGGAAGTCCTACCATGGCTACAACAACCTTTTCCCTATTTCCCATTTAAAGCATTCCATGAGTAAACCTTTATGAGTGAGCTTTTTATAGCATATTTTTTAAAATTACGAATTAAAATTTTTACTTTTTTGCTATTTATTTAGCTTAAAAATATAAATTATTGTTGTTTTTGTAAAATCTGTTTTTTTGTTTTGTTTTATATTTTTTTCTTATTCTCAAGAATATTTATAATAATCATTAGATTTTTAACAAACTAATAATATTAAAATAGTAATTTAATTAAAGGGAATTTAGGTTTTCAGAGAAAAATTTAATTTTTACCCCCATTTTGTTGAAAATTTTTATAAAATTTTTAATTTTATTTCTAAATATTTATAAAATTAAATTTTTTTATACAAATATTAATCTAAATTTTATTAAATAATCAATAAATTCTAACTCATTCATCAATGACTACCTGATTGATTTCTTACTATTACTGCTACTATTGCTGATTTGCCTAATTATGAGGAACTTAATTATTTCCTCGGTTTTATACATCACCACCCTATTCTAAATGAATATTCATTACAAATTTTTTATGATAGTACTCGAATACTTCAGAAAATCTTTTTTTCTTCAATAAAAAAAACAAAATGTTGTAAATAATGGAGAAAAAAATCAAAAACCCTAAGGCGCCCTCATAAAAATGTCTCCAATCTTTAACTGAGTCTCTGCCTGAGTCTTTATTTTCATCAACCCATTCTTCAAATTTGTCATCTAATAATTTAATTTAATTTTAATTTAATAAAATAAAATTTATGTTAGTGAAAAAATAATATAAATTTATATACCGTAAGTTCCACCTTAAACGGCCCCCATTCCAATTCCAAAAACTAAAATAACTAAAAGTTAAGATACTAATTAGGCTATATTTGATTTTTTTAACAAAAGTAATATTTAAGGAACAGAAGAAAAGTCCTTTGTTCTTACAGCGGCTAAACCCAAAGTTGACATTTTAATCAAATACACGTATTCAACACAACTTATTATTAAAGGTATACATAGATCTATAGTAAATTTAATTATTCAAATTTATATATTTTATTCTTTAAAGCTTTAACAAATTAGTATAAATAATTTAATTACATTGTAATATAGAAGACCCTAAGGTTCCTATGGATAAAACAATCAAAACAATAACTACCAACCATGCATAAAATTTCATTTCTTCCTGTTTAAATTAAAAAAATTAAATAAAATAAAAAAAACTAATCATATTAAAATAAGATAAAAATGCTATATATATATACAACTAATATTTAAATTTTAATTTACCAAACTAGTTCTAAATCTTTCCAATTAAAATAAAAGCTCATATAATGGATTTTTTAATTAAATAAGCAAGCTTTTAGCTGAATTTTAATTATTGTTATTATTATTGTTATTATTTTAATTATAAGAGGAATAAGATCTAAATTAAAAATCTTATTAACCTGAAGCATTTTGATTAAATTAAAGCTATTATCTTTGAATTTATTAAGAAGGAGTTTAATTATTTCCATTTTCGTGAATTTTAGTGCCCTAAGGAGGTTCTTTTACGTGCTCTAATTCCAAAGAATTACTATTATTCATTTTTATTTTTTTTATGTAAATTTTCTTTTAAAAAAGCTTTTATTCTTTAATATCAATTTAATTATTTTATTATTTAATAATTTAATAATTTAATAATTTTTATTACCTTTCTATTTTTTTTTATTTTTATTTCCTTAAACTTACCAAACATAGTACTATAATTAAATTTACTATATGATAACATGTGATTTAACATTATATGGTTGGTATTTAAGTTAAAAGTCTAAATAACACATATTATCCTTAACATAATAATACACATAATTTGCTAATATTGGTTTAAAAGTATATATTATAAATATATATCGAAATCTTACTTTAAAAATAAAAATATAATTTATTTATTATAATAAATAACATAATTTTTGTACATTTTATTTTAATATTTATTTTCATTTATAAATTTTATGAAATATTATCTTCAAAAAATTTATATGTTAAATTTTATTATAATATTTTAATTATTAACATTAATTAGAATTTAAATAAAAACTTATAATATTTTTTTTCTTATTATCAATAAAATTACATAACTTTAGTATTTAATTATATAAAAGGGTAAATTATTTAAAATAATCTTTATAAAAGCACTAAATTAAATGTAAAACGGTAGAAATAATATAAATATGGATAATGATCAAATCTTTATTGATTTTAATAAATTTGAAAATTATTTAGATCCAAATAAAATGTCATATAAATAAAAATATAATAACATAAAAAACATTAAATTTAAAGATAATATTCCATAAAAAAACAGATAAATAAACAAAAATGATAAAAATTTATAAATCAATAATTAAAAAACTAAGAGTATTTCGATACAAAAAGTTGATTAAGCGTAAAATGAACATTAGAAAAATAAAGAGTAGAATATGATCAAAATTAAATAAAATGATGAAAACAATAAAATTATAAAGGCTTAAAAATAACTAAATGATATTTAAAGTTAGAACAATAAATAATCAAAGTAATTAGTCAAATAAATACTGCAGAGAAAATAATTGAAAAATGAAGATTTGAAAATGCTAAAAAAATAATAATCTCTTATTAAACAAAGTATTGGAAAATATTAAATTGATTAAAGCAGTTAAATAATAAATAGAAAGAACTAATAAAAATTAGGATAACAATATTTTAAAAACAATACTCATTGTTTCAACTCTGTAAACGTAAGTAAAGAAAGGCAAAAGACCTATGTAAATGATATAAAACAATAAGATTTAAAATAAAATGAGGATAAAAACAAATTAGTTAAAAATTGTAAAAATTAGATCTAAAATTAAATTTATCGACATTAACTTAAAAAAAAAAAAAATAAGAGTTAGGAAAATTTATAAACAATAAATATTGGCAATTTAATTAATCATAATTATCCTAAAAAATAAAAGTAAAACCTAAAAAATTAAAATTTACTAAGTTCTTAATTATATAGATAAGAAGTAATAACTAAAAATAGTAAAAGCTTTGAGAATTTTAATAGGAATAATTAAAATAAAAGTTAGGATATATTAAATAAAAATTACCTTAAAGAAGCTGCAGATATTAATAATGCAGAAAATATCTCAGAAATATAAAACACAATGCACTAAAATTATATAACTTCAGAAAATATTAGCTAACAAACTTAATAAACTATAATGAACATTTATAATTATGAAACCCAATAAACCAGATAAAGTACCTAATAATACGGAAATAATAATTATTATAATAATTAGAATAACTTTAAAACTTCTCCTAATATTACTTAAATAAATCAAAACAATAAAAATTCTATGAAAATTGATTACCTCAAAACTTTATACAATCAGACTCATGGAACTGAAACTGACGATATATAAGTATTATATAATTTTTATACAAGCATAAACAGTCTAACAACTGACCCATGTGAAATTTAAGGAAAACAAACTTTAAATTGCTATCAATAAGGTAAAAAATAACTAAATTTAAGTATATTTACTAATTTAAATACATCATTTTTATCAATTTAAATTTAATATTTAATTAGATAAAAAATAGTAAATAAAAGAAAAAACTAAAAATGTCAATGAAACACGTTTAAATGCTGCTAAAATCAATTTAAATGAAGATCAAAACTTAACATAATAATAAAGTTAAGTAAAAATTTATTAGCCAAGTACTAAATAAAGCTCAAATTAAAGTAGTAGTAATAACAATTAGAATCCAATAAAGAGTTCAAATTCATCAAAAATATATAACAATATTTTATAATACAAATTGCAAGAAAAAAGGCAAGAACTTTATAACAATTTAACTTAAAAAACAATTGAAAAAGAAAAGTTGGTTAACTAATAAAAAGGAAGTTAGAAACATAATATATAAACTTATTAGTAAACCCAGTAAAGTAATGAAAATTAAAAAACATATAATAAATTAAAGCAAGATTTAATTGATTAGTTTAATTAAAGTTTATTAAATGTAAAAAGAAGGGGTAGCAGTTAAGAAAAAAAATCGAGTAATGATATAAAATAAATCTTTTAATTTTATTCTTAAAATAATAGCACAAGAAATTCAATTTAAAAAGAAAAGTAGGAAAATTAAAAACAAAATTCAAATTAAACTAACTTAAATAGTCAAAACTAAATAAAAAATCAATTGAAAAAATAATTACGACTAGATATTGGCCTAATTGATGGATAACGTAAAAAAAATGAGCATAGCTAATTTGAAAATATTTCTTAAAATGAACAAATACAAGATAATAATAGATAATATGGTCATGAAATTTAATAAAAATATTAAAAAATTTAGGAAGATGAAACCTAATCAGAAAAGAAAAGGAGACTTAAACAAAATTTAATTTTAAAAAAAAATGATCTAAATTTATAATTAAATTGTCAAATTTAAAAAGATAACAAACATACTTAAAATAAAAATTTAGAAATTATTATAAATGATACATAATTAAGTTAAAAAAGTGAAATGGGTATTATAATTTATTTTTATTTTATTAACTTATTTTTTTTTAATTATTTCCTCATTTTTTAATATTCTTAAATTTATAGATTCCTGTGAAAAATATCTTTAAAGTCAATTTTAACCATTTTAATTAGCCTAAAATTAAGAAGAAAATTAAATTTAAATTATGAATTTAAATTAATAATAACAAAATATAGATGAGGAACAAATTTAACAAATTAGTATTTATAGAAAAAATTAATAAGAATTTTTAAATTTCGGTCATTTTGAAATAGAAAAGCTATAATATAAAAACTATATATTAAATTTGAACTAAGTAAAAGGAAATATAGAAAATGAAGAATAATATTTTTAAGAAATTGACTTAATTCATGAATAAATATCTGATATTAAAAATAAAAACGAATAAGAATATTAAAAATAAAATTAAATATAAAAAAATGGTAGAGTTTTTATTAATCTATAAGATTAATTTGATTAGGTCTAATATAAGACTGAAGCATCTAATGAATTTCAATTTAATGAATTAAATGATATTTCGATATAAGAACACACCTCTCTATTATAAGAAAATTAAGAATAAAAATAAAGTTAAATAGAAAATAATTTAGAAAATGATAAAAATGAAATTTAAAATAATGATAGCTAATTAAATTAGATATAAATACATTAAAAAAAATCTCCAAACTAAACTGATTGTAAAAATGAAAATAATATTTAAATAAATTAATAATAAAGAATCAATAGTATTTTCGAGAAAAATATGAAAATTAATTAAATAAAATAAACTCTTAGCCAACTAGCAATTTTTATTTCATAAAACTAAAATTTGGGTAAATAAAGTTATTTATATATGAAATTTAGACAAATAAATTTTATTATTATAAAATTTAATTATTAGAATCAGAAGAATAAATATCAATATAATTAGATATCTCACCTAAGTCGAATAATAAATAAAAGTTTGGGAAAATACAAAATTTTAATAAATAATAAAATAATGAAATTAACTTTGATATTGATATGGAATTTGAATAAATAACACCTATGTAAATATTTCAAAATTTTCTAAATTACATAAAAGTTCATTAAAAGTAAATAAAATATTTTAATAATTTTATTTTAAAGTAAAAATACAAATCCCGATATATAAGGATTAGATGGTATAAGTGATATTAAATAAGTGAAAAGTCCTACATAAAATTAGGAAATAAATAAAATTTTAAATTAGCTTGAAAACCTAGATACTTTTATTAAAAGTCTAAACTAAGATATCTTAACAGAATAAGATAAGAAAGTTTTAAATGAGTTTAAATAAATGTATTAATATTTAAATAATAAAGATAGATTAAAATTAGAAAATCCTGAAAGAAATGTGTATAATTTAGTTAAAAAAAAGATGGATTTAGACGAGAAATTCAAGAAAAATAAATTTTATGTTCCTGAAATACCAGTCAGAAAAAATAAATAAACTTTTTAATCTCAAGAAAAACCAACTGGTAATAAAATATTTATTTTTTAATATAATTATAATAGTTTATTTTAAATATTAATTATATCTAAATTTAAGATTAATAAATGATTAAATATGTAGATTAATAAAATAAATAAAAAGAAGAATTACAGTAATACTAAAATAATATAGAAGTTATTAAATTGTCTGATTAATAACAATAAAATTTTTCATAATTTTTTTAATCGAGTGAGCTCAGTTTTTAAAATAATTATAAAAATACTGATCTATAGAATAATACCCTTATTAGTTAGTCTAATTAAAATAGTGAATAAAATTTAACTTAAAATTCATAATTATTAGATTTTGAGGAATTTTGATATGAATCTGTACAGTTATATGTAATATTTATACATAAATATATTTTTATTTTTAATTTTTGTTAAAATCAAAAATATTTTCTTTTATATTTATATTTATATAATTCTAAATATAATATTAATTTATAACTTTATCAAATTTGATTTATAAAACTATGATAGCATATATATACTAATAAAGATTAATTTTTTTACCAAATTGTATTATTTAATAATATAAATAGTATCATTTTAATTTCTGATAAATTTTTTCTATTAGAATAAAATAATTAATTTTTCTACTATTTATTTAATATTAAAAACAGAATAGTAAAATTAAAAAATTAAAATGTTTCTTGCAATTTTTGCAATTTCTATAATTATTGTATACTATTTTTACAAAAAATTCTAAAGAATTAATACAAAAGTTCAGTTTAAAAATAAGGTACTTTATTTAAACTTTTGTTTATATTTATTCTAATAAATTATTATATATATATTTTTTTATTACTTTTAAAATATGATAGACAATATGGATTACAGGGGCAAGCTCTGGAATAGGACTTGAAATGGCCAAATAACTCGCAGAATTAGGGGCAATATTAATACTTTCTAGCAGAAATAAATAATCATTAGAGGAAGTTAAATAAAAATTAAAAAATAGTGATAAACATTTTATAGTTCCTCTTGACCTTAGTTAGCCTAAAGATGTGTTAAAAAAAACTAAAGAATTTATGCAAAATTTAGAAAATTAACTCAATTAAAAAATTGATATTGTTATTGAGAATGCTGGAAGTAGCCAAAGGTGTTTTTTTAAGGATATGGATTTGGAAAGTCATGACTATTTAATGAATTTAAATTTAAATGGTCCTGTTGCTCACTGCAAAGTATAAATAAATTAAAAATAAAAATATTTAAGGAAAATTTATAAAAATTTTAAATTTTAAATTTTAAAATTTTATATTTAATTAGGGTATAGTAGACCATTTTATAAAAAATAAATCTGGCTAATTTGTTATTATGAACTCAGTTCAAGGAAAAATTGCACCTGGTATGAGATGTAGTTATTCGGCAAGTAAGCATGCAATAGCTGGATTTTTCGATAGCTTAAGAGCAGAAGTATTATTTTATTTAAAATAAAAATAATTATTTAAAAGTTTATTTATAGAAATTGAAAAAATCATAAATTTTATTAAATTAATTTTTTTTATAAAAAAAGCTTTCTGAGTACAATATTAAAGTTACCCAGCTATACCCTGGGTATGTTAAAACAAATTTATCTAAAAATGCATTAATCGGAAACAAAGATTAAAAATTCGGAAAAACTGATGAAAATAATGCAAAAGGAATGGATGTGTAATAATTTGTAAAAGAAGCATTATATAATATTTATAAATAAGAAACTGAAGTAATAATTTCCAATAACTTATCCCATCACTTAGGTCCTATAATTAAATAATTTTTTCCAAATTTAATGGCTCATTACATGAACTGGTATAATAAAAAATAGATTAAGGCTATTTTAAAGGCACAATGAAATTATTAATAAAAATAAATTATAAATATTTTTCTACTATATTATAGCTTATTAAAACAAATAAAAATTATTTAAAATCTATTATAAGTTTATTTTACATACTTTTAATCAATTTTTTCTAATAAAAAGAATGAATTTCTTATTTATTTTTAGATTTTGATTTCAAAACACAAATTATTAACAAATTATTAAAATTCTATTAAATAAAAAATCTTTCAAAATAAAAAAAAATGATAAAAAAAATTTGTTCCAACATACTAAAAAGCAATAAAATACAAAGCATTTAAAGCATATCACTATTTCCTCTTAAATCCCCTAAATATGCTTCATTTACTATTAAAATTACAAAATAATAGTAGAACAATATGACATTTTTAAATACTGGTTTTGGAAATAAAATATAATTCTACTGTTCTTCTTAATAAAAAAAAGAAGATGAAAATATCTAATAATAATAATCATAGATATAAAAACAATAAAACCCTCATTTTTTATACAAAAATCTTCCTTAAAAATACCACCCTTATTTAGATTTGGCAAGAATAGATAAGCCTATTGGATATATGTTATTATACTGGCCTTGTCTTTGGGGATTAGCTTTAGGCTAACCTCAGTTCGAAATATTTTATTGTAAAATTTCATTTTCATAAATTTAATGTTTAATATAAAATATGTAAATATATAATTTATAAATATATATTTATATTAATATTTATTTTATGAAAAAATTTAAACATTATTAAATTTTAAACCTTATTTTAGTAGGATTTTAGTCTTTGAATTTGCTTGCAGGAGCAGTTTTTTTAAGAACTGCTGGTTGTATTGTAAATGATATGTGGGACATCGAATTTGATAAAAAAGTATTTAATTTTTAAAAAAAATTGTAAAGCAATCCTTTTATAATTAATTTTTTAAAATACAATTATAAAAAAGGTTGAAAGAACAAAAGATAGACCACTTGCTGCAGGCACTTTAAATTTAAAATAAGCTGGTGGATTTTTATTTTTAAATTTGGCAGGAGGACTATTAGTCTTAACTTCCATGAACTGGATTTCAATAGCTTTATCTTTCGCAATTTTACCAGGAGTAGTTTTATATCCATATATGAAAAGGATTACTTATTATCCTTAAGTAGTTTTAGGTATTATAAATAAAATATTTTTACAAATATAATGTAAATATTTCTAACTAAAAAAATAAATTAAACTAACCAAATTAGGAATTGTTTTTAACTGGGGAGTTCCTGTAGGATACTCTTTGATGAGTGGAACAATTGATTATGGAATAGTTGGAAGCACTTATTTAGCTGGAATAGCCTGGACTTTAATTTATGATACAATTTATGCACATTAAGACAAAAAATGGGACATAATTGCAGGCGTTAAATCAACTGCTTTAGCATGGGGCGACAATACTAAAACTATAACTACAGTATTAAATACATTAGCATTTGGGTTAATGTGTAATACAGGTTATTTAATGGATTTTAACCCTGCTTATTATATGGCATTGGCTGGAGGACATGGATATCTTTAATATTTAATACAGAGATTTAACATTGATGACCCTGAATCGTGTGGATAAACGTTTAGAGATAATACTGTTTTTGGGAAATATATATTTGGGGTTTTTGCTTTGTTTTCATTTTTAAAAAGCTTATAAAATAAATAAGAAGTATAAAATGTATAAAAATAAATCACTTAAAAATAATGATTTTTTAATAACTTAAAAAGATTTATATTTAATTTAAATGTTCTATTAAAGTTGATACGCTATGTATTAATTTAAATTAAATTTGTGTTTATAATTAATTCTATGCTATCTATAATCTAAAATTTTCTAATAAATAATTTATTATTTGAATAATTTAATTTTCTATTCAGTAGATAATACAAAACGACGGCATTTTAAAGAATAAAACCAAAATATTTTATATTTTATAAGCCATATATATTATTATTATAAAATAAAAAGCTTCTTTTTTGCTAATTTATAAATTATTCTTCTTATTTCAATATTTTTGTAATTTCTCTATCATTAAATTCCTATATATATATATTGTTAATTTGATATTATAAATTAAAGAATACAATTTAAAATATTTAATTAGAAAAATGAATTCTTAGATAAATTATATTGTTCTCACTATTCAATAAGTGTCGTCTAAAGCTCCTTCTTGTCTATAAATATTTCTGACAATGTTATCGAAATGAGGTCTACATTTAATAAAAGGTCTCATTTCTTTAAAAGTACAATCGAAAAATTTATTAACAAATGGTTAAGTATATTCGGGGGCTTCTTCAATAGTATGTCCAAATTATTCATCAGTCATGCATCTATAATGGGCGTCTACTATTTTTTTACAAGGTAAAAATCCTAAATCATGATTTTCAGAATTAGGATTTCCTGCTAATTCAAGAACTCTTCTTCTACATTATTCAATACCTCTTAAATAATATGCACATGCAGTGTTTTTATTTGCTACTGCTCTCACTTCTCCTTCTTTAGGAACAAATGAAGTGAATTCTTATTCAAATTCAGCGTTTTCTTTAGGCTTTAAAAACATTTAAACTATTATTTATATTATTACTAATTTCTAGTTTAATTATTAAAATTGTTGTTTTTAATAATACATGTACTTGTTGTTTAACTTTACATGTTTAGAGATATTATAATCACATCAATAATTATTAAAAACAAAAAACCTCTTATATTAATAAATAATTTTAAAAATGAAAGAAAATACTAAATGATGTCGATAACATCCTTAAAATATATACTTAATATTAAAAAACGTAATAAATTGGTAAATATTTATATAATTTATATCTAATTCATAGCTTTTTTCATTTAATACTCGTACTTTACTAATAATTTATTGTTTGCTG
The DNA here is from genome assembly GCA_001447515.1 of Pseudocohnilembus persalinus. NCBI lineage: Eukaryota > Ciliophora > Oligohymenophorea > Philasterida > Pseudocohnilembidae > Pseudocohnilembus > Pseudocohnilembus persalinus. The sequence goes on from LDAU01000053.1 coordinate 177,996, forward strand.
CACATTTTTTAATTTTTTGTGCATCATGCTATATAGATATATTTTATCAGTTTTATCATCGATTTTTAAATCTATATCTTGCATAAATTCCTCATGCATTTCAATCATTTATGAAATTTATTTAACATTACTCTATATTTTTGCTATTAAAACGTCTCCTGGACTGACTCCCTAATACTAGAACTCAGATTACATAAAATCTGAAGTTTGGGCCTCTTATGGTATTTTACTAACTATATCTTCAATTTAATTTATATTTCTTAAATAATTTTAATAATATTCTTACTCTCTAACCTTTCTTTCAAATTACTAGTCATATTTTTATTATTTCTCATTTTGCATTTCATCGTAACAGTCCATAATAATGGCTATAAAGACATTTTGAACAGCTGTATAAAAGAAAACTAAAAACATCATAAGCACAATGTGTCCTATCTATTTTGTTTAAAAAATAGTGTTTATTTTAAATTTTATAATTACTTTTTTAAAAAAAAAATCTTACAAATCCAGAATTAACAGTGTCTTCAAAAACATCATAAATTATATCTCCTAGTCCCATCGCAACTAAAACTATAGCTGAGTCTGCAAATGACTAAAAGAACGTTTCTTAAGGAAAAATCATCATACATAGTTAGGCAGTTCCTATAAAAATAGGTAGACATCCAATCATAAAATACAATAATTCGGCGCCTGATCTACTTAAAGTTTCCTGGAAAATTTTAATAAAAAATTAATTTATTTGTCTAAATGTTAATTTTATATATAGTTTATTGTGTATTTTTATGAAATATATATATTTTACATTCATTAAATTTGTAGAATCGTCAAATTTTAAGTAGTTTAACATGACAAACCATTGTAATGCTGCTCCTGTTCCCATCAAAGCTCTTATATTTAAAAGTTTTTAAAGTATATTTTTTTTAAATAGTTAATTAAAATTCATTAAAATTTTATAAAAAAATTTACTCTTTAGCTAAAAAAACTTTTAAAAATACAATTTCCTGAGCCTCTAAAATACTTACTAAGGCCCCAAATATTTGGAATGAATTTGTTAAAATTCCCAGCAAAAAGAATATATTAAAAAAACTTAACTTATCTAATAAATTTAATTATTCCCAATTTAAATTATAATTTTGATTTGGCTTTTATTTTTTCATATCTCCATAGTAAACTTGTTAAGGAAATTCAGAATCAAAAAATTCTCTAAGAGTTTATTCGTCCAATCTTTAATCTATACTTTTTTCAGTAACCTAAAATAGAAAATATTAATTTTATTATAATAAGTAACTTTATCTTTCAAATTATATTTTTCTACCTTTTTTTTGTACAATTTAAACAATTATTTTCTTTCCATATACTCCTATCCTGTTCTTAAAACGTATTTAATGGCTAAAATTAAAGAAGCAAAAGCAAAAATAAAAACTAAAATATGTATGAATAAAAAATTAACTCCAGTATTTCCACTTTAGTCATCTACACAATACCCATTATCTATAAACATGCTTAATTCAAGAATAGTGTTAGTTTAAAAATTATAATCCAAAGAAATATCCCATAAATAACAACTATATTTAAAATTATTCATATATTTTTTTAAATAAACAAATATAAATTTTTATTAATTTTTTACCCAAAACTTTAGCTTTCGTCAGTTATTAGCTCAGACACTTAAAAATAAGTTTAAAAATTTTGGATATTTATTCTAAAATATTATATTTTATTAAAAAATTGTTTTATTGATTATGGATCACTTGGATCGAATGGTTCTGTAAAGCCTTCAATATTATCAGTAATATCATATTTAGTTTTTAACCTAAATTACAAAAAAAATTTTAGCATTAAAAAATTAAAAATATCTATAAATAAACATTTTTTTACACTTCATCAAACTATTCATAATATACATCTATATAAACCTTCATATTACTCACATTAGTTTCGGGTAATAATTCTCCATCTAAATCGGATATAACATCTTACACTTGCTATATACTTTCCTAGAATTCTTCAATATCATATAGCCATTTTTTATTTAAAAATTCTTCATCTATAAATAAGTGCCTAAATACGTTGGTCATTTCTCTTTGTGCTGAAACTCTTTCTGTTGAAACTGCGTAAATTTAATAGGTAGTCAAGACTGTTAAAATAATGTGAATAACCATTTTGTGAGGAAAACGGTTAAAATATTTATATTTCTTTATCGGAGACAGAGATAATCTGGCATCGATGGGCATTCTCCTTTCCTACATGTTTAAATTAATAATTTAAAGTTTATTGCAATTATAGTATAAGGTTTATTTGTTTTTTTATTTTTTACTAATTCTAAATATATTTTGTATAATTTGAGCAAAAATAACAAAATTAAAGAAACTATTTTAATTTACGACTAAGAAGAATAATAATCATTCGAAAAGAATATTAATTATAATAGTTTTTATATAAATAACAAGATTATATGATATAATTTAAACAAAAAATAATTAAATTTTTTTTTGAGATAAAATAAAAATTTAAAATTTATCGTCATTCATCCTTTACAAATTTTTAATCTGTTTATATGCTATTTACATAGTATTATAAAGGGTCTTCTTTTAAACCGAGCATTAAAAAATCATTTTCCTGCAATTTTAAGTTTAGCATCGTAATAAGTATAATGTATGGATAATAAAAGTTATATTAATTAAATCTTTTTTAATCTTCACCAATAATTATAATACATTATTTTTAAAATAAATTTTCTTTTTAATCAAAAATATTTTCTATAAATATTTCTTTAGCTCTATTTATAATTTCGAATAATAAATCTTCCACCTAATTTTCGGTTTTTATACTATTTTTTTAGTAATATTATTAATCATTTTGGTACTCATACATGTGTAAGTGGTCCGTTATAATATTATTAATGTCATTCTGTTTAAAATATTTGATTTTTTAATTTATATGCTCAATTAATGTGCATAATTTGTTGAGTTATTCCGTAATTCTATTTTTTAACATTTATATTTATAAATTTAATTATTTCACAGTATTTTTCAAAATTTCGGGGGATTCATCCATATCTTTTATATAAATAGCATTGACTTCATTGATGGCATTAACAAACTCACTTATATTTTCCTGTAAATAATAAATATTTTAATAAACAATTTTTTATTTTAATTTTTTTTTACATTTTGGAAACTTGCCAATTTATTCAATATAATTTCTGTTAATATATTAATGTCGAAAGATTTATTTTTTTATATAAAATTTTACAGATTATTTAGTAATAAATCTTAATTTTTTTAAATATTCTCATTAGTAATAATTTATATATAGCTTGGATTCTCTATTATTTTAAGGCGATACTTTTCATAACTATCTTTATTACTTTCAATAAATTTTGGTATATTTTGTTAAACATCAAATGAATTGTTTATGACAGTATTAATACTTAACTACAAGTCACTACATGTTTCTCCATTATATTTTAAATTTTATATCCCCTTTAAAGAAAAATCAACTACTTTAATAAAATTTATGTCTATTAACTTACTAACTTCATCCTAATTTTATTAAATCATAATATCCCTTATATATTTTACAAAATTTAAAAACGCCTCTCCTTAGATAGATATAGCTTCCTGCATTTATAAACTTTAATTTTTTTTAATAATATTTTTTAAATATTACTCATTATTTTATTCTATGACTTTAAATGCATTTATAAGTTAGTAATATGTTCCTTAAGAGGATTTTAATTCTGATTATAATTGAAGTAATACATTAAAAGTTTATTCTATTTCTTAAGTCTAAAAATATAAATTTATTAAATAAAATAAATTTAAAATTTTTAGATTTAAATTTAACAAGTACCTGTTTAGAATCAAATATATCATAACTTTATTTCAATATTCCAATTTCTTAATCATTTTATGCAAAATAAGCAAAATTATTTATAATTTGATTAAAATACTAATTAGTTTGCTAAAAATCCAACCTATCATATTTTTTTTATTTTTATTTTAGTTAAGTAATTTTTTCAATCAATTTTTATATTTCTTAATCTTTTTCCTAATGTTCATTTTCAATTTTCTAAAGTTATTATTATACTTCTTCAAAATTTTTTTCATTTTCACTTTATTCCCTTTAAAATTTAGCTTCTAGATTATCTATTATTTTTTAAAGCTCTTTTTTTTCTTAATGTTATTTTTAAATCTTTTCAAATAAACTTTTTTCTATTGCATTTTAATATTTTGAAGTATCATTATACTGTTAATTATATGGATAAATGCACCTTTATGTCGTATTATTGGACTTAGATCTTTGATTTTATTAAGAGATTAGTAAAATTTCTTTTTATTAAAAATTTTTGGAATTTTATTATTCAATTTTTTCTTGTATTGTATTCAATAACTATTTATTTATTTTACTCATATTTAAGTATATTCCCTATATTTATTAAAATTTAAAATTTTTATTTATTTTTAAGAATATCAATAGAAAGAAAAAATAATAAAAATCCAAATATTTTATATCAATTATTTTATAAAATTATTTTATTACTTAAAACCTTTTATGATTAATTTGAATTACTTACTCTGAAAGTATTTTACCAAAGTAATAAATTTCGGAATTTAATTTTGAAATCAAATTTACTAAATCATTGAGTTAAAATTAATCATTATTATTTTCTAAATTTTAAATTTCTATCTATTAAGATTAATTAAACAATTTGTCATCTTTTTAATATATACTATTTTAATCAGTTTTTTAAAAACTTTTCATTTATGAATTATTTATTTAGCCATATTAAAATTATTAAGGTTCTATTTCTGTTTTTTATTTAGAGCTTTACTTATTTTCCCTATATCTTTATTTATTTTAATCTTAGGATTTTTCGGAATTTTAAGTCAACAATTTTTGATTTTAATTTAAGTGATTTTGTTCTAAATTTTAAATTTTTTTATTGTTGTTTTAGTGGTTTTAGGCATATTTGGTATGATATGAGATTTAAGAATAAGGTTTATAACTGCTTCTTGTAAAACTTTTATCGATCTGCTATCTAAGTTATTCATTTATTAACATTTCTTATTCTTGCAAATTTTAAATGTTCATATTCTTTTTAATATCATTTAATTTTCTTTAAGAATTAGGAATTGATGTAGTTCTGGAAACTGCTTAAAAACTATTTAAAGTACCAGATAAATTATCTTTCTAATATTTAGCATCAATTGATTTTTTATATGTATATAAATCTTTTTTATATTCAGTTTCATTCTAATTTACACTTGTATAGTTTTATTATAGGGCTTGTGAATTTTTTAAATTATTTATTGGCATAGGTTCAGTTGTGGATAAAGAATCTTTTTATACCGAATTAAAATAAATAAGTATATTAGTGTATCATCATTATTTAAAAAATTATAAAATTAATATATTGTACCCAAAATTTATTATTCTTAATTTTTATTTTAAAATTTAGAATTATCTGTCTTTTAATAGCCTTTATAATTTTGATCTTGGGTATACGACCGTCTATTCTTGTTATGACTTTATTATTAATTTTTGTTATTAGAAATTTATTTCTCTAATTCTCTCTCTTGTTGTATTTAATAATTTTCCAATTTTAGTCTATAAATTTACAATTTTTTCAACTCTAACTAAACGAATAAAAATTAAATTAAGTTTTAATTATATAATTTTTTATATTTATTATATTTATAACCTCTTTTTCTGCAATACTTTGCTTATTTGTAGTCTACGATAGTTATTCATTAATATTCTGATAAATTAATATAATTTTACATACTTAAATTAATAAATAAATGATAAAATAATTAGTTTACCAAATTATTTATAGGCCTATTTTTGTAATTACTATTAACATATCTGTATTTATAATCAGAATTATTATCTTTTATATGGCTTTTAGAGTTGCTATAATTTCTTTTTTATTCAGATAACATTGATACTTTTTTATTAATATTTATTTTATTGTTATTTTTATTTAATAGATATGATTTTTTTTTAAAATTTAGAATTTTAATTTTCAAATTCATAATTTTATTTTGTTAGATGATTTTGTAAACAATAATAAAGTTTTATTATTTATATAATATTGATTTTTATAAAATTAGTGTACATTTAATAAATCATTATATAATACAGTTAATAAATCAAAACACATGTTAACAACCTTTACTGTTTCTAAATAAAAAACTATCTTATTCATCATCTTCATCAGAAAAATGTGATTTATTTTCAAAACTATTTTATAAAGATTTATATTGCCCATTTTTAGCATCTTAATTAAATAATTCAGCTTAAATCATTAGCCCTTTTTAATCTGATGAATCAAGGGATATATTTTATTTTTTATCAAAGTAGGCTAGAATAAATACAACTATTATAGTAATAATAGATAATACACTAAAACAAAATAAAATGAATATATCAGAACAATGAGCCTCAATATAGCCTATAAGTAAGGGGAAAATTGCATTTCCCAGATTCTATAAACTAGTCATTACTCCTAATGCAATTCCTAATATTTGATTACGATAATTTAAAATACATATTTGATAATTCAATTTTTACCAATTTATTCTTTAGAAACAATTAAAGGAATTGAAGGGAATATTATAGCTCCAAATAAAGCATAACTTAGACCCAATAGAGTAAATGTAAAGATTGGATTTATGTATGGCAATGATACATAAGAAATAAGTATGATCAAAGGAATGATTTATAATATAGTTATTCTTTTCCCATATTTATCAATATATAGTCCTATAATAGAAATACTAAGTAAACTTATTATAAAGGTAATACTCATATATCCTGTAGCTATTTCTTGGTTTACGTTAATGCTATTACTCTAATTATTTATTTAGTATTGATTTTCATATCAAATTAATATATATATTTAATAATTTAATTACTTTGGGAAGCCACAAATTAATAATTATAGATGATGAAAAAATATTAAATGTCAAAACGCATGTATAAAATAGAATACATAATAAACACAAAATCCAAAATATTTTAGAAAACCTCTTTACATTTATCTTGATATTTTCATAAAAATCTATTACTATATTTTTAACAGTTTATTTTTAGAAAATGGTATTATTTTATAATATAGTTTAATATCCATATATCCTTTCATTTTATAAATCTTTCATATACAAAAATATTCCAGCGAAAAAACTTAAAACACAAATAACTACAGAAAATTATAATGCAAAATTCATATTATAGGTCCTATAATTATTTTTAAATTATATTTTTCTATCGATATATAATTATTATTTTACTCGGCTATTCTAGGGCTTATAATCATATTACTAATTGAACCAAATCTCAGGAAACTTAAGCTCAGTGATAAAGCAAAGTTTAGTTCATGATTATTAAACCACTTTATAATTAATGATTAAATTGCAATTCCAATTATTTCTCCTCCTATACCATAAATAAATCTTCCTAATACCATAAGTTCATAACTTTATTAACTATAACCTTAAAAAATAATTATTTATCCTAATGCAACTATAAAACTTGTTATAAGTGCAATTGTTCTGCTTTAAATTCTATCACATAAAACCTTATAAAAAACTAATATTAAAAATCAATTTAAATATTTATTTTAAATATTTTATTAAATTTAATGAAAAATAAAAATTTTTAAAGCATTTTCTTTTTATTTTACACCACCCATCAATGGAAGTACTATATTAGGAATAGAATAAAAGGTATATAAAAAACTGAAAAATATTTCACTAGTTTCCTATCCATATTTTGGAGAAAATTATTCTAATATTTCGGTTTTTAAAGCTGCAGGAATATCTCCTATATAATATGTGCCAAATTAACATAGAGAGCATATTAATAACATAAAAAACCTTACTTATTTAGTAGTTTATCTTAAGTTTTTCATATTTAATTTGATATTATTTTATTTTTTTTATAATTATCTACGACTTTTTATTTAAAAATATTTTGTATATACTTTTTTAGAAAAAAAATGCGTTTTTTAATTCGAATAAAAAGTTTTTTGTTGATTAAAAAGAATTGTTGAACTTAATTTTGATAATATATAATCTTCTATATGTAATAACATTTATTCCTTTTATATTTTTATAAAATTAAATTTTATAAAAAATTTTAAGGAGTAATTAGTTTTTTTTATTATAATTTTATAATTTGTAGATTCATTTCAGAAACTAGGAACACTAGCCAAAATTTATTCATATGTTTCTCTACTTCTTATAACTTTAAATTATTATAAATCTTTGGTTATCATAATTTCAGGAGGTTTTAATCTAGAATTATAATTGTTTGCCATTGAAAAACAATAAGCTCCTGCATTCTAAATGGCCAAAATGTCTCCCTCTTCAGTTTTATTTATTTCCCTATCCTTTAATAAAAAATAATTATATTTAAATTTTAATTTTTTCTATTTATGTTAAATTTATTTTATTAATTTACTTTGGCAAATATATCAGATGATTCGCATATATTTCCACATATAGTAACGTTTGCTTTTTAAGAATCTTAATTCTAATTTGTGGCATTATATATATGGTGATAAGAGCCATAAAAAGCAGGCCTAATTAAATGATTCATTCCAGTATCTGTGCCTATAAAAGTATAAAACGGATTGGTTTTAACTGAAGTAGCAGTACATAATAAAGTTCCGCTTTCTGCAACTAAAAATCTCCCAGGTTCAACCCAGATTTCTACGTCTTTTTTGGCTTATTTTTAGAAAATTTGTGTGTACAAATCTGATACTTATTTAAAAGCTTCGACTAAATTTAAGGGTTCATCTCTTATAACAATTAAAAACAATTTAATATTTGGAAAAATTAATATATTTAAATTATATATAAAATATTACCCTTATTTATAAGGTACACCAATTCCTCCTCCGATATTAATAAACCTTAAATTATCAGTCAACTTCAAAGCAGTTTCAAAAATACATTTAGTTGAATTAACATAATTTGTAATATCTTTTTAGTTCAAATTAGAACCGATGTGTTAATGAATACCTACAACCTTAATATCATACTTATTTATGATTTATTTTAATTCATCAATTTGTGTGTAATAAATTCCGAATTTACTTTCAGATCCACCTGTAATAACATGACTACATTCGCCACTTCCAATATCAGGATTTAACCTAACTGAAACTTCCGTACCAGGATAAGTTTTTCCAATTTTTTCTAAAGTTGAAAGTTCGCCTACATTTAGCATAATTTTGTTATCAATCGCATATTTAAGTTCTTCATTTGATATATAATTTTCAGTATATAAAATATCATTATTATTAAATCCAACTTTTTGAGCTATCATACACTCACCAACACTAACAGTATCAATTCCCTATAAAATAAAATAAAAAAATATATAATTAAAATATCATTTATTTTTATTAGCTATTAAAATTTGTATTATAATATTATCATATATATAAATTTAATAATCGCAAAAGTTTTATATATTATAATTAAAAATAGGTACCTAGATTCCAGCTTCTAATAAGGCTTTCATAATAAAGGGGTTTGTATTTGCTTTACATGCGTAAATTGCTTTAGTTTTTGTTGGAAATTATTTAAGTCCATCTAATAATTATTTACATCTTTAATGTATAATATTTTCATTATAAACAAAGCAAGGTGACTAATATAAATCTATAATTTGCTTTGATTATTAAGGAGAAATTACGGATTCCATTTTTAGTTTTAGATAAATTCTATTTTAAACTTATATAAGAAGCTAATTTATTTTTTATTTTTATTTTTTTTTGTTTTTTATTTTTAATTTTTTTATTTTATTATTAATATTCCTAATGTAATAGTATTAATGCAAATTAATTAAAAAAATAAAAATATTATTTTAGTTATTCTATCATTATACAATACTTATTCACCATTTAATGCATATTATTGTGTTATTCCAAAATGTTGACCCACTTTTAAATTAATTTTAATGTAATGTTAAAACATTTTTTGTTTTTTATAAAAAATAATGATATAACTACATATATGTGAATTTAAATAAGTTTTTAAAAATATTAACTATAGTAGTCGTTAAAAATTCAACAAGGTGTAGAAAGCCATAAATATAAATATATATTTTAAATACTATTTTATTTCAACTTTTTTAAATTAATATCATTATTTATTATCAATTTTATTTATTTCATTTTATAAATTTCGTTAATTTTTTAAAATTTTTCTTTCCTACTTTTTCTATTAATTATCTTTTAAATACTGTTTTTATTTTTACATTACTATTTCTTCTTTTTTTTAAACATAATTGTTTTAAGGAATAAAAGGGTAAAAATTATCTAATACATTATACGGATCGTAATGGCTAAAATATTATTTAATTAAATATAATTATTATATAATTATTATAAAATTTAAAATTATAAAAAAATATTTATTTACTTTTTGTAAGCTATTTTTTAAACTTTTTTTGCTTAATTATCTATTTTTTCTCTTATATTAGAAATTGTGGAATTAAGACTCGAATTTTAATCTTGTTAATCATTTTTATAACTATTTGTATTCGTTTAGTATTTATTATACTTGAACCAAATATTATGCACTCTATAATCTGTTGTATAAAATCTATTATTTTTCGTATCTAGTATCATTTTTTCTTATTTATCATTAATGTCATTTACATTTTAATTTTCATAATTTAAACTTTCATTTACAGGTTTTTCTTTTTCTTGGTTTTCCAAAATTTGGTATTAATATTTGTTATTTGTTTAAAAAAAGTCGTTTTTGGGTGAAAGAGAACGACTATTTTTTAAAAATGCAACTTTAGTTTTTTTAAGAACACTTTCATAATTTATTTTGTAATCACATTTAGGACCATGATTTTTCTAAGAGTAAAAAAATAAAATTATTAATTAATTAAAAAATATTATTTTTTTTAATTTTTTAAAATTTATAACTCATAATTATTATATAAATCTATATACCACATTATAATGTCTAAATATATCAGCCTAATCTCTTTTAATCGATAAAAACATAGGTGATAAATTTTAATTATGTACCATTTTATCTTTTTATATTTAAGTTTTAGGATGAATGATTTTAAAAAATAATGGATCCTTTAATTTTTAACTAATATTATTTTATATTTAATCCTTATTATTCTATTTTTCTATTTTATTATATTTAAAAAGAAAATTGGTTCGTGAACATTAATTTTTAATTTTAGCTTAAAATTCTATAGTGTTTAACTTATGGGGACTTTATAATTTCGTATTTTTATGTTATGGAGAGTAAAATATTTATTTCCTTTATAATGATCTTTTAATTGCTTAAATTTTAGTTTTAAACCTATCAATTTAAAATTATAAATAAATTCTAATTGTAAATAATTGTTTTGCAATAATTATATTTTTATAAAATATGTAATAAATACATGTTTTTAACCTAAATATCTTTTTAAGGTTGTTTTTGTTTCTTATTATCTTAGTTAATAATTTAACTTTGTTAATTTTAAAGTTTTTATTATTATTATATGATAATTGGCATATATTCCAAATATTATAACTAATCAGTATATTACTCATGTTTAAATATATTTTATGTTTTTTTTTAATAAATTTAATTTGTTTCAATTTTATTAGAATTACTACCTTTTTCTTTATTTTATTTTAAAGAAAAAATTTTGGAATCGCATGTATTACTAAACAATTTATGGATATTTTATTTAGATTATTAGCTTATTTCCTTTTAATTTGGTGAATTATTTTTCTTGATTTTACGCAAAATATGTTTATTTTTTATAATCTTTTCTATATTAATATTCATTAAAGATTTTTAGTAATTTATTTATTAATTTAAATCTATTTTTCCTTATAACTCTTTACCTTATTAATAAAGAATTTCTCTTTATAAAGGACTTTGTTACTCAGAATGTTTAGTACTATCCGATAAAAAAGTTAGATTGTTATGAAAATAATATTGACTACTTTTAAGTTCACCTAAATTGAATTTACTATCCAACATTTTTTTTATTGCTATTATTTTTTTTATTTTTTTTTATAATAAATTATAAAAAAAATATTATATGTAAATTATAAAAATATATAATAAATTTATTATGCTACCTAAGATAAAATTTTTTAATACAATCTGTTGAATTATAGCTAAAATTTAAAATATTCATTTTCTTAAAAATGACTTAAATATAAGCATCGGGTATGCATCTATCTAGTCTATAATATAATTTAATATATTATTTTTTAATATTCTAATATATTTAATTAGTTAGTATTTTATGATATTGTTTATATGTATAATAAAAAAAAAAATTTTGTCGCAAAAATAATAAAAATGCAAAAAATTTAGAATAGCAAATAGACTACTACAACAACAACAACAAATAAAAAACCTATTACTGTCACGTAGTAAAAACCAGTTACCGACAAATAAAAAATAATTGAACCTTTGCAAAACAAAAAAACCACAACCAGCTCAGTTTCTAATACTAATAAAGTTTAAACATAAAGTAAAAATTAAATTGGCAACATAAAAAGTACGAATATAAGGCCTGTCTTAAATTAAAATAAAAATACAGTTCAATAAAGTGCTAATTCTCAAAAAAATTATTCAATAAAAAGCAATTTGAATACATAAACCAAAACAAACTCTACTTCTACTTCTATTAGATCTTAAATAAAAGGGGTTCCTAAATATGGAAGTATAAATTCTAAAACTTCTGCAAATTAAAAAACATAATAATAATAAAAAAAAACAGAAGAATAAAATAACAAACAAAAATTACAAGAAGATTTGAAAAAAAAATAAGAAGAGGAAGCTAAATAATTATAACAGCAATAGAAAGAATAAGAAGAACAGGAAAATAAGCTCAAATTACAAAAATAGTAGGAAAAGGAGGAGGAACAAAAGCTAGACTAATAAAAATAGTAGTAGAAAAAATAAAAGGAAGAAGAGGAGGAGAAAAAATAATAGTAATAATAAAAATAATAATAATAAAAAAAGAAAGTGAAACTAGGTAAAGTAAAAATCAGATACAGCATAAAAAAATTCGAAATGCAGACAAAAGACAATAAAATTTCCGCCCAAGAAATAATAGAAAAACACGGGATCGGACCCGGCTACGTAGGAAACTGGAAACTGCATTTAACAGAAGACATAAGAAAGGGACAAAGGCAAAAAGAGGAGGAAATAAATGGTCTTCTTTTTTTTACGAATTTAGAGGATAATGAACACTATGTAGCCGAAGTAGAAGAGGACCTAGAGGCTGAAAAATAAAGAGGCCCCTCAAATTATCAAAATTTAAGCGAAATTTCGACCAAAGAGGAAAGGAAAGAAGGCTGCTCCTGTTTGTGGGGAAATCCCTGTGCTGATTAGTATGTTTGCTAGGACTGGGAAAATAGGTTCAAAGTTGCGAAATAAAATGGATAGAGGGGATGAATTTAATTAAATTAATTTAATTGAAAAGTATTCAAAATTATTATAAAAAATTTTATTTTACTTTATAAAAATTTAATTTTAAATTTTAATTCAAAAGGAATCATAATTAATTTTTAAATCCAACTTTTATTATTTATCCTGCTTTTAAAAAATAGCTTAATTATAGAAATATTATAACATTGTAAATTAATTTATATATATTTAACTAACGATAAAGTATCTTTTAAAATAAATTAATGTAAATTAATTTTGACTGACATAAAGTAAAAAATGTAAAACAAAAGTGTTAAAAAATTTTAAATCAGTTTTTAAAGATATCAGAATCGTCTAAATATTTGTTGTTATTATTTTATTATTATAAATTTTATTCAGCTTCATTTTAAACTTTTGAATTATATTAAAAGCTAGGTGCATTTTAAAAATTAGAATTTTCCAAACTTATATCTTAATTTTAAATTTATTAGCTACTGGCTTCTAATTTAAAGCTAGATTAATCTTAATCATTTTCATAATTACTAGTGTAATGATTGAAACTTAAGCTATTATTTTAATTTAAATTATAGGAATAAGATTTATTAGGAATAAAATTTTAAGAATTCATTATTTAACTATTGCTATTATTTTGATTATTAAAATCCATATTAAGATTATTAATTGAATTTTATTCTACTAATGACATATTTTATTAATTATTTTAATTAATAAACTAAATTTCGTTCTCTTGATTATTTCTAATATTGTTATTACTATCATTAAATTTAATATTTTGATCTGAATTGTAAAATGATTGATCATTTTATGCCTGAATATTAATTGACGGAACTTAAAAATGTTCATCATTTGTGTTACTAATATTAAATATAGAATCATTCTTATTTAATTAATTGTCTACATTTTATTCATATTATGTTTATTATTATGTATTATAACCTTATTAATTATAAGGCTCTTATTGAATTTAAGTCTATGTTTACTATTCTTATTATTGGTTTAAATTTTAATATGGTTTTTATACTTATTTTTAATAATCATTATCCAAATACTACACTTATTATTTTTTATTTGGCATGAAGTCACTTACCATATTATCTAAGTTTTACGAATTAACTTAATTTTGTAAAATTCCAAATTCGTTATTGGATTCCTCTTGTTATTTATTTACTTTTATTTAATTTTTTTCTTATTCAAGTAATTCTAGATCCTATTTATATTCTTAAGGCTAAATAAATGACCTCAGTTTTCTCATATAATAATAAGAGGTTTCGCCACTAAAAATTTTATCGTCCATTTCGCTATCGCATAGAACAAATTTTTCTAAATTATGTTATTCTTCATTATATTTATATGCGCATATTTTGAACTGAGATTTATACTCTTTAATTTCTATTTCCCTCACCTATTTTTAATTTATTTTGTGGAAAAAAGAATTATAAAATAATAAAAATAAATGTTATTCTACAGCAATTTATTTACCTCAGCTAAAGGATATATAATTTAAATACAGTCTTTTGCATAATTTTTAACTTAACCATATCCTCAAATACCACAGTATTCTATGTGCAAAACAAATTTAGCTTATCTATTTGATTTCATCACCTTTACTTCGTCTGGAATAACTAAATTTGCACCCATTATTTTTACTATTTGTATTTTCTATTTTATATATGTTTAATATTTAAATATTTTTGTTTTATTTTTTATATGTTTTGTTTTTTATTTGTTGATATTATAATATTAATATAACTCAATTTAAATTACTTTTTATAGGTAAAATATTTATTAATGTTTAAATTATTAAGGAAAAAGAAAAAATCATTTTGAAAGTAATCAAATTTATATGATTGACTTTAATCAAATTTCAAAAAAAACATTGCAATTATTCTTTATTTATTTAAATTATTAAAAACTTCTAGTGCTGATATATATCTGATAATATTAAGTAAAATTTTTTGATTTCAATATTCTCAATTATAAATATAAATATCTATTAAATATCATTCTATTTAGAAAATACTTCCAGAATCTACTAATCTTTTCATTAAAGGGTTTCCAATAACT
Source organism: Pseudocohnilembus persalinus (assembly GCA_001447515.1). Lineage (NCBI taxonomy): Eukaryota > Ciliophora > Oligohymenophorea > Philasterida > Pseudocohnilembidae > Pseudocohnilembus > Pseudocohnilembus persalinus. The sequence goes on from LDAU01000053.1 coordinate 193,508, forward strand.
CCAGGAGTCAAAAATCCTCCTTAGTATTATATTTAATCTTAATCTTTCAACAAAACCATAGCAGATTCACCGACTGAAAAAGTTTTTTAATGTTAAAATTTATATATAAATAAATTAATTAGATATTCTAAAAATTTATTAAATAATAATTATATCTACTTATAAATTGTATATATACAAAAATAAAATAAATAATTATATTTATAAATTACGCATTCTAGCAGTGTCAACATAACCAGGGTCTAAAGGTAAAGTAAAGAGAGATTTTACTTTATTTCCTTTTTCTCCTTAAGCATAAGCATAAAGTTTTAAATATCCATTTTCTAAGTATTTTTGTCCTTGTCCTTGTCCAGGTTGAGGGAAATAGTTGATTTTATTTAACAAGGAAAGAAGGGGAGGAACTCCCATAACAGTGTTTAAAAAGATTAAATTGACTTAATCGTTGAAACCTTAAAAGAAATTGGTATATTTTAAAGCTTCAAAGTAAGTAAAACTGCTATTGTATCCTAATAAAGCGTTGGATCTTCTAACAATTCCAGCATTTCCTTAAAAAAAAATTAAAATTTATTAATCAAATCTAAATAAAAATAAAAGTTATAACAAAATTAAATACTAAAATCTAAATTTTTTTAAATTTTTTAATTACCAGCTGCAAGTCCCCACATTCCAACGAAAGATTTAACTCTAGAATTATAGCCAATAAAATTTTATAATCTGGTTTTTAATCCAAATTCAGATTTTTCACTGGTTCCAATTTTTTTCAATAAAGGATCAAAGTCAGTTTTTGTTTTGGCAGCGGGATTCAAAAAAGAAGTTTAAAGAGTGGCGAAAGTTCCCCCAGAAAAGGCTTATTACATTTCATCGAAAAATTCGATTCTTTTAATTTTATCTTAGTGTTTATTTTATAAATATTAACTAACTTATTAAGTAACAATATCCCAAGGAATACAATCCAAACCACAAGAACTAATCAATTTTGCTCCAGATTTAACTGCCAATGAATCGTATCTAATAATCATCTCTCTAATCCAAGCAACTTCTCCCTTTAAAAATTAAAATTTATATGATAAGTATATTATTATGATAATTATATTATTTATTAAATAAATATATATATATAAATTAAGAAATTAATAAAATTTATAAAATAATTTACAGTAGAATCTATGTAATGGGTTCCGTATTAGGCGCAAATAGCGACGACAAAATTTCCGTATAAACTAAAAGGTCCTACAGTTGAAATTAAAACTCTGGTGTCGTTAATCATTTTAGTTAATTAATCAACGTTTGAACTATCAGCGACAATTATGGGTAATTATTCCAATTAAGGGTTTTCTTTTGCCAATTAAGATCTAACATTTTCGAGTCTGGTAGCTGATCTACCAGCTATGGCCCATTTCAAATTTTCGTAATTTTTAGCTTTAAATTAATTAATAAAGTTTACATTTCTTTTATTAATTTTTTCTAATTATATATTTGCTATATTTTTTAAAATTTTTGATCAATATTTAAATTACCGATATATTAAGCAACTAATTTTCCAGTGTATCCAGTGGCTCCATAAACAACCAAGTCAAATTGTCTTTAATCAGATGGTTTTTTGTTTTTGGCGACTTAGTCTATTTCAAGATATGTGGGCTATCTAGGTCTTTTTTTACCTTTGCATTTAGAAATTAAAAAAAACACAAATTAAAGAGGAAGTCCCAAACTGATAATTAAAGGAACAGAAATCAATAAATTAAAGGTAAATTTAACATATTCAAAAGGAGATGAACCGGGCTTGGGTTTCCTAGAAATAATGTCTAATTTTTATTTTTCGGTCAAATTTCTCATTTCTCTTAATTTTTTAAAATTATTTTTTATTTTTATTTTGTTGATTAATAAAGTGAAAATTTTATTTTTTTGAATATTGAAAGATTTGGTCTTATGTATACTATGTAATTATAAGAACCATATAATGTATGAAAATAAATTAATTAGAATATTATTAATACTATTCCCATATGCTTATACGCATTTTTCTAATAAGAAAAATAATATTACAATCTATTTTGTAATTAAAATAAATTCAACGTCATTATAAATAATTAAGTATAAACTAAATATATTTATTAGTAAATGGACAAAGTACTAGTATATATATACAATTTGTAAAAATAAGCATGAATATAAATGTGCAATCAATTAATAGAAACCTTTATAAATTTTATTTAGGTAAAATAAATAAAATTTAACTTAAAATTCGATTAATTAATTATTATTATATGTTATTAATCTTTACAATAAAAATAAATTAAAAATAAAAATAACATAAGAACACAAACCAAAATTATTTCATAAAAAGTTGAAATAAATGGCCTCTTTAACTCACAAATATATGGATGAATACTACAAATCAGGTCAAGGAAGAAGGACCCATTTAGATTCAATAAATAACTATAATTTAACACAAGCAAAAGTGCCTCAATACCAAACAAAAAATACAATGGCTAATAAATTAAGAGATTAAATAGAAGATTTTAAGTTAAAAAACAGGCCCTAAACTTTGTACGAGTACGCTTAAAAAGGCGAAAATTTACCTTTACATCCTATGTTGCATAAAGAAAGCGTGCGAAATTTGGGTTAATCCCAAACAATTTCCCATTTTCACCCTGGAACTTAAAATTATATAAAATATCAACCTTAATAAATATAATCTCCTAACCGTTTGCCCAGAATGGACCTTCCTTTACATTATTAATAATATAATAATTAAGATAATCAATTTAGACCTTCGAGGTATAAATAAATTACTCTAAAAATCTAAATCTTTTTTATTTAATTCCTTTTTTTCTTAAAATTTTTAAATTATATATACATATATTTATATATATTTAGACGATTTTTTATATATTTTTTTATTTATTTTAACAGACAGGAAGAATTTGATGATAGAATGTTTTGGAGAGAATAGCTTAATAATAATTATACAAACTAAAATACTAATTATATAGATTATTGGAAGAATTAGTTACCTTTATTGGACCCTAAAGAAAGGGGTTAGAGGCCGAGAAATCCATTGGATGACATAAATTAAAATGAAGATAAATATTTCCAAAATATAAAGGATAAAAGAGGTGAATATATTCTTTATTAATATATGCTTTATTTTTATATTAAGTTTAATTTTAAAATATATATTTTAATAATTAATTGTAGGTTGGGGAGTTATCAACGACTATATGAATGCAGGAAAATTAGAAAGTAAAATTAACTAGCAAAAAAGATAGGCTTATGAAGATGCATTTAATAATGATGATACCGATTAGGCCATTAAGAGAGTCTAAAAAAATAAATAAGGAAGCAAAATAGACAGGTTATTCAAAAACATGAAAGATAATATTATAGATGAAGAAAACATAGATGAAAACGATGTAAATGAAAACAAAAATAATGATAAATAATTATTTCCAGAGAAAGTTAGAGATACAAAACCGGTAAATTCTTCTTAAATTCACGAAAACAATAGTTTAAGGAATTCTTAAAGAACTAATTTTCATAACTAATCAAATAGTAAGTAGACAAATTATAATTAAGGCTAAAATAATTACCAAAATTAATAAAATTAATAATAATAATTTAATGGCACCTCTGATTATAATTACCAATATACTGTATAATAAACCTATTTTTTAGGCGACAATAAAAGTCATGTATCATAAGGCCACTTCAATGATATGCCTAAACCTGATAACATAAATGATATTGATGATTTATTAAAAAAAAAAAGTAAAAATATAATTTATTATTTAAATTAATAAACTAAATATTATCAATGAAATAATTTTTTTATTTTTATAATAGTAACGCTGTCGATACGTGAAATAGAGTACTAGGTTAAAAATAGAGCTTAAAAATAAAGCAGGTCTAGAAGTAGAATTAGCTCTACTTAAATTCAAAATGTGGAAACTGATGATAAATACAAATTAATTGAAAAAATAGAAAAAGATATGTAAATTAAAGAAGTAGAAATTTAATCGCAAGATGAAAAACTATAAAACATAAAAAATGATATATAAAGAACTTTAAATTTACATGAAAAAAAACAAGAAAATGCCATATCTCTTTTAAACAATGACAATTTATAATGAAATAGTTTTTTTTTTTAAGTTATTTGTAAATAAAAAAATCGTAACTTTATAAAATGTATATAGATTAAGTTTTTTTTAATTTTAAAATTTGTTGTATAATCTATTTAATTATATATTTTAGATTTTGTATGAGTTATATAAACTAACATTGCGCATTTTTGTATTTTAATTTGAATAAAAAAAGATATAATATTAGATTAATTTCTTAGTATTTTATTTGTAGACATTTATAAATCAAATTTTTAAATAATATATATATAAAAATCCCTAGAAATATTTTCTAAATATATTTATACTTATGTAAATTAGAAATATTAAATAGATAGTAATTATTATTTTTATTTTAAAAAATTAAGAAATTTCAAATTTAAAAAAAGATTTTTCAATAAATTAAAACTCCTCACCATAAATCTAAAGTTCCTTATTCTTTTTCTTTTCTGATTTATTCGAAATATCCATAAACAATAGTAACGGCCAACAACATACCGGTTCCAGATCCAATAACTCCCATAAAATCGGCAATAATAGACAAAGCTCCGATACAAATACCTCCAAAAGCGGCGGCAACAGGAATAAGTCTTTTCAATTATTTTTTGGTTCCAGCTTCTGTAAATCCTTTATAAGTCAAAGATTATTCTTTCAATTATCTAGCGACGTCATTGACTCCAGATCCAGAAACTTCGATCCAAGTTTTTGAAAAAAGTCCGCAAGTTCCCAACATAAAGACAATGTAAAAGGCGCAGTGAATGGGGTCAGTAAATAACTCAGTAAAACCTTAAGGGGGAGAAATGTAGTAAGCTAATCCTCCGACGGGAACTGATTGGTGTCCGCCCATTTCAATTTCTTACCATTTTCCTAAAAGTCCAACTAAGAAATTTCCTCCGAATTTTCGGTACAACATTTGAGAAATAAAGAATAAGTTGGAAATCAAAGCGGATTGCAAAATAATGGGGATGTTGGAGGTGTAAAATAATTTAATGGGGTAGGGTTAAATTAATCCTTTAACTCTTTAGTGAGACATGGGAAGATCGACTCTGAAACCCTAAATTTTAAAAAATTATCAATTTAATATTTTTAAAAATAACTTAAAAAAATAAAATTTTAATCTTTCTTACTTGGAAGTAAATAACAACTAAGAAAATTAAACAAGTGGCAATCAAAGAGTTTATGTTGGGGAATCTAGATCTGTAGAAGGCATTTTTAATAGCAGCAAATTTATCAGGGTGAACTATTAAAGAGTGGAATAAGTTGATAATGGATCCTTCATATTCGTATTCCATAAATTAAGAAGGGTGAGACATAGGGGAGAAAGATTTCCATAAGATATTTTCACACATGTTAATAGCAATAAACAAAGAAATAGCGGAATTTCCGACTCCGTATCCTTTACTCAATAATTCATCCAACAAAGAAACAATAACTCCAGCGAAAGTCAATTGTAAAATAATCAAAATGGCTCCTCCAGCTCCAATTTATTCCAAAGGTCCATACATACCAGAATAAACGTAGGCAATAGCTTCGCACATAGCAATAAGTAAACCCAAAACTTTTTAGGCTCCATTATATAAAGATTCTTCGTTTTTGTCTTTGTTATTGTACTCAATCAATTTGGCTCCAACCAACAATTACATAACCATTCCAGCGGTAACAGTGGGCGAAATTCCGAGTTCCATTAAACTTCCTCTATTAGAGGCCAAAATTGTTCTTAACCATCTGAAACTGTCAGCGGAATCTTAAGAAACTATTCCGTATAAGGGAATTTAAGAACAAACTAAGTAAATCAAAACTATAATAACAGTTTAAATGGCTCTGCTTCTGAAGGCAAGCTGATTTTAAAAATTAAAAAATTTAATAAAAATTTTATCATTTAATTAAACTTTTAAAATTTTTATAGGCAAATTGTCTAAAATTTCCTAATTTTCTTCTTTTTTTTAATATTAAATTAAATTAAAAGAAAAGAAACTAGAAACTTGCGAAAAATAGGTTTTTTAACATGGTTTTTCATTAAATTCAAAATTAATTTACTTTTTAAGTGGGGTTGGCTACTTCGGGGAGAAGAGCAACTGCAGGTCTAAATAAAGGTAAAATATTGAAACCCATTTGGTTTTTTAATAATTTTTTTATTTTTTTTTTATTACAATTAATTTTTATTTTATAAATATTTTAATTAAATTATTCTTTTAATAAAATTTAATCAATCTAATAAATAAGATGTAAGAAGATTCATGAAAATAAAAGGAATCAAAGCCTCGTTAAATCTATTGTAAGACACACGTGGTTTTTAAGGCTTTTAAATTTATAATTTAATATTCCATTTATCGATCATTACCTTGAAGAATTAATAGATTAAATATTGAATATTTAAAAAAATTAAAAAAATGGTTTTTTTAAAATACTTTAAAATAATTTAAGAAATATTTTCTAAAATATCAACAATTAAAATAAAACATATAAACATATTAATGGCTAATTTAAAAATAAATATAATACTTTAAATAGTTTGCTTAATAACTCAATTTTTTAATACTTTTTTAAGTGAATTAAAATTATAGAATTTATTAGTACATTTAAATAAGCTATTATTTTATTATCACTTATATTCAAAATGAATTTAAATATATTAATTTTTAAGTTCATTAAAACAATTGACTTTTATCAAAAAAAAAAATTGAGTTATTTAATATTAACATATTAAACAAGGTATTTACCCTTTTTTAATAATTTTTAATCATAATTAATTTAATTATTAATTCATAAATCAGCATAAAAAATAATTATTTTCTTAATTAATTAAAATTATTATTGTTTTTAATTAACCCTTCCTAGTACAATATACCTCTATTAAATAAAACAAAAATTATTATTAAAATAAATATATATAAATACTTATAATATTTTAACCTCTATCTCTTATATTAACCATTATATTTTTTATTATACGCTTTCTAATTACAATCAAAATGCATCAAAATACATTTAATTACCAATAATAAGGCAACGGATTTGCATTTATGGAAGAATAATAATCAATGCGATAAAATATAAATAATTCTATAAACTCGGATTTAATTAAGTAAAATTAAAATGGCTTTTAAAATTAAGCTTAAGATTTTTAAACTATGCAGTAGTAAATGTTTTAAATGTAAATGATGTAACCTTAGCAATTTTAGCAATTAAATATGTAGGTTTAGCCAGAAAATCAATAATAAAATACTTACAATACTATGTATCCTTAAAATTAAAATTAATTTTAATAATTTAGTATTCCTTGCCAATAATAATAATAATTCTTATAACAGTAGTAATAATTTCCATCCCAATTTCCTAATTTTACCCAAAACAACAACTAAAATAACAATATTATGCTTAATAATTAGATTAATATGTTTAATAATGGCCAAAATAGCTAAAACCAATCATTTTTTTCTGGCCAGTAAAATTAGTTAGGAATGAATAATTTCAGTAATTTCTCGCCTTAATAATTATTTTAATAAGGCAATTAAAACCAAAGTAACAAGGATTTTTAAAACTAAAATTAAGCCAATAGTGCAAATTCTTAAAAGTAAGTAACTACAAAAGTTTTATTAGTTTGTATTTACAATAAAAATGGAACCTTAGTTACGCACGACATACTGTATAGACATTTTAGCAAATACGGAGAAGTGCAAAAAATTTTAATTTTTTAAAAAGATAAAACCTGGAAAGCCTTTATAGAACTGGAAAATTAAGAGTAAGCCAAAAAATGTAAAGAAAATTTAGACAATTATTAAATTTTTGAAGATGGCAGTAACATGATAGTTTATCCTAGTAATATGAAAGAACTAACATTTTAAAACGGAAATTCCGGGGGCTTAGACTATACTGTTCTCAAATAACAGTTAAGCGAAAAAAACGCCAGTTATTCAAATAGTCTGAAAGCTAATTCTAACTATGATCCGTATGAATTAGAAGACAGGTATGATATAATTTATATAAAAGCATATTTAATAGCTATCTAAAAAATTACTAATATTAATATATATTAAAATTTATTTTAATATTAATTTTTAGTATTCATAATAAAGAAGACACGAAAGAATACCTTTAATTTTTAAAATCGGATGGAAACACAAGTAATTTATAGGATTTTGAGGAATTAAATGCGAATTTATTTGGGGACTTAAATTTAACTAAAACTGGTAAATTTAAAGCTGAAAGTGCCCCCACTAACTACCGATAAATAATTTAAAAAAATAAAAATAGCATAGCATCTTAATATCTTAATAATTTAACTCTTGAAAAACCTGTCCCAAAGACATAAAAAAAGAAAAATTCTTTATTTTCAAATTAAAGCAATTAATTCAGCAGTTATTTGGAAAATTCCGACTAAATAACATAGAGTTCAAGCTATTTTAAAAACGAACTAAATACAAAAGAATTTAAATTTAATTTAGACTAAGAATTTGACAAAATGAATTTGCAAGAACAAACTGCTGAAAATTTCAAAAATAATATTTATTAACAAGAAATAAACGATTCTAACTAAAATGAATTGGACTACTATCAACATTTTTCAAACAGCGACGACGATGATTTTTCGCAAAAATTTGAAAATACTGTAAATTAAATATCTAAATAATTAGAGCAAAAAAAAATGGGTATCATTTAAAGTAACGAAGAATTAAGTGATAAATTAAGTTTTGCCTCCTCAATCGACCCTAGTAAGTATGTTAATCCGAAATTTATTATTGAAAATAAAAAAAGTAAGGTAGTTTATGTAAGGGGACTTGAAAATTTAAATATCACTCTTTAAAATATTTACAATCTTTTCAGCAATTTCGGAAATATAAAAACCATCATATTTTTAAGAGTGAAAAAAAGTTGTTTAATAGAGTATTAAAATTAAGAATACGCGAATAACGCTAAAGATTTTCTCAACAACAAAAATTTTATGGGTAAAAATTAATTTACTAAATGATAATAAAATAATAAATTTTTTAATATCTAATAATTTTTTATTAGTTAGAAAAATTGTTATAAAATTAAATAATTTAATTTTTATATTTTTAATCATTTTAAATAAAATTTAAATTACCCTCAATTCGAATAAAATAGAATTTATTATTTTCGTTAATCAATACAAAAATATATGCTTAATCTGTTATTTTTATTAGGTAACTTGATTAGAATTTTTTACTCAAATTATGAAGAATTAAATTTAAAATAAAATGAAAAATTATGGTAAAAAGATGATATTTTATAACCAACTGAAGACTAATACAGGTTTAAATAAGGAAAAAATATGAGTATTAATCCTCCCTCTTAAACTTTACATTTTAGTAACTTGAAAAAAGAAGGGTGTAACGAAATAAATCTTATTAAATTCTTAGAAGGTTTCGGATAAATAGAAGGAATTAAATTACTAGTAAAATAAAATTTCAAAAATATGGCTTTAATAAAAATGAAAAACGTCGAGTAAGCAACAAATATTGTTTCTTAATTACATGGGAAGGATTTTTACGGAAGAAAAGTGTAAATTAGTTTCACTCATAGTAAAATATGAGTAAACTAATATAATATTAACTAAAATAAATAAAAACTATTTATAAACAATAATAAAAGCTATAAATAATAATAGAAATATATCAGATGATTGGTATATTATCGCAAAAAATTAAGCAAATAAACAATTAACAAATAAGTATTTATAATTATTTATAATAATCTTTACAATAAAGAAATAGAAAAACATATCCATATGTTATCTCAATTTCTTTATTAAATAATTCTATAATTAACTTATTCTACATCTTATTTTAATGCAATTTAAATCTATCAAACTTTTTTTAATTGAATTTATAATTATGAAATATATTATATTAATTAATAATATATATTAATATAAAATATTATAAAAGAAATAAATTAGAAATTTGCATTCTATTCTAAATATTAATCTTGAATAATTCAAACCATCTTATACAAATTATTCTTCATTGATATTATTTTATTTGGTAAACATTATCTATAGAATTTCTTTATCATTAAAAAAAGTATTATTAGAATATTATTTATGATTTGACTTAACAATTTCGTATAATATGAATAATTAAACTTACAAAATTTTATATATTAATAATTTATAAGAATCAAATAAACAAATAAAAAATTTAATAAATGCAAAAATCAATCTATAACATAAGACAATATTAAAGGGGTGTAAAGAAAAACCTCTTTGTTTTTGATTTTGATGAAACAATTACAAGTAAAAACACAGATACATGGATTCACTCAGCACTTGATGATGGAAAATTACCTAAAGAAGTATTAGATAAATTTATAAGCAAAGGTTTAGAAAATTTTTTTAATAAAATATGAATATAAATACAATATTAAAATAATTCAATTTTTAAAATAAAAAAATAAAATTTTATTATATTAAAATTTTTATTTAGGTTAATGGATTGATTTTATGTAAATAGTATTCGATCACATGCATAAATAAGGAATTAAAGTAGAATAAATGAAAAAAGTTTAATAATAAATTCCATTAGTTCCAGGAATGATCGATGTATTAAAAAATATAAAAGATAACGATCATGATGCTATAATAATTTCAAATGCAAATAATTTATTTATAGACTGGATTTTAGAGCATCATAATTTACAAGATCATGTTAAACGAGTAAATCAAAATAATTATATAATTATATATATTTACATATTTTTTTAAAAAATAACTGTGTATTTAGTGAATTTTTAATAGTTTTATTTTTTATTAGATTTTTACAAATCCTGCATATGTTAGTGAAAATGGTAAAATTGAAATTTCAGGAGCACATACGCACGAATGTAATGTTTGCTGGAGTAATTAATGCAAGACTAAAAGTATGCTTAATTATTTGGACGAAGTATCAAATGATAAACAATAATAAATTTATGATAAAATTAGCTATTTTGGTGATGGGATTAACGACTTATGTCCAATTCTAAACTTAGATTCAATAGATTTCGGATTTTGCAGAGTCGGTATGGGTTTAGAAGAGGCTATTCTCAAAATAAAATAAGATGAAAAATAATAAAATTAAATCAAATGTAAAATTATATATTGGTAAGATGGAAAAGATGTACTAAACGCATTTAAATAACATAATTTATGATATAGTAAAGAAAAAAACTTTTTTATATAGATTTAATTTTGTTTAAATTTCTATTTTTTACTTATAAACATTGATATATATATAATTTATTAAATTTTTAGTTTTATGTACAAAAAAAAATATAAAAACCGTTTTAAAAATTATAACAATAGTCATCATTAACCATACTCATAATCTGAATCTGAAATTTCCTCTTAATAGTTAACATTTTTTCCACTTCTTCTTTTTGATGGCCTGCCTAAGCTACTTTTTTTTATTTTTTCAACTTTCATTTTATCTACTTATTATACAAATTTTTTTTGCTTCGGTATTTCAATTTTAAATTCTTAGTCACTATCAGATATATCATCGTTAATCCGTTTTTTCTAATATAAATACAAAAAGATTTTAACTAAAAAATAAAAAAATAATTTTAAATATCTAATACCTTTTTTTTGTTCTTAATTTTTGTTTTTTTCTTAGTTATATTTTAAGTCCCCACTTTTTTTTTTGATTTATCTTTTGATAACTTATGAGATAATTAATAATTTTCATCAAATTTATTTTCATTTGATTATTAATCATCGTTCTCTTATTCATCAAATTAATTCATTTAATATAACTAAACTTCACTTTAATTCTCAATATTTAAAATGACATATGAATCATATATTAAAGGATTTTCATATAATTGCTTTAATTTTTTTTTTATTTTTTTTCTATTTTAACTGTCTTTTTGAAAAACACTTTCCCAAAAAATATTCGCTTAAAAGTTAAAAACTTAATCAAAATATTTAATTTAATCTTAATGATTATCTTCTATTTCACATGTTTTTAAATTAATTTATTTGCCTTCTTCATCCAATTTATTTCTTTTACTTTAAGTTAAAAATTTTATGAATTCAGTTAAATTTCCTTTATACTTTTTTCCATAAAAAGGGGATTGAATTATTAATAAATGAAGCGTACATAGGAGCATTGTCAAAGTTAAAACCTTATATATTTATAATAATTATGAATAATATAAAAAATAGTTAAATTTTTTAATATTTTCTTATATACTCGGAAATCAAATGACTGTTAATTAGAATCCTTTAATTCTTTTAAAAGATTTATTATTTAGAAATACTCCCCATCAATTATATCTTTAAAAGTAATTATTATAATCTAATAATCTTATTTGTTAAATTCTGAAAGAGAAAGATAAATAGAACTAATATATTTTATCAGTAAAAAACTTTCTTGGTTATTCTTAATTGGAATACTTTTTTTATTATAAAATAAAAATTTATTAAACAATATTTTGTTTATTTAAAATTTTTTTGTAAAATTATTATTTTACTTTAATAATTGGTCTGCTAGCCTTATTTCCAAAGATTTACTGTAGAGCCCCTATTATGAATTTTGGTGTTAATGAGAACATTTTGCAACCTAATCAAAATAAGATAAACTTTATTCACAGTCAAAAGCCACCTAAGCATTATAGTTATTATAAGCAATTTTTTAACAATTTTCCAAAGCATTTTCGAATTATATTTCAAAAGATTTAAGACTTTTAGAATAATACTCCTTAATAAACTAGTTTGCTTAGGTTCTTACATCCTCATTAAAATCACATAATAAAGGAAATATTTATATTATAATCTAAGTAAATGAGCATATCTAAAAAAAATTTATAAAATTATTATTTGTTTCATAATATTTTTATTTTTTATATAATCTAAGATTTATATTTATAAATTTAATTATGTTTATATTTATATTATTTTTAAAAATTAAATTTATTTATTTATTACACCAAGATCACATAATTGTTTCAAAGTAAATAAAATTTATTGTTTTAAAGATTTATATTATCTGTGGATATGTAAATGGAAATAATCTAATGTACAATTTTATATCATATAAATAACTCCTTCCAAGGAGTTTTATAACTATTTGCCTTTTTATTCCTAGCTATTAATGCTTTTATTTTTACTGTTATTTCTTATTTTATCATTTTAAGAATTAGAATGTTTGGTTAAAATATTTTACTTATGTAAAACTAAAAATGATTCAAAAACTCTGAAAATATACAATATAGTTTGCCAATTAGTTTCCTAATTTTACAAAAATTCTTTTATCAGCTCCTCTGAATCAAATATTAAATTATGATCTAATTTCCATATCTCAGTAAGACATTCTACAGCAACAGATTTAATATTTTCAAATTTTTCTAAGAATATGTTATTGGGATTTTTTTTATGGTATTAAGATTTTAGCAGTTCTTATTTCTTTAGTTTCGCAAAAGTTAAAAAATTTGAAAAAACTTCAGAAATTGACATTTATTATTCCCGTTTTTATTGATTAGAACTTTCATCGTATTCTGAGTCATCTAAATTCGAAAATCTGCTAATATTACAAACTGATTCCAATAATTGGCTGCTTTCATAATTATCTGTATCTTCTATTTATTTTTAGTTTTTTTATTAATTAAAAAGCAAATTTATATTATTAATAGACAAATAACAAACTATTATCATAGACCTTATTAAATGGTTCTGGTCAAAGTCTTATTCAGAATTGGCAAAAAAATACTGCGATTGTACTATATTTTATTTTTAAATATTATATTTAAATTTTTTGCATTAAACTTTAAAATTTAACATATTTTAGTATAATTATAATATTATTTTATAAATTACCTAGCATAGCTTTATATGCTGCCAAAAAATAATTTTAAATTAAACTAGTATTTCCGGTGGCTTAATTGACAATTATGGACAAAAGAGTTAAAGACTCTTTTAAAAGTAATTTGTCCTCTCTAAAAACAATTTCAAGCAATATTTATTCAATTGGGGCGAAATTATTTTTAGTTTTTTAAGAAATTAACATACTATTATGTTTCAAAGATCTATAAAATGAATTTAATATTTTAAATTAAAATTATTATAAAATTTTTAAAAAAATTCACTATATTTTATTTGAAATATGTATTTAATAAATAGATTTTTTTACTAAGAAATAATATTGATTATATAAATAAAAAATTTATGATAGGTTGGACTTGATGATATGTTGGCTAAATCTTTGTGCTTTATTTTGAATTAAACTTCTTAAAATATTTCAATCAAAGTGTCTTTTAATTTGTCCGTATGTTTTATAATACTGTTCGGCGAATAATGGCTAAATATATAAATTACTTATAAAATTTATAATTATGTTTTTAAAGGTTAATCTTATTTTAACTCCACTAAAATTTAATAAATAAATTAAATGATTAAATTTTAAATTAAAATTTATGAAATTAAATTTTTACTTAGAAAATAAGATAGTGAACTTTCTATCAAAGAAATAACTTAATTTTAACTTGAACTTTCTATAATAAAATCTATTATATCATGACAAATTTATGCAGAGATAATAGTGGACTTTTAAACATTAGAAACAATAGAGTATTAAATTGCATTTTTAAAATTATTTGAAAAATCTACAACCTATTATGAATCTTAATAATCAGGCATATAAAAATTTTATTAATTAACATTATTTTTTTTCGTTTTTTTCTTTTTTTCTTTGTTTGTGGCTATAAATTATTTTTTTCCTTTTATATTAAAATCTATTTAAAAATATATGTATGCTAGAATTTTTTTGCTTAAATAAATAGTTTCTTCCAAATCATTTTAAATCCTTCCCTAAATAGATTCTATCAAATTTTATTTACAATCTTAAAATTAATCATTTTATTTAAGGATAGTTAAAAATACTTTTTGATTTGAGTGAATTTCTTATAAGATAGCTAATCTTACTTAAGATTTTATATCCTTTATTCTTCCAATAATAACTTGAACCATTTTTAATTAAATTTCATAGTTAATTATTTCTTATAACGCTATATTTGTTTCCTCTTGCATTTTTTAGTTATTTGTATTTTATTTATAAAGTTTATTTTAGTCTTGAAAAAATATTCCTTATAAGTCTATTAATATTTCAAATAAAGCTAAAACTGCTTTTTCTCTAACCTAAGGCTATAAATCTTAGCATCTATTTATTAAAATCTATTTATAATAAAAAATATTTTAAGGGTTTAAAAATAATTATATGTAATATCTTAATGTATTTTACTGTGATTATATTTTTAATATTTTATGAGAAAAAGGGATCATTAGATTTAGTCAAAATTTTACTTATTTATTAATAAGATTAAATTGCCTTTTTTCTAAAACTAAGAGCTTCATCATTAGACAACGAATTTATTATAGATATAGATACATTAAATATTTCTGGATAATTGTAAAAACTGTAAAAAAAATTTTAATATAAATTTTATAATAGTTCCAGTAAATTATTTGGTATATTGCTCCCATTTTATTCTAAATTATTCATAACTTCTTCATTATTTTTTTATAAATTATTTATTTTATTCAGGGATTTGGCGACTGTATTAACTTAAAGTTCAAAAATATTCATACTTTTTTAAAAATCGCTCTTGCTTAAATTAATTACTAAGTATTATAGATAAAATGTAATTATATTTTTAAAGAGTAATTTTTCGTTATCTAATAAAGAGTTTATAGGTTGTTTAAAGTTCTATAGTTTAATAATAATAAAATAATTGTAATAATTATTTTAAATATACTAAAATTGTAATAAAAATTAAGATAATTACTTCATCTTGACCCGATTAGTAAAAAATACATTATTCACAAACTTAAATATTATTTTAATATTTGCTGGTTTTATTAGTTCCAGATTAATTATTTTTATATAACAAATTATAAGTTAAAGAGTACTTTATTTTATTTTTTATTGGCTTTTTACAAAATTAACACAAATTAATTTATTATTCTTAATTTTATACTTTTTATTTAAAAAAATACTGCTTCAAGTAATGCTGATTTTTTTGAAATTAAGATAATATTATTAAATTTATTTATTTAACAAGATCTATTGTGAACGATTTATCATATATTTTTTAGCCTAGATTCATCTTATGCTTAGTTTTACTGTAAATGTTATTCGTATAATCTTAATTTATGTGCTAAACTAAAGATTATAAAATTTATCCAGACAAGGGGAATTCTGGGTCTTGTGTTAAAATAGTAATTTCCTCAGCAAATAATTTTAAAAATTCTTTTAATTTTGATGTCTTTTCTGTATGCAAACATTTTTTTAATATTAATTTTACCAACCTATAATATATTTTTCATTAAATTTTTAAATATCAAATAAAAAATAAATATTTATTATTTCTTACTCTTCTAGATTATGTAATATTTCTTAAAATTTTTGAACTATCTGCGATTTTTATTATTTACTGACTTAGCTAATATTATTTTCGCTTACTTAATTCTAAATATACATTAAAATTAATCTATTTTTTTAAAAATATTTATTTAAATATATTATTTTAATCATTATTTACCTAAAAACTTTTTATAATAAAATAAATTATGGGATGAACTTTGGCTCTACTAAATTAAGTGGTAATAAAATTTGGAATTTTCAAAGATTTATAATAATTTCCTAGAATAAAAATTATTTTTTCGTTTAGTGTTAGTTTATCTTTATGATATGAAGTATTGTATAAAAATATAAGTAATTTAGTAATTTCTTTAACTTCTGAACCCATTTTTTTAGTTAGTAATTTTTACAATATCAAATCAAATATGGTATACCTTTCATTATCGGATAACGGAAACTAACTTTTATCTTTCATATTTAATGCAGATATTTTACTTATTAAAACTTCAGACAACTAGTTGAAAATTAAAAAATTTTTAAAAATTAATTTACTTTAAACTTTAAATATTTACAGAATAAAAAATTTCAGCTTATTTATTGTCTATTTCGATTTTATTATCATATTTTATTTCAAAATAATAAGATAAAATAAAGCTTACAAACATCTCAAATAATTGTATAAGTTTATTTCGAAAAAATTTAAGTTTTTAAAGCCAAATAGAATTTTACTCTTACTAATTATAATAAATATTATCGCCTTGTTATTTTTTAGATTTCTTTTACTATAAATCGTTATCTTATTATTATTATTCAAATAATTAAATATTTTCGTTTAAACTATACTATAGTTATAAATAAACTTAACTTAATTAAGTTATATTTACAATAATATAATGCGGTCTTGCTGAATTTAAATATTGTTAAGAAATTTATGCATATTCTAACTGGTTACACAATATTTCTGAACACTTTATCAAATTTTATAAATCGTAATTCTATAAGTCAATTTCTAATTATTGTAAATCTTTTAGATTTTACTTAAATGCTTCTATTTATTAGTTATTTTCAGGCTCTAAATTTTTATCTAAGCATATCTATAATAATTTTTCCACTTGATTTATATCTAATTCTTATTACATTTTGCCTAAAAATACTATTTTTTTAATATAAATTGGCCAATTTAACTATTTTTTATTAATTTTCAAAATAATTTTATTTGCTTAATATTTGAAAAAAATATTATTCCCTCTTTTATTTACTTTAAATAAATATATTAAAATATTAAATTAAGTCGGAATTTATAAGTTTGAATTAAAATATATAAGAAAATTGTATATTTATAAATTAAAATATAAATATTTAAAATTAAATTTAAATTTAATAAAATGTAAAACGTTTTAAATAAATTATTCATAAATTATTTTATTCAATTATTCTCTATTTATAACAAAAACTATACGATTTTTTTTTACAGTTTTTTCTTTTATTTTTATAAATCTTTTTCGCTTTAATTTCCACTAATATAAACTTTATCTCTTATAAAATGTTTTTATCTATAATAGTTAATATCTTGTTATTTTTTTATTTTTTGCTACCATTCAATTATATTAAAATCCGGTTACTATAATCTAATCTAAATTGGTGGATTTTCTTTGTAATATTATTGTAAATTAGTGTCAGTTTTCTATTTAGTTTTCAATTTCTTTTAATTTTTTTAATTATTATTAAAAATAAAAAAATATTTTAAAATTAACAAATAAATTAAATTATTTATTACTCCATTAATATACTTAGTTTAACATGGGATCACAACTTTTTATCTATTTTTTACTCTAGTTATTCTTTATTCCTTAAATTAAAATTCTAGCGATTTTTTTTCTATTTTTGAAGAAATTATTAATATTTTTGAATTTTTAAAATGTTTTTATTATATTATATAAATACTTGTAGGTGTTGGTAGTCTTAAATCAAACTCTTCAGTAGCTAATAAATTGTCTATGATTTCTAAACCATTTGCATTTTACCATTTTTATTACCTAAAAGGTTTCATTATAGATCTTGGTGAAGTATAAATTATTTCAGAAGCAGGCTTTTCTTCTCCATATTTATCAAATTAAATTTTAGTATAGTTTTCATTTTAAGGTAAAACTTATGGCATTTCATTTAAAGAAAGTAATGGCAAATCTAATTTTCCAATTAATAAAACATTTAAATTAGTATATTTTTTTTCTAATTTCTAATCATAATACTACACCACGCTATTAGAATAGTTCATTTCTTTGGTATCCTTTAATTCTGTATGACCGTTTACATATCTTAAATATATATTTATAAATTAATATGATCATTTTTTAAATTTATATATTAAATTTTTACAATTAATGGTATTCTTCAGCTTTTTTTATATTTCCCATTGTATAATACGCTTTTCCAGTTTCCTCATAAATTAATAATTCTAAATCTTAGTATTAATTAGCCCAACAATACTACATACCTCTTTTTAGTAACAATATAGCTTTTTCGGGAACATTTAATTTTATTGCACATTTTCCAAGATATAAAAACGCTTTTGCTTTATAATAGTACTTTTCAGTTAAATTCGATAGTAATACCTTTTATAAAAAATATTTAATTTAATTTTTAAAACATAATAAAATTTAAGCTAAATTACCAGTTAATGAAAAAAATAAATAGCATAATCATATTTTTATTCTTCAAGAGCTAAAAATCCTACAAAGTTTACTAACTTATAAAATAAATTAATATTATTTCTGTCCACAGTCTCACTCATTAAACAAAAAAGTTCTTTTAATAATTTATATTTATATATAAAATATATCAAATTAAATTTATTATTTGTAATATAAATTATTTATTTATTAAATATAATTACCATTTTTTAAAATTTCAAAAAATGGACCTTCTTACTTTCCCCCTATATGTACAAGTTCTCTTAGCTTAGTTGGAATAGGCACAGAATCATGTTCTTTTTTATTCAATCTTCTTGAAAAATTTTTATAAGACAAATCGAATTCATCTAAATAAATAGACTATTTTTAATTAATTTTTTATATACTATTTTCCTAATTTAAAGTTTGAGATCTATTTTTTTTACAAATACTTTAATTCAAACTATTATTAAATGATTAATTTAAGCTATAATCTTTTATTTTTTTTGGATCATATTATTATATGTAATTATTTAATAATTTTTATTATATCTCATTTGGTTATTTTAAATTTATAGTACTTTTTTTTTTTTGCCCATTCTATGGTTTTATTGTTTTTTCACTTTAAGAATCTTAATAGATAATTTCTAATTTTTAAAATTTTTAACTATTATTATTTTAAAAATAAATTGTTTCGCTTGACGGTTATTTTCTTAAACTTATTTATGACTTCTCAAATTAGTCTAGTTTTTTATTTTTATTTTTATTACTCAATTATGAATTTTCATTATTAAATTTATTGAGCTAATTTTTGTAATTATTTGATGATGAATAATGAAATGTCACACTTTTTCTTATTGGTGATGTAGTTTACTTATCTAAAGCTTTTATTTAAGATTTTAATAAACTAATTTATATATCAGTATTTATTTCGAGATTTTTTTTTTTTTTTATCTTAATTTTTTAGCTATCTTTCAAAACTATACTATTTTTAAGTGATTATTATTAAATTTTAGTAACTTATTATGAGCTAGATCTTATTTTTTAAAAATCATCTATTTAATAAAAATTATTTTTTTCTTTAAAGCTATCGTTTTTAGGGGTTTATTTTCTCGAAAAGTAACTTATAAAAATATATTTAATAAATTTAAAAAATAAATATTACTATATATATTAATTTACCCTGGGATATTTTCAGATTAAAAATGTTATTTTTAGTTTTGAAATTTTTTTCTTTCCGATTTTTCACTTAAGGATTATCTTTATTAAAGAGTGTTGGAATTATTAGAATAAGAACGGATAATTCTAAAATTATTTTTTAATGTTAATTATTTGCCCTGATTCTAATTTAGATATTTCTGAGGGTCATACAAATTCTATATAAAATATTTTCTTAAAAATTAAGTTATTATAATTTATTTTTTACTTAAATACTCTAATCATTAGACTAAAAATATGTTTAAGAGGGAGTATTCATATTAGTAGATTTTTCAGTCTTAAAAGTAGTACTTGAAAACTGCATTGGAGAATAAAAATTGTTATGTTTATCTAAGTTATTTTTATTAAATATGTTTTTTTCGGAATTTTTAACTTACTCAGCAGTATATTTATATGAGCTTTGTGATTTTAAATTTTTTCTATTATTTATCAACTACTATAAAATTTTTTTTAGGTCTTTTTAATACACTTTGTCTTCCATTTTTTTTTTCTTTTATTTATATATTAAATTTAAAATTTTATGCTTAATTTTTATTTTAATTTAAAACACATTAGAATAAAATATTTATCAACAATATTATGAGTGTAAATAAGCTTTATTATCTTTAAAAAAAGTATCATATATTTAAAATAAAATATAACAATATGTCATACATAAATACTAGGATCTTTATTTACGTACGGATGGTTCAATCAAATTTTATTAAAAATTTTGGTTTATCATGTTTATGTAATTAGGAATGGTATTTTATCAGCTTATCAAATTTATAAATTTATTTCTAGTGATTAAGATCAAATATTAGAAAACAAAAAAAAGCATAAAATTTACATAATTAAAATATAAAAAAATTTAAATATGGAAGAAGAAAAAATTGATTTACAAACAAATTAGGCTAATTAAGTTTAAGAAAATTCGAATTAATAAGAAAAATAAGTATAGATAAATTAGGAATTAGATGATGACATTTTTTAAGTTGTAAATTAAATGTAAAATAATACTTTTCAAAATGGATATGAAACTGGATTAAAAGAATATGAATAAACCGAAAATCATAAATAATTTGACTATTAATCGGTTTATATTGAAGGTTTTAATATTGGATAAATTATAGGTAAATTTATATAATAGGAATTCCAAAAAATTATATCATATAAATAATTTGGTTATCTTATAATTAAGCTGCATAATATTATTAATTTCTCGTAAAATTAAAATTTATTTTTAAGGATAAGAAATTGGTTAATATGTGGGATTTATAGATATGGTAAAATAATCCAAATAGTTTTTACCATTTTATTAAAAACACAAAGTTCAAATTGAAAAGAGAATAAATAGCATGGAAGAAATAATTTTAAAAATTAATTTTAATGAACAGTAATTAGACCAAATCAATGAGAGCATACTTTTGTTAAGAAGTAAATTTTCAGCTTTAATATCATCTTTGGGTATGAAAAGATTGTGATCTTTAAAATATAATTTAAAAATTTATTTTTTATATTATGAATAACTATATAATTATAAGTAATTGTAAAGTAAATTTTGTATTTATTAAATTGCCAAATAATTTAATTATGCCCATTTAATATGAAAAAGAATTATATATTAATAATATTATTTCTTCTTAATTATTATTGTATAGAATATATTATATTATTTATTTAGAATAAAACTAAATAATTAAAAAGTAAAAAACTCTCCAAAATAAAAATGGAAAAAAATAATGAAGGTAATTCAATTACTTTAAAAATTAATATATAAATAATTTGTATTTATAAAAAAAAAATAGATTACGAAAAAATATTGTTAAATCAGGCTAAAGAGGCATTTAAAAAATCAGTATTTTACGAAAAGGAGAGCCAAATAAATAATAGAATATAAAATAACAATAGTGTTTCAAATTAAACAAATCATTATCAACTATAAAGTCCAATTTATATAAAGTAAATTTATAATGAAAAAATAATATTTATTTTAAAAAAAATTATATATTTTATAATAATATATAAAAAATACAAATTCTGTAATCTTATAACTATTTAATATAGAGATTTAAATAGCGGAGAAATTATTTAAATTGACTAAGAAGAATAAATTGAAAATTTATGTAATGATTATGAAACTCTTGACAATGATTTTTTTAATGATATATGGTAGGATTATTGGCAAGGAGTGTCTTAGTATTAATAATAATTTTAAGATGCATGTTTATATGGAGAATATGAAAAGATATAGGAATTATTACAATATTATGGAGACTTCATTGATATAAATTATAGGTAACATAAAATTTCTATTTTAATTTTTATTTAGTTTATGAAATACTTTATTTGAAAATAATTAAATTTAAAAGTTAAAAAGATAATTGGAGTGGCTTACATTATGCCATTAGTGAAGGCCATATATAAATTGTTAAAATTTTAATTTAACAACCTTAAATTTAAATAAATTCTTAGTCTGGATTCGGAAGGACACCTTTACACATAGCGATTGTTAGAGAAAGTGTAGAAATTGTAGAATTATTAATATAAAATAAAAATATTGATATAAATATCTAAGATAAGGAATTTAATACCCCTATGCATTTAGCAGCAATGTAAGGAAATGAAATAATTGTTTTTAAATTGATACAAGCTTTTTAATAGAATATTGATTTTGAACTAAGAAATTTTCAAAATATGACATGTTATGAATGTTCAGAATCATATGCATGCTTAGTTATTTTTTAAGAATACTATTTGACCACTTAATTAAATAATTAAAAAAATTAATAATATGTTAGAACCGTTATAAATGGAAATATTTTGAGAAATGGAAGAAGTGATCATGTAATTTACATAAAAAAAATTTAGATTTGATTAATATGATTTTCTTACATTTATTTATAATAAAAAACATTGTATTTTAGGTTTAACGGATATTGGAATTAACAAGAAAAATATTTTAATAAAAAAAAAATTAAGACTCTACATTTTCAAATAGCGAATAAAAATAATTGTTTATCAATACTGAATAAAAAAAGCAAAACAAGTTGAAATTCCATTAAAAAAATAATTTTTTTAATAAAGTAAAAATATGGATTTATGAAAAAGATAGAGAAAATATTAAGCATTAATTAGGACCTCAGGATTTTTTTATAGAAAAAGTTTTGGGCAATGGAGGTTTTGGAAAAGTTTATTTAGTACATAAAATTGGAGAAAACGAAGATTAAAAGTAAAATATTGATTAAATTTTGATATTTTTTAATTTAAACTTTAAAATTTTTAAAACCTTTAAATTATTAAGCTTTTAATTTATAAGTAATTATATATATTAATTAAAGATATGCTATGAAAATATTGGATAAAGAAAAATTTTTCTCTCGAAATTTAATTAAATACGCTAAAACAGAAAGAAATGTGTTAAGAATCATGAAACATCCATTTATAATATAATTAAAATTTGCATTTCAAACTTAAAATAGTCTTTATATGATAATGGACTATGCACCTGGGTAATATAAGGCTAATTTTTTTCAAATTTTTTTCTTGAGGGATAAAATATAATATAATCAAAATCTATCAATATAAAATTATATATTATAATATTAAAAGAGGTGATCTTCATAATTTACTTTAAGATTATGGGCCAATGGATGAAGATACAGTAAAAATTTATTTATGCGAAATAATTTTGGCTATTGAGGCTTTACACAGAGCAGAAATTATTTTTAGAGATTTAAAACCTAGTAATATTGTCTTAGATAAAGATGGTCATTGCTTACTAACGGATTTTGGTCTTTCGAAAGATGGTCTAAAATAAAAAACTAAAACTGGGTACTAAATTTATAATTATTTTCAATTTTTAAATAAAAGCTAAAATCATTGTAATTGAAATATTAATTAATATAGTTCTATTTTTTTAATACCAATATTTATAGTAATCTTATTATATACACAAAAAAAAAAAATAATATTGGTTTTTTGGTTAATATTTATAAATTTCAAGGTCATTTTGTGGTTCTTTAGCATATCTGGCACCTGAAATGGTGGATAAAAAGGGGCATGGTATAAAATTTATATTTAAAATGATGCTTTTAATTTATATAAAATTCTAGACTAATCAATTGACTGGTATTTACTTGGAATCTTAACTTATGAACTTTTAACTGGTACCACACCTTTTTTAGATAAAAATAGGAAAAAAATGCTAAAAAAAATTAAAAATTAAAAATATAAAATGCCAAATAATATATCTAATGAATTAAAATCACTAATTTAGTAGGTAAATTAATAATATTTTGATTTTATTTTAGTAGAGTATAAAAATAAATTAAAATTTTATAAGTTGATACACTAAGATCCTGAAAAAAGACTTGGTAGCAAAAATGATGGGGAGGAGGTTAGAATGCATAAATTTTTTGACGGCATAAATTGGAATGACGTTTATAATAGGTATTTTTTGATTTTTTATCAAACAATTTTTTAATATTTAGTTTTTAAATAATTAGAAAATTGATACCAATAAAACCTATGATGAAAAATAAAGTAGAATTATATGAAAGCCCAACTAGAAATATGAAAATAACATTTTCTGATTAAAATATGACTAGGAAAGATAGAAACAAATAATATGTTGATGAATGGTCATATATAGACAACAATATATAACTTAAAAATAATTTAATAAGTAAAAAAAAAAAAGATTAAATATCAAATTTATATTGACACCTTATTTACAATAAACAATACTTGTAGATAATTTTAAAAACAATTTAACTTATATAAATAAACATATAATAAATTAATTATTTATAATTTATGTATTTAAAATATATATGTGATTAATAATAAAATTCAAAATTCTACAATATTTCCAGATTTATCAACTATTTTTTTCTTTTATGATTATTCTTAATTTTCTAATTATTCTTCCGAAAAGGCAAAGAAATCGTCTCTTTGTTTTTTTTTCTATCCTTATTGTCTAATTTTTGGAATTATTTTTTATTATTTTTTTAATTTTGCTTTTTCATCTATTTATTCCTCTTCTTCGCCTGAATCGCTATCTTCTTATTACTCTTCTTCTATATGAACTTTTGTTAAAAATTTCTGTCTTTTTTCGGCCTAATATATAAAACAATAAGAATTATCTGTTGATAAAATTAATATAAATATGTTACCTCTTCTAAAATTGATTGCATTATTTTATTTCTTTTTTCAATCATTTCTGGTTTCTCTTCATTTTTAGGGAATAATGATAAATACTTTTAGTCTTTTGGGAAAAACTAAATCATAATATTAAATATAAATAAGCTAAAAAATAGTCTTAAATTGTAGAATCTTTTGTTTACCTTTACATATTTTATTTTATTTAAAACATCCTATTTTTATTTTCTTAATTCTTGTAACTTTTCTTCATCTTACTCTTTATTTAATTATTTTTCTAGTTAATGAAGCTTTCTTCTGAGTTTATTTTATTCTAAAAATTATTTTATTCATTAGTTAATTCAATTCGAAATAAAAAAAATAATTGTTCTATTAACTTAGTAATTTTGATAATTACCTATTTCTTTTATTTTTTTATATCTTTATTCAAAAATCATTTCTTTTCTATCTTATCTTTTCTTTCCTTTTAAATGTTATTCATATTCTTTTTTAACTTTTATAAGGTCAACTTTCTTTTTATCTTTAATATACTAATCAATTTCAGGCTATTATGTAAAATTAATTGTAAAAATGTACACTTTACATTGATATAAAATTTAAATTGTAAATATTATTTTCATATATTTACTTTATTAACAAGTCTTTCTAAATCTCTAATTGTTTTTTTAAAGTTTTTTTTTTCCTACTTTTTTACTGGTTAATGAAACTTATTTAAACTTAATTTATTTTTTCCTTTAAACTTTTCTGAGTCAGGTTATGTTTCTTTCATTTATTGATTATTTTATTTTATTATGATTTTAAATAAATTTTACTTAAAAATAAGTTATTAGCCAATTTTATAATTTTAATGGTTAATTAAATTGTGAGTCAATATAATAAAATTCTTATATTTTATTAGTAATATCATTTCATATAGAATAAAGATAATAATTTTCCCACATATAATTATATAATTGGTATTTATAAATACAATAAAAATTATATAATTATATTTAGAAAAGCAATATTTTTAGTCAATAATAATAAAATTTACCATAAGGTAACTTTAATAAGTTTTCAATAAAAAATTTTAACAAAATTCAAACGTAAGAAGGAATATTTTTTGTATAATAAATTGTTAATTTCCAAGTTTACTTTATTAATTTATATATTTTATTACATTTTGTAATATTGGCTAGTGAAATTTTATTTTTTTAATAATGTAAATTTTATGATTTATTTATCATATGTAAAACTATTATTTAATTTATATTTTCATTTAATAAGCTATTTTAATAAATAAATTCATATAATTTTAATCGGTTAATATTTGTTTTTTATATATAAATCAACACAATTATTTGATTAAAATACCTTCCCATTTTTATAATTTAGGGACAAAGTCACATTTCTAAATTTATATAAAAATTAAAAAGTAAAAAATATATAAATATATTTATAATTTGCCAGAACATGAAATTATTAAATTTTTAATCTTCTATAAATATATTTCAATACATTTTAAATAGAAATTTAGATATTATTATTAAATAGTTTTTTAATTTATGTACAATTAAATTTAATTTATTAAGACATTGATAATAAAAAATTTAAAATTAAAAATGCTAATATAATATTCTTATTGCAATAAATTTGATAACATATAAAAAAACTAATTTTATAATATGTCATATTACAAATAAATAGAAAAAATGTTCATATTTTTTTTAAAATTATAATAACTATTTAAAATTTTCATTCTTAAATATTTGAATATTTTTAAAATTTATGTAAATTAAAAATGATAATTATTCAAAAAATGTTCTGTATATTATTTAATTTTATTTCATACTGGATAAAAGTCACTTAAATTATTATATTTCTAGCAAATATTATACCTAAAATTAACTATTATTTGATATCATAACTTTATAAAACATTCTAATATTTATATAAATTAAATCTAATGTTCTAATTTTAAAGTAAGAAAAACTTAAAAGACTATTTATATAAGATTAAAATTTTTCATTTATATATTAGTACAAAATATATATAGATAAAATTATTTTAAGTTTTACTATTATTTTTATAATATAGTATTGCTCAATATAAAATACTTATAATATTTTTAATAAATTTATCATTTCTCAATTAAATTTATTTTCATTTTTATTTAAATTAAAAACATTAGGCAATTATATTGATACATTTTATTCATACAAAATATTTTACGATTATAACGAATTAGTCTCTTTTGTGGAACGATTTTTTAAGTCCTCTATAGTATAATTACTACATCTATTATCTTCAAATGCTAAAGTCTTATATTAAAAATCTATATTCTACTTATTCGTATCTTTTTTATTATTTTCTAAAATCTTTGAATTTTACTTTTATATATTTAAACTATATTAAAAATTGAATTTTTCACTAAATTAGTCGTCCGAATCAGAATCCATAATATCAGTATACTGGTTATCATATATTTCTGTTTAATTTTAATTTTCGTTATTGTTGCTATTATTTTATTTTTTTTGTGGTTAAATTTCAGACCTACTTTTATTTTTAAGATTTTAAATTGAATTTTTCTTTTATTTTATATCATATAATAATGGAAGAGATTTAAATTTTTCAAACAGTGGAGTGCTTGCTTCATTTATTGAAAAATTTATATCACTCTCCATGTATTAATCACAAAAATTATCAATTTCTTATAATTTCTAATTTTACGATGATGTTGGAAAAAACTTTTCTTTTAATTATTCATTAATATCATCACTGTAATAAAATTATAATTATTATTCGCATATATCTGATTCTGAATCAGAATGTTCATTTTAACTTGATTAGCTAATAATTGTCGATAATCTAGATTAAATTTTTTTATATTTTTTTTAAAATTCTCCCTTACATTTTTGTTCGGCATCAATTTAATTTTCATGTCTATCATATTTTTAATTTTAATCATTCGTATTTTATTATAGCAAGTTGTCTATATTAGCTAGTTAATTTTTACTTAATTACTAACATTTTTTCTACTGATATTCTTCCCATTTACACCTCAAATTTATTATTTGATTATCAAGATTTTATTAATATTTAAACAAAATTTTTTATGGACTTTCTTAATTTTTATTCGGACATGCCAAGCATTTATTGTAATAATAAACATAAAATAATATTTTAAAATACTTTCTTGGTATTAAATAATTTTTCCACCAAATCGTTTTCGAATGCATTTCTATATATATATCTTAAAATTATGATTCCACGTTTCTTTACCAATAACTTATAAGACTTTTTTTATATTTTTTTAAGGTCATTTTCTTTAAAATATTAGCTTCAGCCCCAGTATCAAAGAATAGACCCGTTAATTATTCTATATCATTATTTACCTAAATCATAATATCATCAGTATATTATTTATTTTTCTACTTAGTTTTTTTTATTAAAGTAACTTATTATATATTTGATTAAAGGATTTTTAACTACTTTATAACTTACTTAAATTTTTCTTGACTATTTGTTTATTTTAAATCTACTATTATATTGCTTTTCATTAAAAAAAATTAAGTGAACGAAATTCAAACTCTTTTTTTATTTTTTTTTTATATTTTTATTTATTTTATTTTTTTAAAAAATAAAAGTAAAATAAATAATATGAATTAATAAATTAAATAAATGCTGATATTTTTACATTTTTAAGAGATGTAAATAATTAATCATTAAAAATTTTAAGGAAACACTATTTAATTAAATATTCAACAATCAAAATGAAAAAATTTAAAATAAAAGTTTAAAAAATTTCTATATCACAAAATGAAGTTTTCAAAAATTATATTTTAAAAATATAAAGATACTTCTATTTACAAACAAAATGGCATAAATTTAGACAATATATATTGTCAATATTTATAATAAGCAATTTTTATTAATTTTTAAAAAGTATTTAAACTATTTTTAAACTCTCAGTATTGATTAATATTAATATAAAAATTGATTTAATAGATAACATAATTATAATAGTAACCTAATTAATAACATTATAATAAGAAATGACCTAATAACTAAAAATAGGCATTAAATGTTTTAATAAAATGGTTTTTATTGCAATTTATAAAGCAAAATATCTTACTATTTATAAAAAAAATTAAAATATCTTCAATTAATGAATCATTATTATTTAAATTATAAAATTTTTACTTTTATTTAAAGTAAATCTTCTAATATAATTTGCATAAAATAATTTATTAATGAATTTTTATATGTAAATAGTTCATTCATATAATATTTAAGTTTTTTTTATTCACTATATTACAAACATATAATTTCAATAGTCTCATAATAAAAATTAAACATAATTTTACTTTTTCATAATTTTTATAGTTTACCAACAAAATAAAATTTGAATTTATTTAATTAAATAAAGTAGTAAACATTTAAAATTTTATTATATTAGAAAATAAATTTAATAATTTTAAATTAAAGATTATAATAATGTTTAATATTTTGGGATTTAAGGCCTTATTTTGTATAATATTATTTTTTAATTATATTGGTAAAAAGATTGCTATAAATAATTGGTTAAAATTATGCATTTTAATATATTTATCGTAGAATCTTTATACAATTATTATTTTATCTAAAATTAAAATTATTTTTTTAAAATTTATTTTTTTTTAAAAAATAAATAATAAAAAAATTATACATGTCCCAAATATTATATATAAAGTCATATTCAAACAAAATTATATAAATTTAAAATTTTAAACTCAATATTAGCTCGATTTAATTAATTTTTTCTAAAAGATTTTAATTAATTAATACAATAATTAAATTATTTATCTAAATAGTGACTTTTTTAATTAATACTCGTTTTTATCTTAAATATTTAAATTTTTTTTAGACATGGCAGAAATTATTTTAATTTTTTTTACAAGATCAAAGGAAATGGTTTATGACTAAATTGACAGATTATTGTTCTAAATTATTTAATATATTTGGTATCTTAAATATTTAAGTTAGAAATTGATAAATTGCTAATAAAATAATTTCGTATGGTGTATAATAATTTAAGAAAAAATTGCGATACCATATATTTCATTCTTAATAATTTGAATAATAATATCTTTTTAATTTATGTGGTCAATAAATATCATTTTCTATCATTATTATATTTATTCTAATCACTATATATGTAATAGTTTTTTTATCTCCCTATCAATTAAATAAATAAAAATAATTAATTATATTATATTAAAATAAAAATAACTATAAAAACAAAATAAAACAAATGAAGATTCTAGGATTTAATGCATCGATTGTACCATATTCAATAATTTATATTACATGTGGTTCCATAATATTTAGTTATATAGTAGCAGTAAATGAAGGTGATGTTAAGCCCTTGCCTAATACGTAAATTAAATTTCAAATAAAATATGACATTAAAAAATTATAATTATTATAAAAAATTTAGGGACATAACTCATTGTACTATACATTACCCAGAATACTATCTTGCAAGGATTGGTTATTATTTTATAATTTTAATAAAAATTCATAATATAGTGGATATTATTTTTATCTATTTTCTATAGGTTTTCCATTTGGGTCAGTTATGATTTCCATTTTTTTTAACTTAATAGTCTATTATATTAGATATTATATGAACCTGGTCAATAAAGTTTAAGCTTATAATGTTTTGCAAAAAGTTTAAAAAAACTAAGTAAAATAAGAAATTTAGCTATTTTTAGATAAATGGTCTTTTATTAAGTAAAATATCGATAATTAAGGTAGTGAGTTTAAAGAATTGATTTGTCCTTAATATATTTTATATATAGGATATGCGTCATCTGCTTTATTTTTGTTATCAATATGTGTTATAACCGAAGGTTGTAATAAATCTATTTGCTTTAATTAAATGATTTTACACTAATTTTTCTATCATTAGAATAAAATTAATTAATATTCTTTTTCCTGTTATAAATATTAATTATATTTTAAAATAGAATATATGAATTGGTTTTTGCACGTTTTTGGAGCTATAGGGTTCTTCATTCTTATTTATATAAATTTCGTAAAAATATAAAAATCTAATATTTATTTTATAAATATTATAAAAAGCTTTTTTTAATAAAAAAGTTAATTGTCGGAAGATAATATAAAAAAGTATGGGCCTATTATCCTAATTTTATATCTGAATTTTCTTATAATATTAAATTAGCTTGGATGAATTCTCTATATGTTATTTTGACTTTGTAAAATATTATAAAATTTAAATTTAATATTTTATATTTAAAATTTTAAATAATAATAGGGCATATATAAACTACTTCAGACCAAAATTAGTACCTGATTGGTTTGGAAATGCTTTCGAATGGGCTTTGGTTTTAATGCTGGCAATAAATGCTTACTCATATGCATTAGATTTTAAAAATTTACAAATAAATTTAAAGCAAGATAAACCTAAAGCTTAATACTATTTCTATTAACTTTAATTATAAGAATTAAATGTTTGAAAATTTTTATAAATATACTGTAAATTTTGTATTCAGGTAATATTTTAATTATATAATTTAAGTTATAAAATTAAAGTATAAATTATATAAAGTTATAAAAAGAATAATTCCATATATTTTAATAAATATAAATATAAGTTTTCAGAAAGTTTTTATATTAGTCATCATTCCTAATAATTAAGTTATATTATCACTCATAACTTCATCTGTACCCTAAAATTAATTAAAATTAATTTCTGTTTATTTAATTATTTATATTTAAATGTTAATCTATGTTATACCTGAGAAATATGTCTTTTAGGGTCAATTTTTCCTACATTTTTAATGGCTAATTCTTCTTTGGATTTTTTAGTTTCCTCTTCAATTCTATTTGTATATGTTTTTGCTAAGTTAATCATGCTTTCAATTTGTTCCTAATTTTTCTCAGATTATTCCTGACAATCTTTGATTTTAATATTATTGGTCCATTTTTATTTATATAAATTTAAAAGCATTTTTTGTTCTAATTCATTGGTTTTATAATTGATATTAATGGCATAATACATTTAATCAAGTCCTCTAGATTTAGCCTAATTAATTCCAAAAATGTAAATTTTATTATTAGATATAAAAATCCAAATTCAATTTAAAAAGTAAAAATTTTAGATAAAATTTATTATTTTACCAATAATCCATGAGGTACTATATGTCCTACATTTGAAGTGGTTTATCTAGGCTCAGTTTTTGACATAACTCTCATCATCATATTACTGTGATCAATTAACCTAAAACAATCCATCATAACCTTTCCTCTAACTGATTAAATGGGATCTAAAACAAGAGCTACTGCTCTAGGATGTTATTATTCCATACTCTAAAATTTAAAATAATTTTTACATATAATTAATTCAATTAATTAAAATTTAACTCTATAGTATTTTTATTTTATCTTTTTTGATTACCTATTGGGTTTTAACATCAGTAGAAGAAAGCCAAGGGCCGAAACCGGGATGACTGTGGTACCATCCAATAACATGTTCATTTCTAGATGTTTATTATAACATTTCAACCATTTCAGATTAATAAGCAGGGTCAATAGATTCAACAGTAACCTAAGTTCCTGATTGAGGCATAGCAAAAACATCGGTACAAACAATTGTGTAATCATCTACAAATTTTCCTAACATAAGCCCCATAACTTCCAAAGGAACTCCTGCTCTACCTAAAATTTAAAAAAATAATAAAAATGTTTACTTAGACCATAATATATATCGTAAATTAAAAAATTAATAAAATTATGATTTTTTTTGTAAGTTTCTATAAATTATTCTCATTTTTATTTTTATGTCGAATATTTTATGAATATCATGATTACAATAAAATGTATTAATTTAGATTAAAAGTATAAATAAAAAAAATTTCTGGTAATTAATATTTCCATATTTCATCGACTTAAATTTCTAATAATAAAGACATCTTATATACTTATATTATGATAAATTATTTTTTTACAATGTTTTAACATTTTTAATAAGGCTAAAGAAGAAATATGAATAGTTTCGGCTGTATCTGTTTTTTGTACTGATTCATCGTCTTGGGCTCTTTATCTTCCACCCATCATACCTTACATATTCATTAATTATTAAATATCCATATTTTAACTATCTAAATTTTGTCTGTATTTATTTTGTGATTTGAAAATTTCCTTATTGTTTTTTTTATAGATTTTTTATTTTTTAATTAACTAATTATTACAGCAAATTTATTATAAAATTTAAATATTAAGAATCGAGAATATTTAGGATAGGAACTAATGCAGAAATAATCATAAGCCATAAAATTTAATTATTGATAGTAAACAACATTGGACAGAAAACGTCTGATCTTTCCATTATTTAATGTATTTTATAAATATAAATTTAATAATAAAATTAAATATTAAATTACAATTTTTTGGAATTTTTTAATATTTAAACCTTCTATATTTCCAAATATTTAATTAAATAATATTTTAAATAAAATTAAAAAGCTGATTAAAATACTTATTTATCGTTTTAATATTATTCCCATTTTTTTTGTGTTTATTAATATTAAAATAAGAAGTTTTTATTTCATATATAAAACAAAATAAATAAAATAAAAAATGGGAAATAATTGTTGTAGAGGCAACAATCAAGAAAATAACCAAATTATTCACAAAGCAGAATAACTAAACAACAAAAACTTCGAAGATTAAAATGATTCAGCATATATATAAGCGAATGGACAATTAATAAAGTAAAAATTACTATAATTATAAAAAATTTAGAATATAATATTAAAATTCTTCTAATATTATTTAACAAATTAGTGAAAAAGGTTTCAAAAAATATAATTAAAAAAGAGAATCGACATTATAAGAGGAAAATTAGTAAACTACAATGAATTTATTAGAATAACACAAACCAAATCCTGAATTTGCAGTAGAATTAGAAGACTATTAAAGTGTATAATAAAACCCTTTCTATAATAAGATAGTGGAAGAATACGGAGAAATTACATAGGAAGATTAATGTAACCTTATTAACTAAAAATAAAATTTTTAAAGTTATATAAATACTTCTATAAATGAATTATAGGATATCAAGAATACGCAAAAAATTCAAATTTATATATTTATTATTAATGTATTTATTTATTTATTAAAAAGCTTAATATAAAGAAGAAAATGCCATAAATTTAACAGCGTATGAAATTATAGCAAATAAATCTATATACACTGGACAGTGGAGAAAAGGGTAAAGACACGGATTTGGAAAATAAATATGGAAAGATGGTTCAGTTTATGAAGGGTATTGGTAGAATAACATGACAAATGGGTTCGGAAGATTAATACATATAGATGGTGATACATATATAGGAAATTGGAAAAATGATAAAACACATGGAAGGGGGAAATATATTCATAAAGATAACAGTGTTTATGACGGAGAATGGTTTGAGGATTAATAATAAGGAAACGGAGTAGAGACATATGCTGATGGATCTCAGTATTAAGGGTAATTCTATGCTGGAAATAAACACGGTTAAGGAATTTTCAAATGGAAAGATGGGTCTATGTATAAAAATATAAAAATATTAAAAGATTTCTATAAATATATATGAAAATAAAAATATATATTTGTAGGGATTTATATTGACTATTAAACATTTTTAATCAAAATAAAAAAATAAAATAATTTTATAATAAGGTATGAAGGAGAATTTAAAGATAATAATATTGAAGGATTTGGTACTTATATATGGGCTGACGGAAGAAAATATAAAGGGGAATGGAAAAATAATAAAATGGAGGGAAAAGGTGAATTTTTGTGGAAAGATGGCAGAAAATATGTAGGAACATATAAAGATGATAAAAAAGACGGGTATGGAGAATTTTTTTGGGGAGATGGGGTATGTATAGGATAATTTTTATAATAAATATTGTATGTTTACCGATTTTAATTAACTTATATTTTTTTTAATAGCGTATTTACAAAGGAAATTGGAAAAATGGTAAATAGGATGGAACAGGAATACATATACAATCTGATGGATCTATATGGGAAGGATTATGGAAAGAAGGAAAAAGAGTTGTAATATAGAATGAAGATTTATATGATTCTGACTATCATGAAGAACCGAAACCACAGTATTTTAGATAATAAATATAATAATAGCGATAAAAGTATAAAAAATGAAGGGCCTTAATTAATAATTTATATAATTTGACTTTATGTAAAAATAATAAAATGATAAAAATAATATCAAAATAATTTATAGTTAGTATTATGTTTAAAGAAAGAAATAATTTGATTAGTTATTTTAAAATTAAGACAATAAAATTAAATAATATAAACTCATAACTATTTATAATGTATAAAGTTAAAAAATTATCAATATTGTTTTATATAGCAGTATATAAAATTTATATCTATATATCTTATCATTAATATATGTTTATATCAAATTAATTGTGTTTAAAAAAAATTAAAAAATATTAAGAATGAATTAATTTAAATAAATATCTCATTTTCTTTCCATTTATTTCCTATTTATTTTTTTATTAACTTTTCCTTACTTCTTATCTTTTGATTTAATTTTAATATTTAATACATGCTAGTCATTTTCAATTAGATTTAATTAATCATTAACAGCTTTATTTTTATATTAACACTTTTCAATTGCCTTTTTAATTTAGTCTAATTGCTATTATTTTTCAATATCATTGGATGTTTTACTTAAAATATATTTGAATTATTAAATTGTAATGATTTTTTCAATGCCTAACTAATTTTAAATTTTTATTCCTTTTTCAATATATTATTTAGCTAGAAGATAATTTTCCCTGTCAATATAAAATTCTGCCATATATCTTAATATTTTTATATGTTTGTAACTATTTTCACCAAATTATTCGATTATCAAAGAATTAGCTCTAAAGAAATGCTCTTGGGCCTCTATATATTTTCCATTTTTTTAATAAATTAAGCCCAAACACTAAAAAATTCTAAAATGCATACATTAAACTTATTTATTCTCCAAAAGTTCAATACAATATTATTCAGCTATACCCAAAGCTTCTTTATATTTTCCTTAACTATAGTAATTTTAATTTTATTAATTTTTTTTTATAAAAATATTGGGCTATATAATATTATTACCTCAAAAAAACTTTACTTTTTTCATATTATAAAAGTAAATACTTCCATTTTTCTTTTTAATCATTTTAATAATTAACATAATCGAGAATAAAATCTTTAATTTTTTTTTCTGCAAAATTTGGTTAAATTTCTGCTTATTTAGTCAAAAATTGAATGTATTTTCTTTAAGTGTAAATTATGTCATTGTGACCCTTTTCTAGTATTTTTTTCCTTTTTTTAATAGTTTTTTTAATTTATTTTAAAGCTTCCTAACCTTCTCCCATTTCTTGTAAAATTTAGGAATTCAAAATTTATGTTTCCCAGTACTAATTGCTATTAGATCCGTGGATTTTATTTGAAATATCCGAAAGCTTTTTGAAAGTTTCTCTAGCATCATCTAAATCTCCGTATTTATATTATGAGTAAGTTAAGTTGTGATATACCCTAAAATTTATAAATAATTTTATCATTTTCATAAATTTCATCTACAGATATTTAATTTATTTAATTAAGAAATAAATAAAATGTATTATTACTTCCAAAGATCCTCTTAGTTTTCTTTATTTTCTTCGTCTTGATTGTTTTGAATTTTTTACTCGTTATATAACTTTATAGCCCAAAGACAATAATCTCTAGATTTTTTATAATCACCTATTAATCTATAGGAATGTCCCAAATTTATCAAAACACTCATGTCCTCATTTAAATTCATTGAAATATCTTACTTTAATGATCTTTCTTGAATTAAAAACAAATTTAATTTATTTTTTTATACAATTTTTTTAGATAATAATTTAATATGTCCTACCATAATATTTAGCTGCTTTTGAATATTAACTAAGCTCTTCATATAAATATCCTATAGTGAATAAGACATCAGAATAATGTTCTTAGATTTCGTTGTTATTTTTGGCCTCAATTTTACTTTCTACATATTCTTCAAACTTTAATAAATTATTTAAAGCTTTTTCAAATTCATTTAGATTGAAATAAATAACTCCTATTTAGTAAAGTAATGTTGGCAGTGTAGGGAAATATTTTCCATGCGTTTTTTACATTCTTAAACCCTAAAATATTTTATTTAAATAGGTAAATTATTCTTAAAAAATTAAATTTAAAATTTACAAATTCCTAATATTCTTATAATGCCTTATCATATTGCTTTTCTTCATTGTACTTAGAAATTTTGGTTAAAATACTATCACATTAGCTGGGATCATCTAGAGGCTTTAATTTATTATATTTAAACGACGTCTATTTCATTAAACAGGTTTCTTAATGTTATTATATATTAATTTTTCTGGTTATGTATGCACAGCCTAAATATTCGCAAAATGTAAAGACTTGGTTACAGTCTTTTTCATAATGTTCTTTATACTTTAACAATTTAAATTTTTTCTTGCAGTATGGCTCTTTACATTAAACTTAAATTTAAGATAATGCATATAGAATAGGCTATTTTTTTTTACTCAACCTTCCTTTATATTTTATTTCCTTAGTTTTCCACTTCTATCCATTGCTACATCTTTATTTAATTGAATATTTTATTTTTTTTAATTTATTAAAAATTCATAGATTTTTATTATTTAATTATTATATAATGATCCAAACCAAAGAAAATATGTATTATTTTTTATAAATAAAATAAAAAATATTATTGTTTTTGAATTTATAGGTTGATATTTTATTTTTTAAGTTTGCTTTACCTAAAAGGGCATTTATTAGAATTTTTAATCTAAGATTAAACGCATTCGTGACAAAAATATTACTTACAAGTTTCACACTATTTAGGAACATGTAATATATCCATACAAATTGGACAAGTTAGGTTTACATCTTTGTTTTTATTGATTATTTCAGATTCTTAAAATTTTTAAATTCCCACTCTTAGTTCCATTATAATTTATCTTTGGGTTAGTAATTTAAATTTTATAATATATAATATTTTTTTTCTTATAAATTATTTTTTTTCACTATTATCAATATATAATTATATTAATAAAATAGTTAAGAACTACATTTTAAATATTTCGAAATAAGCCCTAGATAATAGAATATATAAGAATACATCAAATTTATAATATAAATTAACTATATAAATTAATAACTATTACCTACAATTTTATAATTATTATAATTTTAATTAAAAATAATTCTAATAAAAAATACAAAAATTTAAAAACTTTTATAATTTAATAATAAAAAAATATTATGGCCGAAGGAATCAAAGATATATTATCAGATCAAGAAAAGTTAAAATAAGTTACTAAAGCAGTTTTTGAAGTAATAAAAACTTATAAACTTGATAAAGAATTTATAATTTATTTAAATTAAATAAAACTTAATAAAATATGATTTAATTATAACAATTAAATTGTTAAAAATATTTTAATTTATTTAAATAAAAGCTATGTATAAAATTTATATTTCAATAATTAATATATTTATTTCACAAATTTTATAAATTTAGTTGATTGATGACGATAAAAGTGGTTTTTTAGAAACTAAAGAATTATATGATGTAATTAAAAGAGGGGTCGATGAAACAGATAGAGCAATTGATTTGCCCACATAATCTGAAGTTTAAGATGTTTTAAACGAGTTAGATGAAGATGGTAATGGAAAGCTAAGCTTAGATAAATTTAATATACTAATTGGACAAGTTTTAGAAAAAATGGTTGCTATGGATTAATGACCTAAAAAATTAAAATATAATTTATTTTAAAAAAATAGGTAAAATGAAATGATTTGATTATAATTATCATAAGTTGTATAAATAGTATGTATATAGAATAATAAGAATTTATAAGAACTTATTTCAAATTAAAAATTTTAGCTCATTATCCCAAAAATCTACTTAACTTAGTTCAATTATGTTAATATTTATTTATAAAATTTTTTGTTAATTAAAAAGATATAAATAATATGTATTTATTGTACAATATTATTTTTAATATGTAACTCTGCACAATTAATCTTAAAATTTATTCTTTATTTACTTTTAATAATTGCATTTTAATATAAAAAATTATTGAAATAAAATTAATTTAAAAGATGATAAAAACTATTAAGAATTTAATATTGATGAATTATATTAATATGAAATCGGTCTAATATAAAAAATAATTTTTATTTAGTAAAAGGATTAAACATATTGGTTTATTATGACTTATATTAAACAGAATAATATATATTTCAATATTTATTACATAAATATTTAATATATATATATACTAAAAGCATTTTAATATAATATTTAAATTATTTAATTAAATTATTTCATATAAAAATTGAAGTAAATATTGTTTTTAATATTAAGTAACAAATATCTAAAAAAAAAAATATTTTAAAATTCAATAAAAAAAAATAAATAAATTAATATAAAAATGGCCGGAGGAGTTAAAGATATCTTAAAAGATAAAGAAAAATTAAAATAAATTACCAAAGCTGCTTTTGAAGCCGTTGACACTGATAAATCTGGATTTTTAGAAGTTGATGAACTCTAACAAGTTATGAATAATGTTGCTATTGATATTGGAGTTGAAAAACCTACTCCCGAAGAAGTTGAAGAAGTTTTAAAAGAATTAGGTAAACTATTTTGAAAAATATAATATAAATATAAAAAATTTACAAAATCTGCTAAAATAAAAGATATATTAAAATTAATACATTTTTTACTATCAATAAAAAAATATAAATTTTAAATTGAATTAATATTAATATGCCAAAATTTATACATTGTTTCAAAATATTAAGAAAAAAAAATATTAAATAGTCTAATATTAAAATAATAAATAATTTACTTGTTGCAAATAGTAAATCAATATTTATTAATAATAAAATATTAGCATTTTAAATATATATAAACTATAAAATTATTATTTTAGAAAATTTATATATTTCTTATTTTTATTTTTTCAATATTAGATGAAAATGGTGATGGTAAACTTTCTATGGATGAATTCTAAACTTTAATTGAACAAGTTTTAGAAATGATGGCCTCTTAATAATAATAATGATTTCCATCTTGATATAAATATAAATTCTTTATACTCTAAATATATATAGTTTTTTACTCGATAATTATTTTATATTTTATTAACATAATGTATTACATAATATATATAGAGTTTATATTTTGTTATCACTTTGTTACATGTGGTTTTACCACATTATCTCGTTTTTTATTAAAAAATTATTTTTATCAAATACAAAATTAAATTTCAGCAAAAAATTTTTGATTTTGAATTCATTTATAATATCATAAATAATTATTATAATAATTTACTATTTTTATCAAAATTAAGCAGATTATATTGATTTTTTCAGTTTAATAAAACTCAATATCTGCTCATTATTATGGAATAAAATAATTAGCCCTCTAGTACAATTTCAAAATGATATCTGTATTGAATATATCTTTTTACAAGTTAATAAAACTTTATAATTTATAATAAACATATTTTTAGTAGTAGACATCTTATATATTATATAATTAAACGTATTATAATAAATTAATTATAAAGATTATTTTTTTGTATTACTAATAAAAACGAATTTTTTAAACACTATACTAGTATCAAATCCTATTTAAAATTTAAAAGATGTATGAAATAATAAAGATTTTTTTTTATATTAGATGATATGAATACCTAAAAATTCTTAAATAAAATTCAGATATAATGTAACTTATTTAACTACAAAAAATATTGACTCCATAATCAATGATATATTATTTTTATAAATTAAAATTTATTTTAATAAAACATACCCATATTACTTAAATTTAAAGTGAGTAAATAATCTATATTTTAATTTAATAAATAAATATATATGGTATTAAAGCAGTCATAATATACAATTAATTTAAGAAGCATAAGAAATTCTCTCGAAATTTTTAACTAAAATTTCATTTTTTTTTATCTTTTTTATCTCTTTTATCATTTTTTTAAATATACTAAAATGTAATAATTTATATATACTTTAATAATAAATATGATCATAAAATATTATCATTAATAATTTTTTAATTATGAAAAATAAATTTATAGGTATACTTAAGTTATGATTTTCTTAAAAAATGTTCAAAAACAACACCTGTTTTTGATATGAGAAAACATACAAATAATAGGTTATAAATAAATTTGATATATATAAGAAATTTATTTAATTTAATACAAGTAACAATAATTTGCCCATTATATAATGTTCATAATAAGCTAAATATATTTTCTACTTTAGATATGAATGATTGTGTTTCCAATTTATAATTGTATATCAAATAATAAATAAACTTTTTTTAAATGATCTTGGTATTAGATTATTAGTCTGATCCAAAATAAATTTATAAATTAGAATTTTTAACATTTTAATCTTAAAATTTGATTAAAAATATACAATAATGATAATTTAATTAGATCAATTTTTTACACTTTACTAAGTTAATTGATTCAATTTTTATTCAAAATATTCTATTTAAATGATATATAATTAGTTTTCAATTTATTACCATTAATTGTAATTATGTTAAATAATTATAATTTAATAAATAAAAATTCCAAAAACTAAAATAAATAAAAATAAAATAAAGATTTAAAATGGCTTAATTTTTAGAATAACAAGTAGAACCAGATGCAATAATGAAATTTTTTCCGTTTTTTTATGGTTATATTGCATTATTGATGGGTACTATAGGAAAAATTATGTCAGCTCCAGGTTAATCAGTTTGTATAGGTGACAAATTTAACATATATTTATATCATAAAATTATCATATTTAATAATTAAAAATAAAAATAAAAATAATATTATAAAATATTTGGATATTTTCTAAAATTCATTTAGCTATTACTTATACAATAGTTTGTAAAAAAATATTTTAAATATCATAAATTTTTATAAAATTATAGGGGTTGTTATTGGTCCTGTTTAAATCGCTTCCGGATATTCTAATACATTGATTTCAATTTTATATTTTTTCGCAACTACTTTGGGCGGATTTAGTTTACCATACACTGGTAAATATATCTAAAAATATGGATAAAGAAAATCAATATCATTTATATCAGTTATGTTGGGAATTGCTTGTTATATTTTTGCAAATGTGCACACTTGGTGGTCACTTTTTATTGGGTTTTATTTACTTAGATTCATAGGTTAAGGTATTAAATTAAATTATTAATTTTAGTATAATATCTAAAAATTGGTAAACAATTTTGAATAATTTTAGCAATAAATAAAAA
The DNA here is from genome assembly GCA_001447515.1 of Pseudocohnilembus persalinus. Classification (NCBI taxonomy): domain Eukaryota; phylum Ciliophora; class Oligohymenophorea; order Philasterida; family Pseudocohnilembidae; genus Pseudocohnilembus; species Pseudocohnilembus persalinus. The sequence continues at coordinate 236,389 of LDAU01000053.1, forward strand.
AATAATTTAAATAAATAGAAATACCTTATTATTAATTTATTTTATTTTAAAATCATATACCATATAATATAGGTGCAATAATGGCAGTTTCAGTTACATAAGTAAATTATTGGTGGGTCACATTAAGAGGAAAAGTTATGGGATATGCATCAGCGGGTTTATCTGCATTTTTGACTGGATTTGCTCCTTTGTTGGTTAATATATATGTAGGCGAATATGGGTGGCGGGCCACGTATGAATTATTGGGTAATATTTCATTTTTCGTGATGTTACCATTAGGTTTTTTATTTTTCAGAGAACCTCCTGAATAGTAAATATATTATTTATAAAAAATATTTTGGGTAATAATAATTAAATAAAATAGCTACGGATTATTGCCTGACGGTAAAAAAAATAATGCTTTAATAGAAAAACCCAATCGAAGAACAATTAACGAAATGGACAAAGAAATGGAAAATTTGTTAGTTAATAAAAATGAATATCAAATAAGTAATAATTAGGAAATTATTTAAGAAGACATTTAAGATTTGGGTAAATAAAATAAAAAAAAAAGATTTTCAATAGTCATCGAATAAACAAATGAAGAGGTACACTGGGATGTAAAAGATATGCTAAAAACATGGGCATTTTGGACTTCTTGCGTTAGTTTATTTGTTGCATCTTTAACATCAACTGCCTATTTTTTCTACATGAATGTAATAATTAAAATTCCATTATGAATTATTATATTTTTATTTAATTAATTAAACTATCAAATATCTTATTAAATATTTTTATTTTATAAATAATTTAGAGAATTTTTAAAGAAAATGGGATCCCTGACTCTACAGTCAATTATGTTTATACTTTTATTGCTATAATTTCAGTTATAATTCCGTTATCTGCAGGACAATTAATGGATAAAGTAGAGCCTCATAACATGTATAAAGTTTCATTACTTGGAAGTTTTTTGGCATAACTTACTATTATTTTTATAAACAAGGATTCATTTTTCTTGGTTTATTTTTCTACTTTTTGTGAAGGAATTTGTTTTGGAATTGCAATTATTGTAAAATTATAATATTTTAATTAGTAATTACATATTTAGCAAAGCTATAAACTATATTAATATATTTATCATAGGTCGGAAATACTATTTTTGCTAATTATTTTGGCAGAAAAAATTTATCTTAAATTTAAACAATTGCTGCATGTGTAGAAATTTTTGGGTCAGCTACAGGACCTGTACCATACAGTATAATAAAAGATATTTTTGATGACTTTACTTATGCATTTATATTTGGATAAATATTATGTCTTTTGGCTATTTATTTATCCCATGTTAAAGGAGGTAAACCAGTTAATCCTAAATAGGCTTAAGTTGATATCGATTAAGAATAGCAATTATCTTCTATTAATTTAGATAAATGATAATTTTATATTTATTTTAAAAAAAAAAAAATAATTTATTTTTAATAGTCTTTATTATTAAAAAAGTTAAATTATAACTAAATCTAATTTGTATAATATAAAAATCCAATTTTAAATTTGATATACATATTTGTTTTCTCTTATCTATTATATATATATTATGTGAATTTAAATTATAATTAAATTACCTAAGAATCAACAAAATAAAATAATTATTATGCTAAATACGCATTAATATTTACAAATTAAATACTAGGAATATTTTTCTTTAAATTAAATAAAAAAAAACAAAAATAGTTCAATTAAAAATGAAGGCTAAATCTTCTTAAATTCTTCCACTTTTATCCAAAGAATTATCAAAACACTATCCAAAAATCTTAAAAAATGACGAAAAAAACAAAAAATATGCCAGTGTTTCCGCGATATTCAGAGTAAATCCTCATTATAACACACCAAGTTTACTTTAAGTAGCAGAAAAATATTATAAACCTATAAACATAAATTAAACACCATAAGACAATATGATAAAACCAAAATACATAGAAGAAATATTATTAAATATATCTAATGAAAAATAAAAAATTCAAAATTAAGAGATTTCTTCTTAAACGAAAAATTTTTAGTAATAAGAAATTCATGATTATTACTAAATAACTAATGAAAATTATAAGCCATAAGAACTTATTGATAAAAAATTAACTACATAAATAAAAGATGAAATATAAGATGAAAAAGACCAATAAATTCAGTTATTATTTATTTAAAGAGCAACTAATCCTCAAGATAGACATAGTGGACAACTGGCTTTTCCAGGAGGGCATGTAGATGCAAATGAAAATGATTTTTAAGCAGTAATTAGGGAAATAAATGAAGAAATAGGTCGAAATATATAATTTTAAATAAAAAATTGAATTAAAAAATAAAAAATAAAATATATTATTTTTTTAGGCTTAGATTTTTAATCCTAAAATAGCCCTGATTTTTATTAGTTTTACATGGGAAAAGCTCCAAGCGAACTTTATGCAAGAATAAATAAAAATGGACAGCAATTATTTGTGACCGTACACATGTTTCTATTGATTTAGAAAAATAAACAAAATTTAAAATTTTATATATCTGAAGCTGAATTATAAACATTAAAATTTGTGGATTTCATAGATTTTATTTATCCAAAGGAAAATCAAATACATTTTTTATAATTTGGTGGTGTTAAGTATATTATGGAGTTTTTACCCTCTTATTTTAAAAAAGTAGTAAATAATTGGCTTAAGGATTTAAAGTATAATCTATACCCAGCTATAAATGTAGAAATGAATGCCCCATTATGGGGTTTAACATATACATTATTAAATATTACTCTTTAAATGATATACGTATAAAACCTTTAAATTTAGGTAAAATAAATATACCATTTAACTTTTAAAATTTTTATTTATTTTTATTTTTTTAGAATTCATATGATTTATCCCAAATGAAAAAATTTATTGATATACCACTTTAAAAATCAGTTTGGAAAACCAAATCATAATTAAATGATTTTAAAGAAATATTATTAAAACATTATAATCAAAGACACCAAACCTCCTTATATTAGCCATATTAAAAATTAAAATAAAATTATGGATTATACATAGCTTTATCTTTATTTGGGATCGCATATTTCTTGCCTAACCCGTCACTTTGATTTGATTTTTCAAAAATTTTGTGAAAAATAAATCAATAATTTAATAATGTATTATATTATTTATATAATTTATATAATAATAACTAGAAATAATATATAAATGATCATTTACTACATTTTATAATATAAAAACTTAAAAATTATGCTATATTTTATAAATTTTCATTACTTTTGTTATTTCTACCTATTAAAAGTAAACAATTATAAATTCTAAGCATAAAAGACCTTTAATAAATTTTATAAACTAATCTAAAGTTAATAATTCTATAAAAAGTATAATAATTTAAAAATAATAAACAATTAACTAAAAATAATAGTAAAAAATAAACAAGATAATTAATTAGTATAAAATGCAAAGACAATTATTCCAAAATTTAAAACAATTTAATTATTTAGTAAAATAAGGGTTCAAAAATAACATTAAACAAGAACCCATTCCTGAATCTTATGTTTAAACTAAACCTTCTGCAAATTAAGAGGGATAAGATTTAAAAAGTGATATTAAAATCGAAATAAAAAATTACCACACTGATGGCGCACCTGAAAGAGGATTAAGAGGGTAAAAACCCGTCCCTTAGTCCCCTACTTTAGGACCTATTACAGTAAAAATATTTTCATGCATATAAAAATATTATTATTTAAAATATATTTTAAAAAATCTATTTATTTAATTTTAAATATTTTACTTATTATTAAAAATAATTAAGGTAGAAAATCCCAAAATTGGAAGTAAAAAATATTATTGGTGCTCTTGTGGATAAAGTTTAAAATAAGTAATTAATAATTAGTTTAAGTTAAAGTTTTTTTATTTTAATTGTTTTAATTATTTAAATATTTATAAAATATTTAATAAAGCCTTTCTGTGATGGAAGCCATAAAGGAACTGAATTTTTACCTGTTAAATTTACTGTTGAAGAAGTTGTTAAAAAAATTGAATTATGTGGGTGTAAATTTACTTAATCCGCTCCATTTTGTGACGGTTAAACTTGCAAAAAATTATCTAACCCCAGTGAATGATATCAAATTTTAAATTATATACTCAGATTTTATAATTTGCTATAATAAATGTTTGATTATAATATATATGTAATAAAATAATTTAAAGCATCCAATTAAATAAATTAACTTAAAATAAAACTTTATTTTATCAAAATAAACTATTGCCATAAGAGGGATTATTGCTATTATTTATGACTTATTATTAAAATTTAACAATTAAATCGCTTACATCCAACTATTCATCTTTTTAAAACTCTTTTATTTTTTCAATAAATCCACTTTAATTGATAAGAATAGCATATTTCATTTAATTATTTAAATTTAACTATTTATGTATTTATTGATTCATATCGGAAACTAAAGGAAGATCAAATTTTTTATAGTACTATTATTAGACATTTTAATTTACTATATTCTTATTTAATAATTTACTATAAGCTAATAAAGAGTAAACAGAATCTTATGATATACACAAATATTTAATAGTATCATCGAATTAATTTAAATATTATAAATTTTATATTTTTATTAGGTCTTGAGTAGTTTTATCTTCGAATGCATTTAAAAATATAATCAACAATATTTTTTTTTAAATCTAGTGATTTTTATTATTTTTTTATTAGTTTATTAAAAAATCTTATAAAGAAACATATTCGATATTTTAATTAATTACAGCTTTTCCTTATATGTTTGGGCAAAAAATGCCTTCTTTTATAGTATTTTTAGTTTCTATCCTATAAATATATATAAAAGAATAAATAAAAATATTTAAATTGTATCAGCTATATATTGATTATATTTAAATAAAAATATTATAAATTTAAATATCTAATTTAAAATACCCTGATTTATTCGTACTTATTTCAAAATTATTCTAATAATTATTATTAATATTATATTTCATTTTGTTTTTTTAGATAAATTCATTTTAATTTTATTACGAGTGCTTTATCATATAGTATTCATCTTTTTAGTGTTTTTATTTCAATATATTTATAGATTCATTTTTATATTATTAATTAAATTCTTATTCACAGTAATTTAATCTTTTAGTTTTATTTTTTTTGTAAGAATTTATTTCTTCAATCATTTTTTGTAAAATTTCTAAATATTTTTATTTTATTTTTTATATTTTATATATATTTTTATATCAATAGGTTTCCCTCTAATATTATAAATTAAATATAGTGTATTACTTTATATAATCGATGAAAAAAAAATATACAAAGGTTTTATATAAATAATTTATATTAATAAAAATAATGACATTCAAACTTAAATTTATCATTAACTTTAGTTTTGTGTAGAATATTAGGAAATTTTATCATTTTATTTATAATTTTCGTCATTTTAAAATTTTCCATTTCTAAACACAAGTTCTTCCTCATCAGAATCTGATTCACTTTGCTCATTTAATTTATCATGTTCATCTTTTTAACTTTATTCGTTATCACTTTAATTTTTTTATAACCCATATTCATCATTAGGATTTTATTTTTTATATTCTACATATTACTCAATATTAAAATTAGTCCAACTATCAGAAAAGTCTAAGTACTCTGCTTGTCCAGTTTCATTGTTAAGAAATTAATTTAAGCCTTAATCATACTATTCAAAGTCATTATTATATCCTTCAATTTTATCTTCCTAATTTTTCATGTCTTGTTCTTATTATTCGCAAGTTTTATAAAAAAAGCCTCTTTAAATAACCTCTTCTTTTAACTCATTTTTATTTTTTTATCTTTTTTCTTATTTTTTTATTATAATTTAGGGCGCCTAATATTTTCCAGTGGTAAAAGGTTTTGCGGACTTATTTTTATCTATTATTTATATTTCATTTGCTTTTTTATTTTAAATATTTTCTAAAGTTTAATCTGAATGATTAGAATCTTAATCTATATCATTCTTTTTTTTATTTTTCAAATTTAATCCTTAAAAAGGTTGAAGCTTTCTTTTTTAAAATTATTTTTTTGTTTACTACTCTTGATTAGAAACAATATTTTATTATTAAAAATTATTATTATTTTATAATTCCTCATTTGATTACTATTGTTAAATCATTTATTAACTAGATTTTGTAATGTCTACCTTATTCTAAATTTAGTTTGGTGTTTGTTTTTTTCTTTCACTTTGATTCCAATATTAGTCATATAATTTTTTTATTTAATCTTAGCATTCATTAACTTATTTTTATTCACTTGTAGTATTCTAAATTTAAGAAGAATTTTATTTATTTTATTCATTTTAAAAATCAAAATCATTATCATTAACAGAACCCCTACTTAATTTTCCCATGTCTTCATCCTCAGAAACCTAATTATTTACTTCTTATTACATTTTATCTAAAAATTCATTTTACTATAATAATTATTAGCTTTCTAATTTATTGTTTGATTCAACTTTTCTCTAATTTTGGTTTAAAGTTTCCTTATTTTAAGTCTCAAGAACTTATTTTTTTTTCATCATTTCCCTGGCAAATGAACTGTCTAATTCCAACAAAAATTCACCTTTATCTTGTCGAATATTTTATAAATTTTCATTATGACTACTCATAGATTTCCTTTAAATATTGATAAATCCCATTTTTTATATTTATGTTTATTCATCATTAAATTTTTATCTTATGCTAGTGGGTGGTAGACCTTATATGTTATTAATATTTAATAATAATTTATTAAAAATTTTAATCATTTACTTCTTTTTTAAGTCCAAGGATTATTTTAAACAAATGGAATGTGATTAGAATTATTTATTTAATATTAATCATTTTTATTTTTCTTTGCACTTTAAGGAATAGGTTATAATTTTTATATTTTCATCGTGCTGAATCTATTATTTTTTTTATCTTCTATCTTTTTTAATATTATTTTTATAATTAAAAAATATGTTTAAAAAATAAAATAATTACCTCATCTTCAAACGTATTTCTGCCTTTTTACTATGGAGTCATTTATAATCTGTGCTTTTTTTGGCTACTCTGAGATTAATAATTTTAAATTGATTTTTAAATATTTTGTTAATTTTGGATAGCATTCAATTATTAATTTTTAGGATTAAAGGTAAATTTTTCTTTCAATATTTTATCTGTGTCCAATACATTATCTTATTAATATTATTAGTAAAGTTATTATTTATTCAATGTATTCTAATTTAAAATATTCTTATTAACAGTTCCTCTTTTTTTTTGACCTTATTATCTTTAACTTTAACTTAAACTTCTTTCACTAATACCAGACCTAATTAAATTTTAAAATAATCATATTTTTTTTATAAAATAATTATTTTTAATTTATTTTACTACCTTTTTAAATTATTATAGCTGTTATTATTTAACATGTTTATTACATCATCATTTATTTTTTTTACTTATTAAGAAGTATACTATATACGTGCTTTGTTATCCGTAATATACTATTAATTTATTAATTATATTTATTATTAAGGAGGCATTTAATATTATTTTTATCCAATTATTTATTTTCTATTTATTCCTTAGTTTTGATTTTATACACTTGGTTTTGTTAGCTTAATAACTTACAGATCAAACTATTAGTTTTATTGCATTTTTTTAATCTACTACGATATACTAAACTTTAAAATTTTATTTTTAATTATATAATAAATTAATGGGAGTATTTTTTGTTATTTATATAATAATTTTGTTTTTTTATTCTTGAATATTTTAGAACTATTATTTATTTATTGTACTAATTAATACGGTAACTTAATTAGTTATTTATCAAAAAAAATATTCTCATAAATAATAATAATAAAATTAAACGCTAATTAAATTTTTGTAAAATTTTAATTGATAGTTCTAATCATTTAAATTTTATTTTTATAGCAAAGAAATTAAAAAATTCTCATTTTTCTTTAAATTTCCAAAAAAAAATTAATTATGGGTAAAATTATAAGGTTACACAATATTTTCTATTTATTAATTATTAATAATAGATTATATTTTATATTTTTTTCAAATACACATAGAAATTATAATAATTTTAATTTCCAGTAAATTTATAGCACTTATAAAAATAGTATAACTTAATAAATTTATATAATTTTACAAATTTGTCATTCGAAAACTTAATCAAATTATAAAAATTAAATTTTTATCAAGTAAACTATTACTTTAATTTATTATTAGTACCATTATTTTATTAGTGGTAATAAATTTATCCCTTTAATAAATAATTTTATTATTCTTTAAAATAAAAATAACAGATATATTATTTATTCAAAAATATTACTGGAAACAATTTTTCAAAATATTCTTAAAATATGATTAATATACATTTAATAAATATGTATTAATTCTTTCAATTTTTTATATATTACTAACTTTATTAATTTTTATATATTCATATAAGATTTTTTAATACTCTACTAGGAGTATTAAATAGGTTTGAAACTAAAAAATTATAAAAGCTATGGTATTTTGAAATATTTTAATTTAAAATAATTTATCAAATTATTAAATATTGGGAGTAAGAATTATTAAATGCGTGACCATTATTAATTATTAATATTTGAAAGCTTATATAATAACATTAATTTAAGAAATTTTTTGATTCATACAAGCAAATAATTAATAATTTTATTAAAATTATTGAAATAAATTGAAAGAGTCATTAATAATTCACAAACAGAGAAGAAAAAAAAAAATAATAAAAAAAACTAAATTAAATTAAAATTAAAATAAATACAACAAATAAAACTTTTTAATCTTATATTAGTCCACATTTAAATTGGTAATAAAAAATGAAGTCAAATAAACCGTTTAAAGTTAAATTTATATCAAATTCATTACTGTATAATATTATTAACAGAGATGTCCAAGATGCATAAAAATTTTCATTTATTTTATATGATTTTTGTATGTAAAGCAACGATTGGTATCACAGCATAGATGTTAGTGAAATTAGTGGTTTGTTATAAGATGGAGAAGAAATTTAAAATTAAAATATAACAGATAAATCATTACAATAACTGATACCAGATTGCAAACTCGATTTATATAAAAAAAGAAAAAGAATGTTTAATATAATGATGCCATTTTCAGATGTTAATTTGGAGTTTTTAGATCTATTAAAAAAGTTTGTTTATTAATGTGAAGATTTAGAAATTATAAAAAAAGATGACGAAAAAAATGGACCGCCATAAACTTATATAAAGACCTTTCCGTTGCTCGAAATGTAAAATAATTTCTAAATTTCAAATAAATAATACATCAGTGTTGACGAATTACACGATAGGTGCAAATGCTGGGACGAAGAAACATTTTTATAAAATTTCAAATCTTTCCTAAAAAAAAATCAAGAATTTATAGGTGATCACCTATTAGATATGAAAAATTTTAAGGCCGCTCTAAACTTATATGCCATTTTGAAAAGAGCTAAAACCACAGAAGTTTATGTTCTTTGTGACGATTTTAAAGAATTTTTAACTAAATATAGCTATATGACCAATTTTTTTGAGAAAATCAGCGATTGTAAATAAAAAACTTAAAATTCAATATTTATTACTTTTACTAATTTTTACCCAGCCATTATTTATATTATTCTAAAAAATCAGTTTATATAATTTTAAGATAAAATAGGCTATGCTACACTTGTACAAAATATATCATACAATTATTATTTTTTTAAAAATAAATGCTTTTTTACAGTAGCTTTTAAAGAATTTACAAAAAATTATTTTGTTTTTTTATTCATAATTTAATTAAATTATTGTATTGTGAAATATTAATTATTTTCGCGAATAATGGAATTAATTACTTTATAATGATATATTATTTAAATAATTAAAAAGCATAGATAATTATCTAAGAAAATTGTGATAAATCTTTTTTCCCCAGATTTTATCTATTAATATATATCTGTTCAAAAATTCCAATTAATAATTTTAATTATATAATAAAAAAATTAAAATAATGATATATTATTTAGAATCAACCAAACATATAATATACCCAAATGAAATTATACCCGAAATGATGTATCTTGGAAAAGATGTTCATAGTTCAAGTTTAGACATTTTAAAAAATATAGGAATAACACATATAATCAATATGACTAAAGAAGTCCCGAATTATTTTGAAAATAATAGTAAAATTAACTTTAAATTTAGTTAAATTTTTTTGAAATAAAATTTATAATTTTATTAATTATTTATATTATGAAAAGCCGAAATAGAAATAAAATATATGAAAAATCCAATTGAAGATGAAAATAGTTCAGATATTTTAAAATATTTTTAAGAAACATATGACCACATTGTAAATATAATAGGAGGTAATTACAATTAAATTAGATTAATAATTTAATATTAAATCTTTTATTCAATATTTTACTTAAATGTTAGTAAATAATTATTTTATTATATAGATTAATACTATCTAAGAAAAGTAGATGAAGTTTAAAGTAATAATAATTCTAAATTAAAATAATAAATATTATAATCTTATTCAGAGCCGTCAAGCGAAAGTGTGAATTAAGATGAAAGAGATTATGCTTCAACTACTGCAGAAGAAAATGAAGTTATAAAATCTTAAAATACTATAAATAACGATATATAAAGCACAAATACAAAACCAAAAATTCTCATACATTGTGCTCATGGAAAATCCAGGTCAGCTTCAATAGTCATAATGTTTTTAATGAAATCTCTAAAATGGTCTTATAAATAAGTAATAAAAATTAATTTTATTTATACAAATATTAAAAATATTTTTTATTAAAATTATTTTTTAATGATATTTTTTATAAAAGGCCCATGATTTTGTTAAATTTAGAAGAGAATGTATAGAACCTAATTTTGGATTTCAAAAATAATTAGAACAATTTTATTTGAATAATTGGGAATTTGTGTGAAATAAAAATATAGAATTTTCTTTTAGTTTATTATGTCTATAAGTATAAAATAAACTCAAAAGTAAGACATTACTAAAACGCTAAAAAATAAATAAATAATAAAAAAATAATACTAACCAATAAATAATAGTAAATTTTAATGGTAAAAATTTGCTCATCAAAAATAATCAAATGATTTATTCTTTAATTAATTTCAAGTAAATTTTAATTAATCAAATTATATTATTTTTATAATTTACTATATAATTATTATTAAATTATTCATTATACTTAGACACCTTTATATATATAATTAAAATATTAAAATATAATTTATATTCATTATAAAAGTATTAAAGTAAATTGTTAGTTATTTTATTATTACTTTTTGTTTTATATAAAATTAATTTTTATTGAAAATAACAAATTAAGTCTAATTTTGTTTTTATTACAATTATAAAATTATATAAATTTAGATAAAAATAACACTATTTAAAATAAAATGTCTCAAGAAAATTCTTAAAGCAAAAGATAAAATCCTTATCAGGATTAGTTAGGAAATTAAGAAGGAGAAAAAAAAATACAAACGGGTAGTTAATATAATAATTATAAGTATAATCACTAATAATAAGATTTATAATAACAGATTTTATCAAATATCTTTACTAGTTTAATTATACTAGAACTAAAAAAATTATTTTATGTTTATTATTAAAATCATTATTATCATTTTTGGTGAAATTAATTATAATAAAAATACAATTAAAACAAATTCTAAAAAAATTAATATATTAAAATATTTTTAAAATGTAAGGATCTAAACAAGTAATCACTTTGGTCACTGGAAATGTAAAAAATTATTTTTACAGCATATATTTTTTGACAATTTATAATAAATTAAAATAAATTAAAATTAAAATTAGAAAAATAAACTTGCCGAATTCTAAAAATTATTGGGAGAAGCTGTAACCAATTAAGCTGTAGATTGTAAACTATTCTTATTTTAATATTTTACATAAAAAATTGTAATATTAATAAATTACACAATTAACAGTACCTGAACTTTAAGGAGAACCTGAAGATATCGCTAAAGAAAAATGTAGGTTAGCTTTTAAATAAGTAAAATACTCTTTTTATTTTAATTTTGAGAGATTTTTTAATTTTATTTTAGAAATAAACTTATTATATATTAAAAATAAATTATTTTATATTAAAATAATAGATTGGAAAACCCGTTATTACTGAAGACACTTCTCTTTGCTTCAATGCACATAAAGGATTACCTGGCCCATATATGTAAAAATTAATTATTTTAAGTTTAAAATATATATATATATTAATTAATTTGTGATTTTTAATATAATAGTAAATGGTACTTAGATAAATTAGGACCTTAAGGTATTAATAATATTTTATAAATAATTATCTTTTCCTGTAATAGTTTAAGTAAATATTAAAAAAATTATAATAAAAGGACTTTCTGAAATGTTAGATAGTTATTAAGATAAAACTGGATATGCTTAATGTATAATTGCTTACATGAAATAAGAATTTTCTGAACCTTTAGTATTTGTTGGAAAAGTTGATGTAAATAAAAATTTAATCATATACATATTTTGTATTAAAATTTTATTTAAATTTGTTTAAAAATATATAGGGAAGTATTGTTAGACCTAGATAAAAAGAAGGAGAAAAAGCTTTCGGATGGGACCCTATTTTTGAGCCTAAAGAATCTAATGGAAAAACGTAAAAATTTATAAAAATAAATTTTTAAAAATAAAAATAGTCATATTTACTTCCTTTTTAAGATTCGCTGAAATGGAAAAATCAGAGAAAAATTTAATATCTCATAGAGGAAGAGCTGTAGAAAAATTAGTTTAATATTTAAAAGAATAAGGATAATTATGAATAAATTTAATTTTAATATATTACAATTGATTCAAGTATTATATTTATTATTATAAAGATTATTAAAATAAAATGTATTAATTTTACTATAATAAAGAAATTAAAAATAATTAAAAAAAATAACAAAATAACACTTATATTATAAACATACTAAATATTTTTACAAAATTTATCAATGAATGTCTTAAATAAATTTAACGATATAAAAAAGACACTTAGTTTATAGAATGAAAATTAAACTTATAAAGAAATAGAAAAATTGGAACTTCTTTCATAATAAGCGATATAATTTATAGAAAAAAATTATATTTTTGAATCCTATTAGATTTACAAAGATATATGTCTGGTAAAAAATACTTTTACATTATTTTTTAATAAAAATTAAAAATAATAACAAATTATCATTTTCTATTCATAAGAGCTTTGAATAAATTATATAAAGCCTTCAAAATACGAATATTAAATAAGAGTGCTAAATTTAAGAATGAGGAAATAATTTAATATAGGAAATAAGGATTTTGATGCATGTTTTTTATGACCGTTTAAGAATATTATAAAAGAAAATTAAAAAACTAAAATTAAAACAAAAATAATAAAATCAAATTATAGATGAAAATTATTTTTATGGAATAGAAAACTATCTTCAAATTTAAAAAATTAGTTAATAAGTTAATTTAAATTTAGAGAACTATGAAACACTTATTTTACATATAAAAAAATAAGAACTTTAAATTAATGAAGATACAGATTAATCAGTTTATTCTATATTAAATTATATTTAGAATTTAAATAAAGATTAGAATAATAAAAACTGCATTTAATAAATTTTTTAAAAGCTCAATAAATCTTTTTAAGAATAAATATTTTTGACAGAATTAATTTAATAAAATGAATGTATTTGGAAATGTGAATTAAATGATGTATAAGATAAGTTGTTTAAAGATAAATTAGAATTATATTAAGATATTAATTACAGCATTGGAAATTTTATTTTTGCTATAGAATACTGGTCCCAGGAAAAAATAGTTTAAAATTTAAACATATTAAGGAAAGATTTAAGTTAAATTTACACAAAAAATAAAAGTACATTTTTTTCGAAAAAATAGGATCAAAAGGTAAAATAACAAAGTAAAATAAAATTAGGTATTAGTAAAATTTTAGGAAAGGGGAATACCTAGCAAAATTAAAAAGAAAGCATAAATTTAAATAATGATGTAAATTATAAAGTCGAGAGCATATAAAAAGATTATTATAAGGATGATTAATCTAACGAAATAATTGCAATTGAAAATTTACCTTAACTCAATAATTAGTAGTCTAATTCGAGTTTATCTTCAAATAATTTAGGCAATGTAATAAATATAAATTAAAAAAACTCAATAAAATTATTAAAATAAATTGATATACATATTTATATTAAATTAATATTTTTTATTTAAAATAGAAAAAACCATTATATGGAAAGTACACAGACTATTATTTAACAATAAAAGATCTTGTTAAGTATTTAGATATATTTTATGCGCTTTTGTAAGATATTAAAATAGATTTATTGTAAAAAGATTTCAATGAATTAAGTACAAAATAATTCCATACTAGAAATTTGTTGGAAAAAAATATATAATTTTTCTATATTTTTGCGAAAGATTTTATACTCAAACTACTGATTTTAGATATAAGAATTAGAAATTCCTAGTTTGTAAAAAATGGATTAAAATAATTCATTTGACTATATCTTCTAAAACTATTAGATTTATATGCCACATATTACTTATTGAAAATTTTAAAAAGTTATTAAACTATTAATATATATAAAATTTATTTATAAATCTCGAAACTTATTAAATTAATAAATATAATAATAAATAAATGTTATTAAATATATTATAAAATATATTATTAAATATATTATAAAATATATTATTAAATACTATAATTAGAATTCAAATATTATTTTGCTCTTTATACTCTTATCTTCTTTTTTTTTCAAAATCTCTTTAAGCTTTTTAAACTCTTACTTTTGCTGCTTAATTAATTGTGAATTTTAAATAACTATCTTATTCAGCGTGCTCTTAAAATGTTTTTTTTTCTTTTTAAGGTCTTTTAAAGAAGGTCAAAAATTATTCATTTATAGCCATTTTTGCGCAACTTTAAGAATATTATTTTTACATTAAAACAGAAGCATTTGGAAATTCTTTTCCCAAATTATACTTAAATAATTTTAAAAAATTAATAATGAAAACAAGCATAATTATTAAACAGTTTTATTAATTATATATAATAATTTTACATCATGCTTTATCTTTTGCTCTAACTTTATATTATATTCATTTTTATCCGAATTTAAAGATAATTGTTCAGGATCAATTACTTAATATCCAACAAAAATTACATCTGGCTTATAAAATTCTGGAAAATTATCTTATACTAATTCTTACTAAAAAACATTATCTTCTATAAATATTTTATTATACTTTTTTTTGTTCATTATATATTCCATTATAACATCATTTTCTAATTTATCAAAAGTTACAATCTTAATATTATATTTTTATAAATATTCCATGAATTATTCTTCTTTATAATCTTTTAAATTATCGATATCTAATTATTTTAAATTTTTTATAAGGAGAACTTTTGTTGTGTAAGGAGATTTAAGGTATTTGTTTTTTAAAATTTAATTTGCTGAAACATTTTCAGCTTTTATAAAAATCTCTTTATCCTATCCCTCAATTATCATATCTTTTTTATATTTTTCCATATTAGCTCTTCTATACAATAATTCTAAACACTTATATGAAATAATTTTTAGTTTTTGGTAATTATTAATTATTTAATTTAAAATTAAAAAAAAAAATATTACTTCTACATTCCAGTCCAAATAGTGATCAAAATTGAAAATAGATGCATTTTTTATGTTTTCAAACTAAAAATATATCATTAAAATTCTGTTAATATTATTTAATTATATTTTTATTTGTCTAATAAAAAAAAACTTTTTTACCTTTAATAATGTAGTTTCAGTGGTAGCCAACAAATATTGTCGTATAAACCAGTCAAATCTAAAAAGTTCAGGATTTTAATTGTGAATTCTAAATTTGTCTATGTACCAGTTTTATTTCTCTGATTTAATTACAGTTAATGGAAGATATTGAAATATTTTTCCTTATTAAAGTACTGATGTCCCATGAGTTATTTCTTCCATTGCAGCCACGCATTTTTTATTTAAAATTTTGTAAATATTTGGAACTTTATTCATTATATATTATTTTATTTAGGTTTAAAACAATTGTTTTTTTTTTTTAGTTTTTAGTATTTTATTGTATTTATGACCACAAATTATATTTATAATATATAAATAATCACATAATTTTAAACTATTAATCATAGTAAAATCTAACATTATTTTTTAGTTCTAGTAATACAAAAGTATAAAATAAAATTTCTTTAAAAACATAAAAATTTATCTTCATATAATGAAATGTTATATCAATTATAGTATGGGGTTCTATCAGGTATTTTTTCTAAAATTTTTTAATTTTATAAGCCTTATAAAACTTATTAAATTGCAATCAATCCTCTATCTAATACATTTTATTTGAATTCTAAACTGTCAATGAAAAATGCAGATTTTAACTAAACGCCTCCCTAAATTTTTTATTATTAATTTCCATAAAACCAAGAATCATTTTCCTGTATTAAACTTTTCAAAACGTAAATATTGGGCATAGTTCCGAATTCTTAAGTCATTTAAATACCTATAATTTAAAATAAACAAATTTTTAAAAATATTTAGTAGTTCTTTCTTATATAAATTTTTTTAAATTAATAACATTTATGTAATAAGAATAAATATAATTTAAATTTATATTTTATTTGCATTTTTATTTATATTTTTATTTATTTTTATTTTTATATTTATATTTACCTTTTTTAATTCCTGCTAATTAAAACAATTCATCCATAGATCCCCTTACTTCTTCATATCCTTAACCTACATCTGTTTTAGTATTATCAGAATTTTATTGCGTTTCATTTAAAAACTAAGCCTAAGAACTGGTGTCTAAGAAATAATCCCTTCCAAGCTCTGTATTTTTAGTATTATATTCAAATATTTCATCAGGTTTTTACTCAAAAATACTTTTAATGGCTTCATGTTGGTAAAATTAATACATAAAAGTGTCTTTTCCAGCTTCTCCTAGCCCGCTATGTACGTCTATGTGCACAACTGGTTCTTCGTAATTTTTTAAATTCAATTTTTCTGAAAGTAATTCAATCATTATTTTTGTAGAATTTTACTATTAAAATCCCCCAAAGTAAATGCCGTCTTCGTAATTGTATTATCCAGTTACCAAAGCTTTTTTAACCTTTTTTTTAAAAATTATTTATAACTCATTTATTTAAATACAAAATGAAAAATTAATTTATAAATCTTAAAATTATTACATCACTTATTTTGTAAAAAATTAGATGTTTTATAGCTTTAAATAAAAACTTAATTTCGCTAAAAGGGAAAACCCAAGCTTCTCTTGAATTAAAAAATTAATTAAACTACTTATAATATTTTGCGCCCTATTCTTCATTCAACCTCAATTAGTCAAATTATTCTTAACTTTTCAAAAAATTTCTATTAAGGTCGACATTATTCTCATTAAATCTTCTGTCAAAATTAAATCCAAAAGGATTCAGTGCATGAATCAGTACAATATTAACATTTTTAGGTATATTTATTTTTTTTTATTTAATTTTTTCCAAAAAAGCCAACTAAATTCCGGCTCCAACGTAGCCCTCTACGCCGTGAGTCCCCGAAGTGTGAATAAAAACTGGCCCTTTCAAATTTTAAATGTCTTAACTGTCTTTTCCCAATATAACAGCCACATCTATGCTTAAAGTACTGTCTAATTCATTATAAACCGGAAACGATAGTAAATTAGCATTAATATTTTTCGCCTAAAATGTTTTATTTGAATGTTATTTTAAAATAAGTATTTTTATTCTATTTTTTTTTTTTATAAATTTTTATTTTTCATAAATATAAAAAAATAATTACAGATTCGATGAAATAGCTTTTTGATTTTTTATAGCTGTTTTTAAAGTAACAAGCTTCAATATTTTCAGGACATTTGCCTGAAAATTGTTCTCCGTAAGAATTAATATAAATTTAATAAAGTCCAGCTACCAATAATACTATTAAACCTAGTTATATTATATTCATTTTTAATTTTTGTTTTATTTATTTATTTATTAAAAATTATATTTTTATTTTTATAATTTATTTCTTTTGTTGAAAAAACTAAAATCTTATTGGAAAAGCCAATAAATAAAAGAGAATTTAGATTAAAATTACATTTAGTATCGTTTTTATAATCTAATGTGTAAATTAAAAATAAATCTGTAAAAATTTCAAAATTTATAATATAATTGTAAATTTTAAATTAAATATTTAATCAATTTTTCTTTTATTATATTTTTTTTGTAAAAGTGGTTTAATTTTTTCTTTTTTAATTTATATATTTTGCAAAATTTTCCGTACTTTTCAATGTTTCACTCCATGTTATATTATATAAGTGATTATTTTATCTTCTTTATTCCAAATTTACGTTGTATTCGTTAACTTTTTTTTAAAATATAATGTCATTTCTCAAAAAACTCATTCTTTTATATATAGTATCAATTCCATTTTAAACAGATCTTTCGAATAATTACTAATCATTATATATTTATTCACAACTATTAACTATATCATCAATTGAAATATTATTTCCTATACCTCCGAATTTTGCTTAATTTATTATGTTCTGCATTTAATCAATGTCGCAATTTTCGTCTGAATACATATCATATATTTTTCTTATCTTTTATTAATTTTCTGTGTTTTATTCAGTTTTTTGACATAATTTTTCATTAAAATACATAGCATTTTCATTAATATCTGTATATGTACATTCATCATATGAAGATTCATAATACATACCTTCACTTCCTATAGGAGTAGTAATAACAGGTAAATAATTACTCCAAGAATCAGTTATTTTTCCTTTAATTCCTCCCCCAAATCTCAATGGCGCCAATAAAGCTCTTATAAAAAATTTAGTTAAAATTTTTATTATTAATTAAGTAATATTAGATTTATTTATTAAAATACTAAATATATATATATAAATAATTACTTATAATTTTAAAGTCTTTCTAAATCTTTTAGTAAACCTAAAGGCCTAACTCCTTCTACATT
Organism: Pseudocohnilembus persalinus; assembly: GCA_001447515.1. Classification (NCBI taxonomy): domain Eukaryota; phylum Ciliophora; class Oligohymenophorea; order Philasterida; family Pseudocohnilembidae; genus Pseudocohnilembus; species Pseudocohnilembus persalinus. The sequence continues at coordinate 255,473 of LDAU01000053.1, forward strand.
TTAATCAGCTATTTACTTATTAAAATTACTTCCATATATATGTAATTAAGCCTTAGGAATTTTTTTAATAATTTTAGGCCAAATTTATTTCAATAATATATTTAAAGAATCTAAATTAGGAGGGTGAGAATGATTTCCTATCCATGCGAAATGTTTTCTTTAGTCAAATTATTTTTTCATGTTATAAATTTTAAGTTCCGAATATGGGTAAAAAAATGTCAATAACTCAATATTTTATAATTTATATTTTTTTTCTAAATAATATTTTTCGTAATCTGAACATGTAACAACCATATCTGATCTCATAATACTTGCTAGTTCTCTTCCATATGTACTTTAATGCAGTTAATTATTATGATTCATAATTTACTTATTCACTAAAAATTAATCGTCTCTATTGCTTGTAGATTCACTTTAATTTTATTATTCTGTATCTTAAATTTAATTTTACAAAATATCTTATCTTTATAATCTAAAAGAATGTAAATCTTATAAGTCCAATATCTAAGTATAAAAAATTTAAAATATTTTTCATGTATATTTTAAAAAATAAATATATACTTGTTTATGTTTTGATAATATAATTAATTTAATAAATTAGGATAATTCATTATTATATATAGTACAAGGTTAATTTATTACTTTCAAGGATTGAGGGTAAAACCTATGAACAAAATGAGAAAACTTTTCCTCAGCAATGAATGTATCAAATATAGTTAAATCTAGATTTCCTCTAATTTTATTTTGTAAAATTTAAGAAATTCCCTCATAATCTTCTATAGATTTAACCTAATGAATTTTTATATCCGGATACATTTCTAATTCAAAATTATCATGCTTAGGTATTTTTTAAGGACATATATAGTGAATTTTATAATTTTATGAAACTAAACTGTGTATCAAACCCATTGTTCTAACACTTGCGGCGGAAAAAGAAAGTTTTGGCCAAATTAAACCGAAAATTGCAACTTACTTTTAGCTCATTTAAATTTTATTAATTTATTTATATTTTATTTTTATTTTTTTATATAAAAATTTTCCAAAAATTATTAATAATTCTATTACCACAAATTAATAATTTTAACAAACAAGTTCATTTATTATATTTAAAAATTCAAATAAAAATATAATTGTAAAATTTTTAATAAAAGATACAAATGGTTAATTTGAAAGAAGAACTATAATATTTTTTTCATTTTTTTTAATCATTTTATACCAATTAATATATACCAATAGCAGAACTTATAGTACCTAATATACCAGCTATTTCTGGTCTAACTAAATTACTATTTAATCCGTGTACAATAACGGGTATGTCCGCTAAAATTCTGGCATTATCAATATCAATTTTTTTTTTTTATTATTTACTATCTTCGATTCCTTATTATATTTAATTTTCATTGTTTTGGCTTTATAAATACTTAATAATATTTTTATCAATTTCCTTTCTATTCATTAAATTAATGATAAATTAGGAGACTGCATCCCACATCCAACACCAATCATTATAGTACATCACTTTTTCTCTCATTTACGGATTTTTTTTGTAAATAACACCAATATTATAAAAGAATATAACATGATCAGTAATGCAATATATAGAACTACCTATTTCCTATATTATTTTCATAATTTCCATTTTTAGATCTTAAGGAGCAACCTAAATGAAGAAAAATTTAATAATATTTTATAATTTTAACTAATAAATTCTTTTTTAATTAACAATATATTATATAATAATTACTTAATTTTTTAATATTTTAGTTATCCTTTTATTAATTGAAATTTATCTAGTTATTGGAGTTCCAAATCTGAGAGCTTTTCTAAAATTAGATAAGAATGACTGTGTTCTTGTTAATTATAAAACAATTGAAGAAATTTAATCTCTTTATTTCGGGTTATTGATGTAATAATTTTTCAAAAAACTTCCAATAAATTTAAAAAAATACTATATTATTCTCGCATATTTATCTCTCCCACTTGATATATTTAATATATTTAACAGAGAAGTTAATGTTTATAAATTTTTACAAGACATTTCTTATTTTTTTGTATTTTATTTTATTTTTTATTAATTAAATTTTAATTTGATAATTACTATTTTAATTCAAATAGAATAAATTGTATTTAAAATAAGAAAAGTATTTTACGATTTTGACGTATTATTGATAATAATTATATAAATTTTTTATAACTTTAAACAAATTAAAAATAAATTAAAAAACATTATACTACGTATAAATTTAAGATATTAAAGGTTAAAATAGTTTAAAGGTTTAACAAATTTTCTCATATATTATTTTTATCTTTATAATGAAATTTTAAAAAAACCGGCACCCTCTAGCCTGATTTATCTAATTACCTTTATTTATTTATTAAATAAATATAAATTAAAAATTATTTTTGATAATATTTAAAAAGCCAATTAATTAAATTACTCTTTAAATTCTTTAAGGTGTTTTGAATTTTGATAAAATAGTGAAAATATTTTGGATGAATTCTATTTAATATCAAATTTTTTTTTATATTCTTAGTATTCTTTTTATTATGTTTTCGATTTAATATTTTCAAAGTAATCCCTTGACCCTTTATAACAAAAGCAAAAATTAATTTGACAAAATTTAAAAATATTAAATATAAATAATTTACCATTCAACTAATTATACATGTATATTTTATCATATAAATATGGAGTTATAAGTATCTATCTTTCAACATCAGAAGATTTTTCTTTATAATACATATTTTTGTCTATATACCATTTATCGTAGTATAGTTTCTTTTTATTTTCACTTTTACTATACAAATTTTATTAATTTTATAGTAAATTTTTATTTTTTTAAACTTTATCATAACTGCTTCCAACTATATTTTTTTCGGCGTGTTATTTTATCAAATCTTCTAAATTTTCCTTAATTATTAATTTATGGTCTAATTCTGCATTTTTTTTTATTTTGTGATCTTATTTTTAAAAGTTTAAAATTTTTAAAATTTTATATAAGTAATTTTACTTTACCTTCTGCATCTTAATATCTATCATTTGCAACACGTATAAAATCTACTTTTTATTTATCTTATTTATTTTATGTCAAAATACCTTGCTTATGAATTATTTAATTTACTGAATTATTTTAATTAATAATAGATATATCTGAAACTTTTTAATTAGTACTAAACATTTTCTATTTAGCATTATTAGGCAAAAAATCTGAAAAAATCTTTTTTTATTTTTCATTTAAAATATTCCTGTTATAGAAAATTAAATTTAACTTAATATAAAAATAGTTACAATATTTTTTTATAAGAATAGAAAACTTTAAAATTATTTGTTTAATTACTTGTAAAGCCTTGACTTCATTTTTTATATTTTTTATTATAACTATTGATTATTTAAATCTATTAACTTTTAATTTTTAGGAGATTAAATTTAATTACATTAACTCTCATAATTATTAGGTATTTTTTTTTATGATACGTTCTGTTTGTTAGAAACCTTTATAATAATAATAAAACAAAAATAAAACAAAATGTACCATAAAAATCGTAAATAATTGAAAAATTATATACTTATATTCTTTTTAAATCACACCTATTTTCTTATTTTTAAATTTCGCTATTTATTGATATTTTACAAAAACTGTCATTTTTTATTTATGATATCCTATTTTACTAACAACTTTTTTAGTTATATCTAATATTTTGTTAAGGTGTTTTATGCGTAGACTAAAATTAATAATTTCATAATTATTGAAACTTAAAATAAAAAATTTATTTTTTATTAAAAAAAATAGAGACATATAAATGTTACCGCTTCTCTACTTGTAGAAGGATAAATTTTATTTTAAGAAAGGGTAGTATAATGAGTTGCCAAAAGACCATTTGATGAAAGCAACTTTGGTTTGTTTTTTTATTTTATTTCCCTTAAATTAACAAGAGATCCAAATCTTCTATGATTTTGTTTTTTTTAAGAACTTTAAATAAAATTTTATTTAATTATTAGATAAATTATTTGTATAATTCAGATAAACTTGAAATTATTTAAATTAAACAAACCTTGCACATGTGCTATTAGATAAACCATAAGTTTTTATATTTTTCAATTTTTTAAATTGTTCTTTATTTTTTTCATAACTATTTTAAGATTTTGAGTAATTATTCAAATTTAAATTTTATATTTATTTATTATTATTTTCCGTTTTTTAATTAGCGTGTATATTATATACTCCAGATATATCACTCAATTCTTGTTTCAATTAATTAAGATTATAAGATCTTTGTTCCTCTATTTCATCATCATCATCATTAACTTATTCTTAAAATACATTATCCTCAATCTTCTATTTTGATATATTTTTTTGATTATCAAATAATTTTTCGATCATATTCTATTTTATCTAAAAAATAAAATTATGAATAATAAAACAATATTTTAAAAATAAATGTAAACTTATATTATAAATATATGGTGAAATGTAATTTACAAAAAATTTGTATTACATTTCTTCTGTATTATGAAGATTTTAATAGATTTTGGTAATCATTTGTAACAATATATTTTGGTTATTAAAATAATATAGAGTTTTTTTAATACAACATTTTTTTATTTATTTCTTAATTATTCTTCCTTATGTAATTTTTTATTTAACTTTTAAATCAATATTTAATTAATAAAAAATTAGAATAAATATTATAATTTTAAAGCTTATTTTATTTAATTTATTTTTTAAATCTATTAAATGATAAAAATTAAAAGATAAATCTAGGTTTATATTTTTATTTATGATAAACAATTTTACAAATTATAAATATATATTTATTCTAAATTATATAAAAAAAAATATATCTATCATTTAATATATTTGATTGCTGTAAAATTTAATGATTTGATTAAATAATATTTTCTAATATTCAAGCTTTTTTAGGTTAAATAATGTAAAAATTATAATTTTTGTTTTATTTATTTTAAGTATTACTATTATCTACATTATAAGTTAAATTGTCCTTTTTAACTTCTTTATTTCCTATTGAGTAACCTTATTACGGCGACTAAGATCTATTATTTTGTTTATTGTAATTATAATCATAATCTTATAAGTAATTTCTAGAAGGTAATGCTTAAGATTGTTATTTTCTATGTCCTGGTTTACTTTGATTATTTATTTAAGTAAATGTTTATCTAAATTCTTAATAAATATTTTTTTCACTTGTTTACAATTGTTGGAGATTATTTGCCTTTTGCTTAGAAAATTTATTTTCTTCGGTTTTATTGCTTTACTAATTAAAACATTGCAATTATTATAAATCTATAGAAGCCACTTTTCTGTGAGTTGGCTTATTACTTTATTATTTAAAAGCAAATTATTAATTTTATTATTATTACAGTTTTTATTATTGTGTTAAAGGTTTTTAAATGGTTTATTATTATTTTTACTAAAATTGTTAATTTATTTACTAAATTTCCTATTATTAAGACTATTTTTATTATTAATATGAGATTTAACTTTGCTGATTATCTTCAAAAGAGGATTATAATAGTTATTTAATTTTAGTTTTTTTATTTAAAATTTGAAATATTTTATCTTGCCCTTTTAAATTATTTAAAATTATTTTAAATTATGATTATTGAATTAATAAATTTACCTTAAAACTCACCTAATAATTTACAATCATTTAACACATTAGTATTAATATATTAAACACTAAGTATTTTATTATCATAAATAGCGTATATATGAATTGAATTATCCTTACTATACTATTAAAAAAGTATATTATAACATATATTAGATTAAAGTTTAAAAACAAATATATTGAATTACTTTTATTATTTTTTCATGATTATTCGACTGCACATTATTTTATTAATTATTACTCATTTCCATCGAATTTTTTCTAGAATTAGGTTATGAATCTTAAGTTACTTTATTTTTTGAATTGCTATTTTATTATTATAATTATTATTGCTAATATTATAATTAAGATTAAGATTAATTTAATGACAAATAATATTAATTATTGACATTTTATAGGCTGTGATGATTTCTATTATTTTTATCGCTGATTAAATTTTAAATTGTTTTTATAGCTGGGTATGTAGTTTTCATATTTTCATACTATCTTTCAGCAAAATTGGATTAATCATTTGAATTATAATTTCTACTAGGAATTTTGCTCGAAATTTATTATAAATTAATTATTGACTATGAGTTACTTTAGCTAGCTTGTGTTTAAAAATATTATGGATTTTCAAAGTAGTATTTAGTAAAGCTATTTGATGCGCCTTGATTTACTTGTGATTTGTCAATACTTATTTTATTTAATTATTACATAAGATTTGTCATATATTTGCCATCATTTCCATTTATTTTTCGAGGTGATGTTGTTATAGAAATTGATTTTGTCGATTATTAAGAATATTATTACTATTTTTATTATTGTTTAGGCGTAAAATCTTCATCCTATTCTGATTTTTAGACTTTAGAAATAATTTTATAACTTGAATTCATTTTTGAATCATTTGATGATGAATTCTTTTTATTTGACTATTTTTAGTTATCATTTATAAAATTATTAACCTTTGCAGACTTATTTGAAGTATTTTATTACTATTTTTACTACTCATTTTTATTTGTCAAATTTATTTCTATTTAAACTGGTTGATGATGAAATTATTTTTTGCTTTAATATCCGTTGTTATTTGATTCTTGATTTAGACTTGGTGTATAAGCGAAAAATTTATAATTTTTTGGCTAATTAATCTATTCCTCAAAAATTTAAAATTCCACTACTTTTTTCCCATTGGGTAAACTAACTTCATCATATGAAATTTTATTATTTTAAGATGTTTTGTTAAATTTATCAATAATTGTTTATTAATTAGTAGAATATTAATTTAAATCCTGTTAATCTTTTTATTTTTATTTATCTTCGCATTTCATTAAAAACTCCATTTTAAAATGTTAGTGTGGATGAAAAATTAGTAGATCAAACTATTTTTTAAGCGTTTTTTTTTCGGGTAATAAATATATAATAAGATTATAACCCAAAGTATCCGTGTTTATTTGAAAATTATTGCTAATTTAAAGATAACCTTAACAAATAGCATTAATTTTCAAATTTGTATTAATTCTAAACTTTTCAACAAATAATCCTATGTTATTGGTATTTCCTCTAGCTAAATAATTTCCTTAGTCATCAAAAATATTTAGTTAACAATTTTGTACAGGTTAGCTGGTCAATAAATTAATTGCTCGAAAGTTCACACTTGCTAATTTTTATGGTTACTAAATTAACTATATCTATTAATTAAAGTCACCCTTTTTTAAATTAAAATCTTTGGAATAAGGATAACAACCTAAACTCTATATTTATATCTTATAATTTCCAGGAATACAACAAAATTAATAAGTCTTTGTTTCTTCATTATATGGTATAGTTTCCTAAATCTATTAATCTAAAATAATTTATATAATTATAAAAAATATTCAGTCATATAAATTTTATTGATAGTAAATTCTTTTATAGTATACATGATTGTAAAGAAATTAGTTATAATTGTGCATCATCAGTTTTATGTTTATTATATCCCAATATAGTAATATCTGCATATACGATATCATTTCTTTATAAATATAAGTAATATGATGGTGGTTGAATATAATCCTATTAATTTATGTCACTATTAACGTCATTTTAAAAATCATATTCCTCAATTATTTCTTTTAGACTAATTTTCTAATAAAATTTATCTCATTTAATTATATTTAATTAATTATTAATTTTTACCTAAGAAATTTTAATTAAATTTGGAGCTGTAACCTCAATTTCGTAGTTGTCAATTTCCTAAATTATATCTTTGAAGAAAACTCTTCCTTTCCAATCGGGGCTTTATTTATAATAAATTAATTTTATAGGAAAACCTTATGAATTTTATGGTATATTTGTCATTGTACTCATATATTGCTAAAATTAATTAACATTAAATTTATTTTAACTTGAATTTTAATTAATTATAGAATTATCTCTTGACTTTGTATTACAAACATTTACATTATTAATCAACTTTCCATGATTATTTATTTATCTTTTATAACTTTTTCTTTGTAATGAACATTTAGCTTTTACATTAATAATAAAAAAATACATTATTTATGATTTAAAAATATAAATTAAGTAATTTAAGTTTACGTAAAATATTACTTTTAAATTATTAATTAATGTTTTTGTCTGCCTAAAAAAACGATATATTAGATTCATTTGTTGGTAAATTTGTCGTAGCGGCACTATTTATGTTATTTTTTTTTTATTATTACGAATTCCCCTATTGTTTTTCATTTTCTTAATTTATATACTTAGAATTAGGAACCTATTTTAAGGAAACCATAATGTTTTAAAAAGGGTTTTACTAAGACTTTTAACCTATTATATTTTTATTGCCAAAATCAAGCTATATTTCGAGGTTGCATTTCTTTAATTATAATTTAATAGAATTTAATATATTTTTTATCTCAGGTAAAGATTTATTTTAATGTTTAGAATATATAACGATTTTTTAGGGATTTTTGTTTATTTCTTTTTTTTCATAATAGAAAATTTCAAATAAACCATTTTCGTATAAATTTTCATAAAATTCCTTATCATCATCTGTATCAAAGGGAATTTAATGCACCTATAATATAAATAATGGTATTAAATATGATTGATTATTATTTATTAGATTTATTTTTTCTGAAGTTTACAGTTATAAATGGAAATTTAACTTAGATATTTTCAATTAAATCTTGTAATCTTTAATCGAATCTAACTTAGTCTTCTTCATTTCTAGTAACAGTAATTGAATTATCATTGTAAAAATAATGAATTGTTATAATTTTTTAATATAAGGTCATATTTTTCAACAAAAAAGAATTATCTACCCCTAAAAATACTTCTTCAGGTTAATTCTATGCCATTAAATATATTTTAAAATATTCTTTATTTTACTTTAAAAATAATATAAAAAATTAAAAATTAAGGCTATTTTATTTACTTTTTTTCTCTTATTCTGAATCTTTCTTTTTGGAGAATGCATTATTTTTTCATCAGGACTTTAAGATTTTATTTATATTTCACTTTTATTTTTTTATTCAAAATTTGATAAATCATATTAATTTTAAATATTAAAATTTTGATTGCTTCCCTATGTATGAATTACATCTGACTATATTTATTATATAATAGGCTTATTTACTGGCATTGTAATATAGTTTTTTATAGGTGATTAAGAATTAAATTTTTTTATCCCTGTACTACTTATTTTCTCTTAACAATTATTATTAGTTAATTTGTATGTTTTACTTTTAGCGCTATTAATACTAGCACTATTATGATTTTTTTAATAATTTTACGGTATTTTGCTCCAGCTATTTTAAGTTTAATGCTCATTTGTAACCTACATTTTAGATGTACTGCTTTTTTAATAGAATTACTATATTTTTTCATCAAAATCTTATTCATTATCTTAAATTTTATTCTATTAAAGTAAGCTATTAAAATTGTTCTAATTATATGATTAACTTTTTTAATGAGAATAAAATGGTTTTATCTTTTTATTCGTCGATTAAGTTATATTCTACTGAGTCTACATATTTTACTATTACTAGCTCTAACCTTACATTTATTATGAGTGTTATTAATTAATAGGTAAAGATTAGAAATTTTTATTTTATGCTATATTCAAATCTAAATTATTCTCACTTCCTAATTTTTAATTGCATTTTTATTAATTTATATTATTTTTCTAATTTTTATTATTTGCTTATCCTTTTTAATATTTTTAATAGTCATAATAGCTAACAAAAATAAAATTTGCTTTATTTTATATATATTTTATTATATTTAATTGTTTGACTATTTATTATTTACCTTATTTTTTGTGCTAATTTTTTAATTGAAGTTTAGGTTTGATAATGAGGATGCTTCTGACTAAATATTGAATTTTATTCATTTTTATATGACTTTTCTTTTGATTTACTATATTCTTTTAATTTCTTCATATAAATTTTTCGGTATTTCAATATTTTATTATTTAATTTTTTAATAATTTAAATATATATTATTTTCTTTAAAATTTTATTTTAGAAATTATTTTTTATTTATTTTATTTAGAAAAATAATTTAGTATGGAGCGAAATACTTTTATTATAAAAATATTATCTTAATAAAAAAAAGATATAAATGCTATCCAAAGTGTTTTCTGAGTACATTTTTAATTTTTTTTTTTAAAATACATACCTTAAATAATAAAATATTATTAATTTAAACTCTAAATCCTTAAAATTTTTAAATATTTTTTATTAGCTATTTTATTAATCTACCACATCAAAGTATGTTTTATAATATTTTTAATCTATACTATATTTATTTTTTTATATAGCATAATTAAATTTGAATATAGATTTAAAATAAAAAAAATATAAATAATAGGAATAAAATTTATATTGATCAGTAGAGTACATATTTATATTAAAAACAAATTAACCTTATATAAAAGATGTGGCTAATAACATATGTACAATTATTTTATAATTATTTTTTAACTAATAGCTTTTATTTTTATATTTTATTTTAGAAAATAAAATAATTTTTTTGGGAATATCTTTTCTAAGAAAACGTTTCAGGAGCATTTTCAATTTAATTCTATGTAATTTTATTCATATTTATGAGTTTAGTATAATATCTTTATGGAATGAGAAGAAATAGAAATAGGGCACAAAAATTCGCAGTTCTAATTTAAAAAAAACTAAAATAATATTTCTAAAATATTGGTGATGGACAAGGCGAATTACTATCAAACTTTAATAGTATTAATGAATATAAAATATATTGTACCAAAAATGCGTAAACCTTCTATTGCTTGATAACCATTCTAGTAAATAAATCTTTAAATGTTCTTTATAATTTTTATAAATTAAAATTTATTATATTTAGCTGAAAAAAAGATAAAATTTCGTTTATATGTGGCTAATTAAATGGATAAAAAGATAAGGAGACAGAGTAACATTTGATATACCAGTAAAAATGCAAAAAAAACTTCCAGTTATATTTGCTATATTAAAATAAAAAAAAATGAATTCTTTAAATAAAGACTAAACCCCAGATCTAGTAAACTTATGTCGAACAGTTAAATCAGATATATTAAATAAAAATTTTACTATTTTAGCCGAAAATTATGATATATTTAATTCTATATTTACCGAAAATGTAATAATTGTAAATATTTTAAAGATTTTATTTATTTTAGCTAAATAATTTAAAAGATGATGGAAAAAATAAATGATATTTAAAAGGACTTAGTATTAATGCATATAACTGATCATAAATGTTACTCTGATTAGTAAATATATAAAAAAAATTTAAATAGATAAAAATAATATATATAATTTTAAAAAGTCCGATGAAAATAAGAGCAACTATGCTGTTATCTAGTTCTTTTGAAAAAGATATTTAAAACTATTTTGTATTAATAGATTTATTGATGCAAATAGTTGAAAGAGTACAAAATACTTCGATTTAGTAATCTGTTATAAAGTAAATAGAGAATACTAGAAACAAACTTGATCTTTGAAATTTTTTTTAATTTTTTAATATAAATTTTATTAAATTAGAAAAATAATTCTTATAAATATTGTATAATTTATTTATATTTTGCAAAAATACAATTAAATTAGTTAATTTGTTAGACTAATAAAATAAAAAAATAATAATTCTAAAGTTTAATAAATTTTGTTCAACACTATCAATATGATTATAAATAACAAGCAATATAAAAATAGTTAAATGAAAACTAAAAATCAAGAATTATTAAACTAACTAAAATAAAAAAAAATCATACAAAGCTCATATGTTGAATAAATAATGTTAAATATTGAAAGAAGTGATTTTTGTAAAATAAATCCTTATTAAGATTAACCATAAACTCTAGGTAATAAAATGAATATAATTATATCATTTGAAAAAATTTATGATATAATTACATCATTTTTACTGTTTAATATTTTAAACCCTTTTTTTATTTTAAAAAATAACAAATATATTTCAATAAAAATAATTAAAATTTATATGTTATTATTTTATTATTTTTAGAATTATGTTAGAATTATTTTAATATTTATATTAAAATTAAGTTGGTAAATTTTTTACAATATTTTTAAAGGTAAAGCAAGTTTTATTTCAGCACCTCATTTACATGCATATTGCCTAGAAATTTTAAAAGATAAACTAAAAAATAGTAATAAAATTTTAGATATAGGTGCAGGTAGTGGATATTTAACTTTAGCGTTTGCTTTGGGAATGGAAATAAACTAATAAAATTAACAATAATTAAAAATTAAGTAGCAATAATTTAACTACAAATAATAATAAAAGTTAAATTAAATTAATAAATTACGTTAAACGGATCAAACAAGGTAAAAAGTAAAAGATTTTTTTAAGCATCAAAATCAAATTGGATTAAAACCTAAAGTTAGCGATTATGAAATTTTAATGATTAGTAAGGTTCTTAAAAAAGTAATAATTTTAAAAACTATATAAATATAATAATAGCCTTAAATTTTATGCCCAAATAAAGAAATATTCAATTTTATATATTATAATATAAGGAAGAAGAAAAAAAATAGAAAATATAAGAAAACTTAAAAATTATTAGTTAGTAAAACTTAAATTGCATACCTGATGACAATTTTTAGGAAAGAGAACATTCATCAATATTTAGTACAAATTTAAAAGTTGATGAAAAATAAAATTTATCATAATTAAACTAATAAAATGAATAAGAATAGGAAGTCAGAAATGATACTTCAAATATTTTTGGTATTAATTTATATTGATTTAATCAAAATTTTTATAAGTTTTTATTTAATTTATGTATCAAAAGATGCTTCAAATATATCAATTAGCGAAAAAAAATAATTAACTGAATAAATGAAAAGCAACTAATATGTATGTGTTGGAATAGAACACATTTAAGAAATTGCATAGTAAGCTTATTCAAATATATAAAAAAAATATAAATATTTACTTGATAAAGGAAATATAAATATTTGTTACGGAGATGGAAAAAAAGGGTTTAAATTACATGCACCATATGATATAATAAATGTAAAAAAAATATATTTAATTATTATATTTCTTGTATAATATCAATCGAATTCGTAATTTAGGTTGCAGCATGTGTAGAAAAGGTTCCAGAAGAATTAGTAGAATAATTAAAAATAGGAGGATAGTAAAATAAAGAATTTTTTTTATTAATTAATAATAATTACATGAATATTATATATATTTATATTTTTGACAGACTTTTAATTATGATTGGGGATGAAAGAAATGCTGTATTGACAATATACACAAAAGACAAACATGGAAATTTACATGGTTAAAAATAAATGAGCGTAGAAAGGTAGAACTTATTATAAACTGTATTAGAACAACTTGATGACAATTATAAAGATATTAATCTTAAAATAGGTAGGGTAAAAAATTCCATATATAATAAAATAGGATATAACAAATTTTAAACTTTGAATCTGTCATCCTAAAGTTAAATATAAAAATTGAATATTAAAAAAAACATTTTAATTTAAGAAGATAACTGTAAAATTTAATCTACTAAATGAAGAATAAAAATTCTTTCTATAACTAATATAATGTACTTTAATTTAATTTAATTTATTAACTTTATAATAAATTATTTTATAAACAAAATTTTATATACTATATAATATAAATTATTATATTGTAAATTTATTTTTTATAAATATATATATTATTTTAAAATAACTATACTAATTAATTATTTCTATAGAGTTATCAATAAAATATGTAACAAGTTATATCTTGAAAATGCCTCTTTACTTTTTATTCAAATTCTTCTATAATTGGTTCTTTTATTTTATTATTATCGCTATCAAAAACAAAATATTTAATATTGTAATAAAATTATTATTTATTTGTTATAAAATTTATTTAATTTATTTTTTACTTAAGACCAAGTATAAAGTGGCTAAATTTATTTTATTTTATATCAAGAATAATAGGTAAAATTTTTTAAATTCCTTCTTCATCCAAATTATTATTGCTAAGTATTTAAAAAATTTATTTTTGTAAATAAATACAAAAAAATTACTAAATTAAAATATTGAGTAAAGTACCTTAAACCTAAATATAAATAATTTAAAGATTTTATGGAAACTAACTACTCTAAAATGTATACTGCAGCTTTAGACCCAATTTTATTTCCCCTAAATAATTATTTTATATCAATATTTAATTCAGTTAATTTTTATAATAAAATTTAAAATACCCTAGATTTAGATTAATCTTACATAAATTTCCTAATTATTTTAAATTTTCGGCTATTGTAATTCCTCCATTTTCTCCGATTCTATTATTTCTTAATTAAAAGATTATTTATATAAATAAAAAGTTTTAATTAAAAATAATAAAATTACAGCATAATTAAGTCTAGATTTTTTAAATTTTAAATCCTCTCCATTTTATCAAAGAATCTTTTTATTCCTTTTTAATCTATATCATTTGACCTATTTATAATTTTAGTTGAAAAAATATATATTGGTAGATAAATTAAAAGAATATATTTTTACGATAAATTTAATTTAATTGTTTCTAGTGATTATACTGTTTATAGTGCTAATCCTATTTATGTTATTCCAATACTTCCAATATCTCCAGAACTATACATAAAAATATAAGATAAAAATGAAGAAATTATTTTAATATTTTGTAATTTTACTCAATATTTAAATCAAAGTATTATAAATTCTTTTATTTTCGAATAGAACGGCACATTTCAATACATCCTTATATTCCAATTTTGGTTCCCCTGTAAAAGAAAAAAAAAATTTATGAAACAAATTTTAAATAGTTAATACAATAAGTATAGTTAACTTTTAAATATGAATAATAAGTTAAAAAGAAAAACTTTTTAAAATAAATAATTTAATTTAAAATAAATTACCAAAAATTAAAACAAAGTTCTTCCAGATATCTAGGACAATTTTAACTTATTCCCTTTATTACATCAATAATTTCATTTTATTCGGTATACCATTCTTCATCAAACCATATATCTAATTTTTATAGAGATAAATAATCATACCCATTAGATTTGGTGAATTTTACTAGTCTATTTTTAGCGTTTTCCCCGTCTTTTTGACTTATAATCAGCTCATTTTTAAAAAATTCTTAGAAAATTGTATTTTTTATTTATTTTTCCAAAACTTTTAATTCTAATATTTCTTCTTTACTCTTGGCATGATGCTTCATGTATCTAAAATATTATTTTTTTAGAACTTTACTCACCATTATGTACTTTTCTTTCATCAATCTAAAAATTATTAAATAAAATTATTTAATTAGGTATTTTTCTAAAAAAATAAAAATAAAAATATTACCAAAATATTTTATAAAATCATTAAATTACTTTTTAAAAATAAAATATATATATATAAATTAATTTTTTACAAATAATATTCAGAGGGCTCTTTATTTATGCCCTTTATTCTCTAAATTTCGTTAATTAATTCACTCGGCTGCTACTCATCGGAATATATATCTTCTACTTATTATGAATATCTACAATCTTTATTTTTATTTGAAGTTATAGAAGAATCTGAGCTGCTGTCGCTACTATCATTAATGTCTTACCGAACATTTTACTGGTCTGATTAACAATTAGTGGGATTTAATGAATATTATGAAACGTGTTCTAATTTATTATCTTTACCAATATTTTTTATCTTCTTCGCTTTCTAGATACTGTTTTAATTATCGTAATTTACTTCATGTTTTTTATCGCCTTAGTTAGCGCCCTAACAACATTAAGAAGCTCCCATATTAAAAAAAATATGTAGTATAACTAATTATTTTATTTTTGTTATATAAAAATTAATTTTGCGCTTTTTAAATGTTTGGCTATAATTTTTATTTTGTATTTTATTTAAACCCTAGAAGTTTGTAAAAATATTTTTTAAATTTTAATTTTATTTTGTTTTTACCAATTAGAATAATAATAATAAAAAAATAAGTAAATTATTTATTTATATATTTATAATTCATAATTTATTATAATATATTTTAATTGATCTACTTAAAGTGATAAAAATTTTATTAATTAAATTTTCGGATTAAAATATTATATCAATTTACTTGTTTATTAATTGATTTGTAATTCAAGTTATTCCAGTATATCTATATGCTTTACGTTTATTTATGTAAAATATAGGTAAATTTTAAAAAAAAGATATTTTAAATGATTTAAATACTATTTTTAATTTTTTATAAATATTTGATTTGAGATTCAAAAAACAAACTATGAAGCCTATATATTATTGAATATAAAAAGAAATTTTATAATAGATGAAGCACTAATATTAGAGAAAAAGATAAAATTTAAGCTAATTAGGAAATTTATTTAAAAAATATTAATTTAACATCATATGAAACAATTAAATTAAAATTTTAAAGAATTTACATAAATTTATAATAAGTTTATCTTCAAAAAATAAAAATAATAAACTATACTAAATCTTATTCTCACTTTAATTATTATTGGATTTATCCTATTTTATTTTTTATTTCAATTATATCTGGTCTGTTTTGCGGAGAAATATTTGTAATTTCGTCAATTAATTACATAATTTATTTATATATTTTCTTATTTTTATTTGAGTTGGCTTGATTATCCAACATAATTTATTAAATTTTCCCCTTGCTGCTGGAAATAAAGCTATGTGTATCTTGTATATCTCCAGTAAATATTGAATATAAAATTAACCCCAAGTTCCATATATCTCCTTACAGAGTTGGCGAATAATTAATCATGAACATGTACTCATCTATTTCTTATTTAATGCTATTCCCACTAATACTTTGCTAAAAATTCTTTTACATTTTTTGGTATTTTTTTTAAAATTCAGGGGCCAAAAATCTAGATTCTTGTAATTATGTCACTAAATCGGTAAAATAAGGGTCTAATTTTTCATCAAATAAAATGTTGTCAAATTTCAAATTTCCATGACATATAGGCCTCAAGGCGTGCGTGTGTAAAAATTTAAGCCCTTCAATAATTTTTAACGAAAGTTTTATTTATTCTTCAATATTGTTCTGTAATAGATTTTGCGAGATCAATTTACCCAAATTTTTTTTTTTATGCTCGAAAAATATATAAAGGTTAAACTATTGTATTTACTACAATTACTAATTATTCTAAAGCTCCAAATTTTAATCCACAACTCTAACTCCATATTATTATATAATAAAATCTGATTGGTAAAATGTTTGTAATCTCAAATTTTTACATACTTCCAAAAGTTATCTTTCGCTGCTTCTTTCTATTTTTTTAACAAAGTATTTATTTTAGTCCACATCATATTATTTATTCTAATTTAAAATTATGTACGGGGCAGTTTCAGGCTGCTTCTTGTAGTATTCTTATAACGAATCCTTAAAAAAAAAAAAATATATATATATAAATAAATAAATCATTAAAAATATTTAAAAATATTCTCGAATATTTTAATATTTTTACCCTAGGCCCTAATTTATTAGAACTGCTAAACTTTTGAGTTATTTCCTTTATATGGTTTAAAGTTAACTCAACTGGAAATTGATCAAAAACATTTTAATATATATCAATAAAATAAGGAGAAATAGATTAGCTTGTAATTTATTCGCTTTATTCTGAATTATTTTATGACATTTATTATTGTTATTATTATTATTCTTTTGCTTATTAGCCGTTTATTGCCGGCATTTCTTTTATAGTTGGGAAAAAATACTGCTTTAATTATATTTGTATATTTGCAAATTCTTTTCTAGAAGCAACTAAAAATAAAAAGTTTTTCTTTTGATGCATTTTTTGAAGTAAATAGTTGGCCGCCATCTATTTAATTAAATTCTATCTCATTTTATTAATCGTGTTTTTAAAAATATCTGAATGGAAAAGATCAAAACCCTACTTTTCTTTGTTTTACTAAGCAAATAAAGATGCAAAAAAGTTTGTTTTCAATATAAATTAGTAGACTTCAATTGGCCAGTGTTTTTAAATAATTTTCATTTGTAATTACTCAGCATATCTTTCTTTATCATATAAATACCTTTTTATGGTTTCAACTTCGTAATCTATCTACTATTATGAAATTTATTGGTTCTTTGATTAGTAAAAGTTATTGACTGTTTACTTATCGACATTAATATCAACATATGTATCTTATTCATCTTCATCTTATGTCAAACAAGTCTATACAATAAATAGTTATTAATTACATATATGTATTATAAATAAAAATTTTAAAATTAATAATACTTACTTTATTCAATATATTATCATTTAAGACCCCCGAGTATATAAGCCATATAACTTTTTTAATTTAAAATTAAAATGAATTTTTATTCATTAATTCTTCATTCTAAGCCTAATCAAGCAAGATATTTTTTGTATTTTATTGCTTAAAATATTTAAATTAGCCCTACTCTTTATTGTCATTGTAATCATTATAATTATTTTTATTATTATTAGAATTTTTATTTTTATTTTCTACTTACTCGCCATCGTCACTAGGAGATGAGTCTTAAATATTTATTAAATTACAAGGTTTATCTTAAGATGGCTATTTTTGACTCCTTTATTAACTACTGGGTTTTTGATACGATTAAGATTAACTACTTTCTTTAGAATTATAATTTTCAGAATTTGGTTTTTACTATTTTACATTTTAATTATTATCCATTGTTTTACTTTACACCTTGCCTCTATTATTTCCATATTGGTCGTATTTATTGTGCTAACTTTGTACCTAATGTGAATGCTAGTGGTGAAAATTCTATTATTGCTAATTATTTTATTAATTTTAATAATTATGCTAATTTTTCACTTTATTGTCCAGTGTTGGAAATTATTACTATTACTACTATTATTACTATGGCTACCCGTTTATATCAGGAAAAGAATCGTCATATTAATCTATACTATTAAAAGGTACAGAACTTTCTTTTTAAATTTTTTAACTTTTTGGGGAATTTACAGATAAAATATTTACTGATTATAATTAGTTATTTTAACTACTATTTTGCTTTTCTAAAACTTACTCATTTTTTAAATGTTATTAGAAATCATTAATTGAGTCGCTATCCTCCTCGTCCCAAGTCATTGGTTTATGTAAAACCCGGTTATTTTTCTAAGGCTGAGGAGCACTCGCCTTTTTTTTTTATTATGTTATTTCTTTTTATAAAGGTTTTAGTAGATCATAGATTCTTTCTTTTATTTCTTCAAATTTATGTTTAGTACACATTAATAAAGAAAAATTTTTGTTTTCATTTTAAATTTATTAGTATTTTTATAATGGTTCGCTATATCCCTTTTTTTCTAAATATTCGCACGCTGTATAGAATTTGTCATATGAAATAACATTTATAAAAGCCTTTTCTTTTTTCCATAATGTCTACAACTCATTATCTATAAATCTTTTATAATCTTCTTTATCAATATGGTCGATTAATATTCCTATTTAAATTATTAAATTTTGATTATTTATAGAAAATAGAAATTTAAATACCAAAAATGGTAAATTATACATATTTTTAAAAAGATGAACTATTTTTTATAGTTAAAAATTAAAAAGCAGTTCATTATATAATTTTCGTTATTTTTATTTTTATTTTTAACCTAATATTATTTTTAATTAACCATTATGGCATTATATGACGGGTTAAAAGGCAAAAATATTTTTTTTTGATTTAATTTTAATTACCTATTTACGTGTAATCTTTCCATTACTCTAACTTATTTTGAGCCTTATCTAACGAGTCTTTATCAGTAGCTCTCAAAATTAGACCATTTTTATCAAAATCAAAATATACCTTATTATGCATATCATCTACCAATTTCGATAACGCTTTCACCACGAATAAGCATGCTGATCTAACTGCAGAAAAATCTTTAGAATACCTTTTAACATATTTATATTTTTTTTCAATATTATTCTAATTATGAATTTCTGACATATTGAATTAAATTTTTTATTATTATTATAATTTTTTTTTAATTTTTAATATTGCTGCTATTTTTAAACTGATTGGATTATATCTACTTATTTATTTTTTTAAGTTCGTAAAAAATCTAAAGAATTCGATATTTGTTTGTTTTTGTTTTAATTTTTTAATTTTAGCGATTTTTTTTTCTAAACCTAATTTTTGTTTTTTTTCGATTAAAATTTTATTTTTGTTGGTCTTTTGATAATAATTTTTTTATTAATGTTGCTTTGTATATTTAGGAATATAATAATATTTAATAATTAATTTATATTTAAGAAAATATTGTGTGGAGAAATTAACTTATTGAAATGACTACTATCATAAAAAAAATTATTAACTTTTGGTGTCTATATATAAATATTATAAGTTCAAAAAATTTTAATGTAAATATCAGACCTATAATTAGAAAAATTTGTATTTTATAAATATTTTTGATGAATCTTTTAATTTTTTATATAAAATTCAACAATATTACTTTTTTTGACTTAAAAAAATAAATTCCAAAAGTAAAACCTATATAATAAAATTAGTTAATAATTATTATTATAATTTATATACAATATTTTACACATAAAAAGCCTAATAGAATAAATAAAATAACTATTTATAAATTAAAATGGAACAATTAAATAAAACAAAAAAGCCTGAGAAATTAAAATTAAAAGATTTACCTCCATAATTAAGAGAAAAATATAAAAACCACCCTATCTTTTAAGAATAAAGAAAGAAGAAATAAAACCCGTAATTTTAGAAAAATTATTCATATCTAATTTAAATAAAATCTAATAAATTCTAAATAATTTAATTATAATAATTTTTAAAGTTAAAATAGTTTTTACGGAGGCTAGAAAGTTTAGTAAGATAAATAACTTGAAATATAAAAAATTAAAGAAAAAAAAGAAAAACCTTTAGAAGAAAGACTCGCATAAATAACAATATAATAAACTGTTTAAATTTCGCTTAATAACGTATTTGATATCTTAGTAATTATTAATTTTATAAATTTATAGGCACAATATAAAATATAACAAATCCAATTTACTCAATTTAAAAATTAGCAAATAATTATAATAAATATCTAATATAATATAAACTAAATTTATAATTTTTATTTATTTATCAGGTATATGGAAAAAAAACTAAATAAATATCTGAAAGAAAAAATAAAGAGTGTTTTGGTGTTAAAGAGGTAGGCACAATTTTAGCTAAAATGAATATGCACAATCTTACAAAATCAGAAATTTAATTGATGATATGGTAAAATTTAAATTAATAATAATTGTAATTAATATTTAAAAAAAATTATATTTAAAAAGGGATTTCGATGAAAATTTAGATGGAAAAATAGATAGATAGGAATTTGAAAATATGTACAAAAAGTAAAAAAAAAATCAAAAATTTTTAAATAAATTATATGATAAACAAATTTATTTGTATATTTTTAGATGCACGATGGATGAGAATGATTTGGAGCCTAAAAGTCTATTCCATATGGTTTAATTTTTAATGTTTATTTATTCAGAAAATAGGATAGATAATGAAGAGGTATTATATTATTATAATTGTTTAAAAAAAATTATTTATATATCATATAAATTGAAAAAGTTTATTAATTTATTACTTAATTAATTAACAAAATTATAATGATATATAGAGAGATGTAAATGATTTTAGTATAACCTAAGAAGACATGTTTGAACTTTTATATGTAAAACTAGGAAGTAAATAATTAATGGATGAAGAAATTGAATACTTATTTGGGTAAGTATATTTTTTTCGATTCTAATTATTTTTTTTATATAAGAATTTCGCAAATTAGTTACATTTACATTTATATTTTAGTGATAAAAATGATTAGCTTTAAGCAGAAAAAAGATTAACTTTTCCAGAATACCTAGAGTTAATAAATAAAAGAGCTATTGAAAATAGAAGATTAAGAATAGAAGAGAAAAAGAAAGAAAGAAATACTGCTATAAAGTTAGATAGCACTGAATGATTTTACAAAATTAAACTATAAATTTATAAATTTTTATTTTTTATTTTAATATATATCTTTTTGGTATTTTACGTACATTAGCAATATATACCAAATTTTCATTTCAGTAGAAAAAATAATTTTTATTACTTTTATAATAAATAAAATTATTTATTAATTACAAAGTTTCTTCAATTTCCAAAAATATCCAAGCAAGAAAAAAAAAAAAAGAAATTATAAAATATGTCTGTCAACTTTTCTTAAACAAGTGTAAACTAAATAACACCTTCTAAATCCATATTGGATATCAACCTTGAAGAATTAAAACAAATTAGAGGCGAAAATGAGTCTATTTTAAACTAGTAATAAATTTAACAAAATAATGAAAAAAAATAAAACGATAACTATTCATAGGATTTAAATTAACAAGTTACACATTTAAATGATAGATATCAAAAAGTAATATATAAATATTTATATATTATTCATTCAATATATTAATATATTCTTAATTTTGAATCTTGATAATAATAATTGTAAATTTATTTATAAAAAGTTATCTGAACAATTGGAAAAAGAGAGAAACTAATTAATTTAGGAATAAGAAAGAAACTAAGATTTAAAATCCAATTTGGCAGAATAAATTGAATAAAATTAGAAAATTGATTAAAAAATATTATTAAATCGTGTTAAATTGAATGAAATCACTTTATAAATGTAAGAATACAATATATAAAAAGAGCAGTTCATGAAAGATATTTAGAATGGTTTTTAAACTATATATGAAATCGAAACTAAAGTAGATAGTCCATAAAAATAATAAATAAGAGCAAAAATTATGAAAGAATAATATTTAAGTTAAGAATTGTAAAAATTTAGCGATATAGCTAAATAAATTGAAAGTGACTTAGAAATTAGGGCCCAAAATATAGAGAAAATATAGCAATAAAATGGTTAATTAAAATCTGAAATTTATAATGATTAATTAGAGTTAAACAAATAATAAAGCTATTATGAAGAAAATGCTGATAATTGGGTTAAATAACAGAAAGAATTTTCTTTAAAAATTAATTAATTAAACTAATAATAATAAAAATTTTAAGAATTTAAAAATAAAATTTAGTTATAAAGACAACAATTAAGCTAAAATGAAGATAAAATAAGCAAACATGATTAATAATAAAAAAGTGAAAAAAATAAAATAAGCTTTCAAAGACAAAAATTAATATAACTATAGAATGAATACAATATAAAATTTGAAATTCAATAAAAATTAGAAAATTAGCTATAGAATACAAATTCTTAGTTAGAAGAAATGAGAAATAATAATGAGTAGTTATCTAATACATAAAAATAAATGGACCATGTAATAAAATATAATAAATTTTATTTATGTTAAATTAATTTTTAATCAAAATTTAATTATTAATTATGTTCTTTAAAATAGTTGAGTAATTAAATTAATATACAGTAAGTAACAAATCATTAATTAAAAATTAAAAATGAAAATCTTAGAAAACAATTGGATTAAATGGATAAAGTATAGCAGTATTTAGGAAAATAAAATTTAAAATAATAATCTTAATAAGAAAACTCATAATTTAGCCAAATGAACTTACAAGAAAATGTTCAATAGCAGATTTAAAAAATTAAAAATATTTCCAATTCAAGAAATAATATCATAAGTAACCAAGTTTAAGAAATTAAAAACTTGAAAGAATAAATTTTTAAAATTAACTAAGAAATGAATTAAATCGATATGGAAAAATCAGCTACAGTATCTTAAATAAAAGTAGTGCAATATTAAATGGATAGTCTTATAAAATGCTTTGATCATTTAGATTAAGTATTAGAAAATAAAAAAAAACCTGATTAATAAAATGGTTAGTATTAGTAAGGTTAAAATTTTTAATAAAGATTAGAAAATCAAGAAATTGATATGGAATACCAATATGGACAATAGTCTAACTTATAATAATAAGAATAATATTTAATCAATAAAAACAAAAACGAAAAAAGTAATGGAAAAAAAATAAATTAACTACCTTAACTTAATTTTTAAAATAATTAGAACTTAGATATATAAGGTTTAAATAATAATTATTAATAGTAATAGTAGTAGTAATAAAATAAAAATGGTAAAAAAATTTAATTTTAATAATTAGAATAATAATAATAAGCTTAAGAAGATATCGATAGTCTGAACGACAAATACAATTAAAGCGTTTAAAATTAAAGTAAAGAGGAAAATAACAGTGTAGATAGCAACTTGACCCCTAGCAGTTAATTTAATATAACTAGTTTTCCTTCTAATTAAAACAAAGAAGCATAAAAATCAACTTTTTAAAATAATAGGTATAATGAATAAAAAGAAGAAGAAGAATAATAAATTGATCAAAATTAATAAAATACAGAATAATCTGACGTTTTATGAACAAAATAAAATATAAAATAATCGTTTTATTTTATAAATTTCTTTTATTTTTACCATAGTAATTTTATATAATTGTATATAAAAGTTCAGAATAATGTTCATATTAAAAACAATTATAAAATTCTATATATTTATTAGACTTTTAAATTCTTAGAAATTAACTTTAAAAAATAAATTTTTATCTATATTATCTATTTATTTATATCTAATATAGGAAATCTATATATGTTAAATATATAAATTTTAAAATTACTATTATTCTTTTATAATAAATAATTATGAAAATCACGAATTATTTAGTTAAATTAATTTCATTAAATTACTATTATATTTTTTAACATTTCTAATATTATTAGTTGATTTTTTATTTTTCTTATAAATTTTGTTATTTTTACATTAGTTTGTGAAATATTTTTCTATTTATCCATTCAAAATTTAATTTTCCTTTCTTGGAAAATTAAGCTTTTAATTAAACTTACCTTTCTAATACTTTAATTTTCATGAAACAAATAAAAAAAAAAAAAAAAAG